>JAWPHD010000380.1:0-486241 GCA_037043455.1 Cyrtodaria siliqua | reverse complement strand
GAGAACTAATGAAGGCGTCAAGTAGTATATCGAGTATTATTTCTAAATAGATCTTCAAAAAATAAGTAAACTAGCACGTTTGGGGAGTTTTATAGATATATAATTTCTAGAAAGACCTAAATCATGGTCACAAAACGGTGTGAAATTTTGGTATTGCATTGCAATGTGTGTCATTACATGTGTCGCTCTAAATGTAGCTTGTTGACGGAATTTAAACAAGATAGATTTTACATTAATTTGCCAAAGGGCATACAACAACAGACCTGGACATGGTTGTGGTATCTAGTCTTCAAATGTTTGTGTTAGTTTACATCAGAGTTCCAAGAAGCGTTCAGTTTTTCGTGACAGTGATGGGGATAATTCTCATTTCTACTGCCGAGTTACTGACGGTGATGAGGTTGCTGGATACAACCCTACGGAAACCGAAGTGAAGGTCATGATCCGACAAGTGGACAATAATAGTATTTACCTTTTCCCTATTTATATATAATCAATTGATTGCCTAAACGGAATTAATTTCTATACAAGTTCAGAAGAAATAATGGTCTCCCCTCACACACACACATTGCGCTCTGTATGTCATAAAATAAAATAATACAATTATAGGCATTCGTATCTAAGCCCGTTTGAAATAAGTATAACTTACATGCTCATGACAAATGGCCCATGTGATTTCAAACACATCTACAGAACAGTGTGTGTGCGTGTGAGTGTTGTGTGTTTGAGGGTGGGGTTGGGGGGGGGGGGGGGGGTTGGGGGCTGGGGTTTATGTAACTTCTAAAACAATCTGTTCTCCTGAATAATAACCATTTAAAAACATAAACACAGTCAGCAAACACAAATTCAAACTCATAAGCTTTAAAAAGACAATGCTGCAAAAAAATCACAACTAGATCAACAAAGAAAGTGATTTAAAACAAAAATGCACACTAAATTAGTGCAATTTTAGTGAAAAATTAGAATTATTTACTAGTCGCCGTTATGCGACATGCACAGGCCGAAACTTCTTTGTACTTAAACGTGTATGCTACACATATATTGGTTAATGAATATTTGTGGTTGGACTTATTTCTTCGGTAATTCATTAATTAATGTACTTCTGGAAACACGACTTTAAGATCCTATTTCCGAGTCTCTCTTTAAAAAACTATCTTTCTTTAAAAGAAAATCATATTAATTCTCTTACACCCTATATACTATAATATATATGGCTGTTATAGCGATACTTCCAGAATTTCCACACACTTGGCTTTGACTCAGGCGGATTAAGGGAATGTAGCGACACAGCCAAACAACTCTATTATTGAGAAGTTCTGAAAAACTTAGAAAAAGGTGAAATAATTATCAAAATCGGATGATAGACAAAAAAGATGTGACCATTTAAAGGTTGTTCTAAACGAATATGGGAGCCGCCATTTTTTAGAACTATGACGTCATAGTTCCATATTACCATATATGGAATATTGATAAATATCATTTAAAACGAAAAAAATCACTGCAAAATAATGATTTCTTTTTTACTGGTGATATAAATCATTATTGCCATTAAGCTATTACATATTTTTCATACAGTTGATGTCATTTTTTTCCCTGAAAATCAGTAAAGTTTTATATTTATAATATTCCATATATGGTCATTTAGAACCGTGATGTCATAAGCTCCCAAAATGGCCGCTTCCATATCCGTTTCAACAGAAACTTCAAATGATCATATCTTCTTTGTTTATCATCCGATTTTGATAATTCTTTCACCTTTATTCAAGTATTTCAAAACTCTCAATAATAAAGATGTTTGGCCTGTGTCGCTACATACCCTTTAATTATCATTATTTTCACACAAATACTGGATACATATGTCTTACATATTTGAACACACTATTTTTTAAAGCATAATTTTTTCTTTATTTTTTCAATCGTCAGTGCCGATAATTTAGAAACGTTAAGGAGTTTAAAGATCGTGGAGGAAAGAAACAACGGCATGTTATTTAAACATTACACAACTGAATATTTTATGATAACAACAGATAACGGCAAGGTTGAGTTTGACGAATTGTGTGCTCTGATGGGGAAGAAACTACAGTCGATTGCGCCTGAGGAGTTGATACGGGAAGCATTTGGAGTAATAGATCAAGATGGGGGATGGATTTATTACCAGATCCAAGCTAAGACATGTTATAGAGGACCTTGGTCAAGACTTCACTGAACAAGAAGATTTGATAAAGATGATTGAGGAGGGCTGATCCTAACGGAGGAAAGTCGTGTAAATTACGAAGGTATGTCTGAATACGTGTGTTGCATGTATTTGGAATGAAAAATGACCAAACATAGTAACGAATCACTATTGATCGAAGATTCTTAGAGAATATGCCATGGGTTTTTTAGTGATAGAGTTATTTTCGTTTTTGCGTGTGTTGTTTGTGTTTTTGTTTAAATTCTGCAGGCAGTTCTGATAGCATGGTTGTGGGTAGAAAAACACATAGTTTTTTACTGAGTATATTTTTTATTCGTAATTAGTTTACATTAAATATTCTCAATTTGTGTTTTGTGAAATACAAGCTGACACTCTAAAACTATAAACTATATCTACTTCAGACTTTGTGACCATGATAACTGCGAAATGAGTACCTTTCAAGATGTGTTAATATTGTTATTTGATTCACCTATAGTTGTTTGTATTGCCAATACAATATTACATTATTTCCTTGTGTTTTGATTATTTAGTTCTAATACATTTTATAATTTTTAGCTCTCATTGGCCTCTTAAGTGAAGAAAATGAAACGCTGTTAGATGCATGTAAACGGGTATGGAATGCGTTGCTGTGTGTAACTACTAATATGGTTGGGTTGTTGTGCAGTGGTTATCGATAAGGAGTTTTTAAGTTCATTAATTATTCAGACGCATGTTCTGTTTTAGACGTTCCATTTTTTGTATAAGCGTTCGAAAACACTTGATGTACTTACATAAGGTATAGCGTACTGTAACATAGTTTGGTGACCCTCGAACATGAGATATAGGGTCCTATAGAAACCACATCCGAACGCAATGGCATCGTAGGGCCGCAGTGTACTGCAAACAAGGACTTGATAATACAATGAAAGAGACAAAAAACAACAGAAATGGGTGGTAATGTTTTTTTAACTTCTTTAAAACGCACGGCGTCCTTTAACTTTTCTACATAATTTCAATCATTTGCATATTTGCAAATCATTATTAACAGCTTTTTGAATAGTTGAAAGCAATTTCTATTGCATATTTCTAAATGTTGCTATAGTTATTCAACCTGTAGTTAAATAACGAGAAAAAACATATTCTCATTTTATTTTTTTTTATTTAAATAGCTTATATGCAAGCAGTTTGAAAGACATAACGACAATGTATTAATATTTCAATGTGCTAATTTAAGTGCCTGATAAATACTTTGTGTACCTTTAACACAATACATTGTATAATAAAGGTATACCTATGTAGTCTAACAACATCTAGCACTTACATCTGCAGCTCAGATCAAGCTAATCATTAAATAATCCCCTTTACACTTCGCCGCCAAATTTGCCGCCAATTTTAAAAGTCGTCTGCTAACAATTTAAATCAAAACCTTCTCAGTGATATTTTTTATATAAAGTGTTACGGAAAACATTCTTACCGAGTGGGTACTCAGTGTAAACCCTGATCAGTATGCACATTCTGGACAGGTTGATCTGGTTTTACATTGGTCGCAAAGGCAATGTTTTTCGACTGTGGTACCGATTTTTTATTCGTGCATGTAGCTCAGTGTACATGACCATGTACCGATTTTTTATTATTTCGTGTATGTAGCTCAGTGTACATGACCATGTACCGATATTTTATTCGTGCATGTAGCTCAGTGTACATGACCATGCGGGTTTAAGCTGCAGAAATCCACCTCGTCTGGATTCCAGTTCTGATAGTGGTATGTTTAATTAGAACGTGCATCTATTATTGTATCTCCTTCTGAGGTAGCTGTTCCAACAAAACTTTATATATATATATATATATTGTTTTTATGACATCGACAAATCGTGTATTTCCAATCTCACTGGCTGTATTCTCTCTGTTTTACAGCACCTATGTTAAACGCGGATACCTTTATTTGGTATAGACGACAGTATGGTCGTTGTAATTAAAGTCACGTGTGCTGTATTTAACCTTAGACATGTTTATAAGAGGACGAAATCACAAAATAAATATGTAAATAATAACACAACGTTTAGCTCGACGATTGCAAAGGAAGTGTGTTGAATTTTTCAAAAATGTCCGGTTAAGATAGGGTAATTTATACCGAGGTATAAGTGTTATGATCGGAACCGAGGCTCTGTTTAGGTTTCAGCCGAGGTTCCGATTAAAACAATTATACAGTGATTTGGAATTATCTTAACCAGATACCCTTGTTGGTGGATACTTTTTTTTAGTTTGTTTTTATGCATACCGACATTTTTTGTGCGCTGTCGTCATGATCACTGTCGAGTGAGTCGGTGTGTAATAAATGTACAGAATGATGTGAATAAACTGTTGATATATTTGAATTCTTTGCTGATGATGCGCTTGATTTTGATCCGGAACTGGTAATGACAATGATAGCGTAGTTGATAATTTAAAGCCTAAACGATCCATATATATCCCTGAGTCCCTGGTCTTTGTCAACTTAACATTATGAGACCATATCACGTAATACTGTTTCCGGTGAGATTTTTCCAGCATAAATTTCGATAAAACAGCAATACATAGGCAAGTTTTCCATATATATATACTAAACATATGATTGCATTCTCATATGAGAATCATATGCATCTGATATGATTATTTTATAAAAGGAGCCACATATGATTCTCGTGCAACACCTACCATTTGTCGTTTATATAATTTTCATAGGGAATACATGCATAAACACCTTATTTTTAAAACACACGCACATTTACATATGAATCTCATGAACATATATTTCCAACTTGTACATGATACTCATATGATTCTTATATATAATTATTATATTATAGGTATCATATGAGATTGTACTATTGTTTGGGGCGCTTGTTTCAGCCAAAGGTTTTTCTGCAGTAACTCGAATAATTTAAACAGTACGTATATCAGTTATATATCATTAGAACTGGCATTTTTAGTGGTAAATAAAGCTACTTTACTTTTGAAAATCGGTTGAGAAATAAATATTTTACAGCCAAAATTATTTTTTGATGGGGCTTTTCCTATGTAAATTCCTTGTTGGTGGGACAGCAGAAAATTAAGAAATATCAAATAACTTCAGTAATACTTCATATTTTGCTTTAAAACTTTCTGGGTGTCTTAATTTACTAATATCCAACAATTTAAAACCATTTTTGGATAAATATTCTAAAAAAAAATATTTTTCAAATATTTCATGCAGCAGAATTTTGCATTGAAAATGACCCATCAAAAACAACTTTCGCACATGAAATATTTATTTCTCAACCGATTTTGAAAAGTAAGGTATTTTTATTTACCACTAAAAATGTCTGTTTCACTGATATACAATTTATTTAGGTAGTAGATTAATTTTATCTTAAAAGTCCAAAAATCCTTTGGCTGAAACAAGCGCCCCAAACAATACTGCTTTTATATAATTATAATATTATAGGTATCATATGAGATTGTACTACTCCTTTTATATAAGTATAATATTATAGGTATCATATGAGATTGTACTACTCCGTATATATAAGTATAATATTATAGGTATCATATGAGATTGTACTACTCCTTTTTATATAAGTATAATATTATAGGTATCATATGAGATTGTACTACTCCTTTTATATAAGTATAATATTATAGGTATCATATGAGATTGTACTACTCCTTTTATATAAGTATAATATTATAGGTATCATATGAGATTGTACTATTCCTTATATATAAGTATAATATTAGTAAAGGTATCATATGAGATTGTACTACTCCTTATATATAAGTATAATATTAGTAAAGGTATCATATGAGATTGTACTACTCCTTTTATATAAGTATAATATTATAGGTATCATATGAGATTGTACTACTCCTTATATATAAGTATAATATTATAGGTATCATATGAGATTGTACTACTCCTTTTATATAAGTATAATATTATAGGTATCATATGAGATTGTACTACTCCTTATATATAATTATAATATTATAGGTATCATATAAGATTGTACTACTCATTTTGTATAATTATATTAGTAAAGGTATCATATGAGATTGTACTACTCCTTTCATATAAGTATAATATTATAGGTATCATATGAGATTGTACTACTCCTTTTATATATGTATAATATTATAGGTATCATATGAGATTGTACTACTCCTTTTATATATGTATAATATTATAGGTATCATATGAGATTGTACTACTCCTTATATATAAGTATAATATCATAGGTATCATATGAGATTGTACTATTCCTTTCATATAAGTATAATATTATATGTATCATATGAGATTGTACTACTCCTTATATATAATTATAATATTATAGGTATCATATGAGATTGTACTACTCCTTATATATAAGTATAATATTATAGGTATCATATGAGATTGTACTACTCCTTATATATAATTATAATATTATAGGTATCATATGAGATTGTACTACTCCTTTTTATATAAGTATAATATTATAGGTATCATATGAGATTGTACTACTCCTTTTATATAAGTATAATATTATAGGTATCATATGAGATTGTACTACTCCTTTTATATAAGTATAATATTATAGGTATCATATGAGATTGTACTACTCCTTTTTATATAAGTATAATATTATAGGTATCATATGAGATTGTACTACTCCTTATATATAAGTATAATATCATAGGTATCATATGAGATTGTACTATTCCTTATATATAAGTATAATATGATAGGTATCATATGAGATTGTACTACTCCTTTTATATAAGTATAATATTAAAGGTATCATATGCTATTGTACTGCTGCTTATATATAATTATAATATTATAGGTATCATATGAGATTGTACTACTCCTTATATATAATTATAATATTATAGGTATCATATGAGATTGTACTACTCCTTTTATATAAGTATAATATTATAGGTATCATATGAGATTGTACTACTCCTTATATATAATTATAATATTATAGGTATCATATAAGATTGTACTACTCCTTTTGTATAATTATATTAGTAAAGGTATCATATGAGATTGTACTACTCCTTTCATATAAGTATAATATTATATGTATCATATGAGATTGTACTACTCCTTATATATAATTATAATATTATAGGTATCATATGAGATTGTACTACTCCTTTTGTATAATTATATTAGTATAGGTATCATATGAGATGTTACTACTCCTTTTTATATAAGTATAATATTATAGGTATCATATGAGATTGTACTACTCCTTATATATAAGTATAATATTATAGGTATCATATGAGATTGTACTACTCCTTATATATAAGTATAATATTATAGGTATCATATGAGATTGTACTATTCCTTATATATAAGTATAATATGATAGGTATCATATGAGATTGTACTACTCCTTTTTATATAAGTATAATATTATAGGTATCATATGAGATTGTACTATTCCTTATATATAAGTATAATATGATAGGTATCATATGAGATTGTACTACTCCTTATATATAAGTATAATATTATAGGTATCATATGAGATTGTACTACTCCTTATATATAAGTTTAATATTATAGGTATCATATGAGATTGTACTATTCCTTATATATAAGTATAATATTATAGGTATCATATGAGATTGTACTACTCCTTTTTATATAAGTATAATATTATAGGTATCATATGAGATTGTACTACTCCTTTTTATATAAGTATAATATTATAGGTATCATATGAGATTGTACTACTCCTTTTTATATAAGTATAATATTATAGGTATCATATGAGATTATACTACTCCTTATATATAAGTATAATATTATAGGTATCATATGAGATTGTACTACTCCTTTTGTATAATTATATTAGTAAAGGTATCATATGAGATTGTACTACTCCTTTTATATAAGTATAATATTATAGGTATCATATGAGATTGTACTACTCCTTTTTATATAAGTATAATATTATAGGTATCATATGAGATTGTACTACTCCTTATATATAAGTATAATATTATAGGCATCATATGAGATTGTACTACTCCTTTTTATATAAGTATAATATTATAGGTATCATATGAGATTGTACTACTCCTTTTTATATAAGTATAATATTATAGGTATCATATGAGATTGTACTACTCCTTTCATATAAGTATAATATTATAGGTATCATATGAGATTGTACTACTCCTTTCATATAAGTATAATATTATAGGTATCATATGAGATTGTACTACTCCTTATATATAAGTATAATATTATAGGTATCATATGAGATTGTACTACTCCTTTTATATAATTATAATATTATAGATATCATATGAGATTGTACTACTCCTTTTGTATAATTATATTAGTAAAGGTATCATATGAGATTGTACTACTCCTTTTATATAAGTATAATATTATAGGTATCATATGAGAATCATATAAGAATCATAAAAAGGCCGCTGGAGTGTGGGGTGGGCCGTGGGCTGGAGGGCGTTAAACAAGGTACTGGGGTTCTAGAGGTTCAACAAAAGCACTCAATCTTACACTTTAGTTTTTTTCACTGAGGATGATTTTGTTTTCAAGCATGTATTTGACAGACTGGATTGGACGAAACCGCAAAACAAACTCCCAAATATGTACTGGATTCCTAAAATTAACCTTGCTAGTATATGTAGCTACACCACTTCAAACATGATTCTTAAATTAAAGTAGCTATCCCACCAACAAAAGTAAAATTTTGAAAAATATTTACACCGTTTCTGACGTCGAGGTATATATATAACTTACATATTTTGAGAATCCAAACTCTATAGACACAATATAAACGGCTTTAACCAGACAGGTCAAACCTCAAAACTGTGAGTGTCGAATTTAGAGTTAACGGCTCATAATTCATTTTCCGCATATTCAATCACGGCTGTCTTAATAACCCGTGAATAAACCTATACTTTTAATCGGTACATATATTTTATTATATGACCTGAACACCTGGATAGTGTTTTGATTAACGTTTTTTATGGTAATTTTGCCGTTATTTGGTGGGTTAGTTGCTTTAAAGTGGCCCCCACTTTGTCTGGGAATCGTACTAAGAGAAAATGTATACAGTTATGTCTAAACTATCCGTGCATTGCCATACAAAATAATAGGATTATAACGTATTTTTTTATTTCCCAAACAGTTTGTTTTCTTACGTATTGCACAAACTGTTTACAATTAAATATTTCACAAAGTTTGTAAATGACATCATATAGAAATATATGCAAATTCCGAAGAGGAACTGTATGATTCACAAAAGGCAGTCAACATAAAAACGTGCATTTAAAACAAACATTACTGATATCGGTACATAATTATTAAGACGTACGAATACCAATACATACTGATAAGGAAGACCGTTTGGAAGCAACAAACACAAAACAGAGAATTAAGTAGCAGACTAGTTTTAATTGAGTCTGTTCATGAGAGGTAATTTAGGAAGCAACACCTCCTAGCACTAACTGAATTTAGTATTTACTCTTAACGGTCAACTGTATTTCTTTCTAGATATAGAATACATTCATTTAAAATAAAATTGTCTCAATAATTAAGTTCAAATTATTAAATAGCCTGCGTGTTGTGTTATTCGATGTACTAAATATATTAGTAAAACTAACTACTACGACTAACAACAACAACTACTACTACTACTACCACTACAACTACTACTACTACTACTACTACTACAATTACTACTACTACTACCACCACCGCCGACGACACCGCCGCCGCCGCCACAACCACCACTACTACTACTACTACTACTACTAATAATAATAATAATAATAATAATAATACGAATAATAAAAATAATGATTATATTAAAAAAACAAACAAACCTAGCAAAATATTATTGAACAAAGGTATATACATCATTTTTTAAAATATGTTCTTTTACATTTATAACTTACTATCTTCAAGAGCATGCATACGATGGTTGAACTAACATGATTGCTTCAAGACTTTATTTCACTAAACCTATAATAAAGAAAACTCACGTATTAATTTTTAAAAGCGAATTGAAAATGAAGAGATTGAGAAACAAGCAGAGAAAGAAAATACAGAAACGGAAGTGAATATTCGGGATGTTGAAGATGAAATACAGGAAGACACAAGTGAAGGTATCCTTCCAGATATGGACATTATAGCAGAGCAACAAACTAAATATGACATATTTAATCGACGAAAAATTGTCAAAAAAACGGGGAAAAAACTTCCATTGTCTCGCACAAGGATGCAGTATTTGCAACGGCGGAATCTAGAATCGGGCTCCTCTGGTACCTTAACATACAGCGAGGACAACCAAATGACGATTTCCTCTTCCCTAGCACGTAGCCTAAATAAAAGAGAAGGTGTAAGTCATGTATGTTATTTTAATAGATGACTATTGTTGTATAATGTGTTTTATTATTGCCGCTTTTATCAAGTGTTCAGTACATTTTGGAAGCTATCGAAGATTCCTTTGACATACTAGGTTTTTATGTGTTAGATTTATAAAACAGAATTACCTTTCAGTATTGCAACGCCCTTCATGTTTAGTTATGAAACCCTCCGTAGTCAGTAAAAACGCTTCAATTTTCTCTGTGCGATGACTGGAAAACCTCGTGGAATTCTATGATTGCTCCTTCTGACCAAGAAAGCGTATGCACCTACCTTCCTTGACAAGGAAGGTAGGTGCATACGCTTTCTTGGTCGTGCCCAAGACTGGTTTTATTTTCAACTGCAACGGCTGTCTTTGTTCACTACAACTCTGGATACATCCTAAGTTATTTCTAACGTTTTAAATATTGCGTTCTGCTCAACTCGGGGCTAGAGGACGTGAACGGTAGCTCACCGAGACTGCAATATATGGTTTATATGCATCGTTTTGGGCGTTTTCCAAATTTCTCCTTTCATACTCTTTTTTCTAATTATGTAGTTGTATATGTTTACAACTAATTTAGGTGTATTGTTTGCTTATTTGTCCGGATGTTGACTTTATTGACAGAGATCTCCGTTTGATGGAATGTACGTTTACTTACGCCGACTTGTTAATTTGGGCGCTGAAAATTATAGCGAAGATAAACACTTTGCATATTGTCCCATTCAATAAATATTAAATATGTTACGGACACGTCTAGATGCATGGTATCTTAGGCCCATTTCCCACAGTTTTGCAATATACCTTTAAAAAGTAAAAAACACTTTTGAAATCACAATTGAATTATATTAGTTTCATGGGTATTCAACACTAGAAATTTCTTAATATATCGTCAATATATTCAGTATAACTTTCTTTACAAATAATGTAATTATTATGTAGTATGTTCGAAAACTAAAACATTGTACATGTACTGTGTGAATTTTTATTATTTTTCTTATAACACAAATACGCGTATTGTGTTCGTTAGTATTATATACATTTGTATATCTTTATTTATACAGAGCAACACTTTATTTCAGGGTGTATATCGGAACTCTCCCCAAACCTATATGAAAACGTCTTCTACAGACCATTGGGAAGGACCAATAAATGATGAAAATCAGGAGTTTGATAGACAGATTGTCACGTCAACCAAAATCACATAAACACGTGGTAATGATTACTTTTTAAATAAATATATTATCAACGGACAATAATGAAACAAAACATTGTGAACTTTGAACTGAAGTGATAATTTAAGATAATAAAGTATGTTCTACTGCTCAATGTTTTTAAAAACGTGTATATGACAAGGTGCAATGTCATTTCGTTCGAAACAACTAAACATATATATTAGTCACCAGGATTCTTATGAATTTATATTAAAAATTGTTATATTACAAACATTTTGAAGTTATTTCGAAATGTTCTCTGTAAAACTATACGCGTCATTTTGACATTGAGATCTTGCATAAAATTACCTCATTATGTACTTTTATATAATGTTTTCAACTAATTAAAAAACAAAATCCTATGTTGTTTACAGCAAAAGGATAAATTCTACTCAAAGTTGCAACATACATCCTATTTCTTGATAAAAATGGCCAAACATGACGAACTCCATATGGAACATTTGATATATTACTGTCCTAAATCTTACATGAAGCAATTATGTTATCAAATAAAACTATGATTTAAAAAATAAATTAAAGGAAATATGAAAACTGGCCTGGCCAACATTCTTAAGCAGTATTCTTCTTAAAAGTCAGAGTTGACTTGTTAATGGCAACGGATGAGTAAGGATTCATAGTAGGGGCTACTGATGACAGCCACCATACATCCCTAAACAAACGCTAGTATAAACGTCACTTAAAGCTAAAAAGGGAACCCTTTGGAGTCAACAAACATTAACAAGATAGAAAAGTAGCAGACTTGGTTTTATTGAGTATGTTCATGAGAGGTACAACACCTTTTCACGTCAAAGTCATATGTCTCAAACTTACAAATAAACTAGATAATAACGTTTTGCTCTATAGGAGCACAGTCAATCTTGAATATGCCGTAACAATAATCCAATGAGAGGGACTTAAACATTCGTACTAGGACGACCATTTTAAATGCGTAATTACAATTTCTTACACTCCTCATATAAGTATAACAATAAGTATTTTATCATTCGACAAGCATGCAGATTGTGTAAAATGTATTATTTCAGGAAAGTCGAATACATGATAGAAGATATATTCAGAAATCACAGGAAAGCAAAACGCAATACAATGAAATCAAAATTTCGCAAGTGCCAACCCATCGCAAATCATCCAACGTGGGAAATCAGTCAAAAGACAATCAACATAGACACGCAGCAAAACAGGTGGCGGATTCTACTAAAGATAAAGACAATATTAAATCTTATCAAGAAATCAAGTCTCTGGGATACGCCGGAAAACAGAATATAAAGTTCAAAGACAAAATATATTTTGCCATGTGGAGAGGCGCTTTTATGAAAGCTATCAAGGAAATAAACGAAACCGAGGTACGGATTGTAGCTTTACCTAACATATCGTTCCAGTTAGATTATTTTTCATGTTTAATATCAAAATTGACCTTTCTAAAAAAAAAGACTGTTCCTGAAAGTTAAAACTTTATACATCAGTGTTATATATTTTACAGTCATAATAATTATATTTGTCATTCAGATATGTACCTTTCTGATCGATAAAGCGGTGGTGACCTGAAAAATGTTGCTGTATTTGGCATTGATCAATAAAGCAAAAGCTTGCGGAATATCTTGGCGTTTATTGTACGTAACGTTATCTGACGTCATGAAGTAAAACTAACGAACTTGCATTCTGTTTAATAGATACAACTAGTAACCTATACAGAAAATGTAAATAATCTGCTTGATAAAAATAATATTATGTCATTGCTTTTTTCTATCACGTTCATTAGGTTCGGCACAAAAACACAGAATCGCTCGGCTGAACCTCGCCATTCTTTGATTTCTGAGCCTCGCCTAATAAACTTGATAGTAAAAGGCACTGACATAATATTTAATATCATGACATTTTATAACCAGGTTCTGGCGTTTAAACTATGATTTGATGTAACTTTTAAAGGTTTGTCCATATGTTTTGTTTGAATTTAATTTGCACAATTTGCGATTCTGCGAGACTCTTTACAGCAAGTGATGGCTCAAGCAGGATTTTTGATAATTGGTGATTTAATTCATATACACTTGTTCATGGCACGATCTATGGAATGTTGGAAACGATGGTTATAAAGCTAGGATTGAAGTCCTTCAATGACTTAAAGTAGCTATCCCGCTAAAAAGAGCCAAATTGTATAACATATGTTCGCCGTTTCATATTTTGAGAATCCTAACTATATAGGTATAATATTAACGGGTTTAACCCGCCAGATTAAACCCCAAAACTGGAGCATCGAATTAAGAGTTACCAACTTATAATTCATTTCACACACATTAAATCATGGGTATTTTAAGAACCCATGAATAAACCTATACTTTGAATCGGTACATATGCATTATTATATGACCCGAACACCTGGGTCGAGTTTTGATCAACATTTTTGTAATGTACTTTTGCTGTTATTAGACGGGTTAGATTTTTTAATTATCAGCAACAATCCTGTGTTATGGCAAACACTGGCTTAATTCAGCTTAAGTAGTATGTTCCTCACAATAAGAACATAAGTTTAAAAATTACTTAAATTATGGAGATTAGCGTTTTGAAAATAGTGAATTTCATAATATACTTTCAAAGTAGGTATACAAGTAGGTAAAGAAATCGAATAGGAAAAGTAGCATTCAAGGAAGACAGTCAACCACAAACACACACACAGAAACAAACAACTATAAAGATGACTAAAAGGAAAGATATGACATCACAAACATAAAAGGGTTGACAATAGGGCTACCGCATTTGAACGGTCAGTGGCAAAAAGGGCAGCTGCGGTTTAATCTAGGTTCTAGGGTTTAACCTATGATTTGATGTAAATTTTAGAGGTTGGTCCAAATTTCAAGTAACAGGCATTGTAGCATCCACAGAATTTCATAATGCGCGTATTTAATGTTTAATATGAATGTTTGTTTTATATAAAACATCCAACATTACGATTTTGCTATGTGTAATGATGTTAATTAACGAGAATACCACAAGATGTATTTTCTTGCATACCGGATATGGTTATCCGCGTTTTACATGGGTGATGGAAAGCCTGATGTTACGCATGGGGGGAAGTCGCACGCTGATATCAACAATGCCAGTTGCATTACTTTGTGTAAATAAGCATGCAAACATTAGAAGTTGACGACGACTGTGCACAGAATGTAAAAGATATGCAAGAAAAATAATCCATCATGGGTATCCGGTTCAGATAGGAAAATTCGAAACCTCGGTATAACTGTTTTAATCGGAACCTCGGCAGAGTCTCGGTTCCGATAAAAGCAGGTTTACCTCCTGTTGACATTCCCGAACTTCACCGGATACTCATGAAAGATTCGTTTAATGTTACATTACAGAGGAAAAACAATACGCTTGGTCCAGGGGAGGTTAACAGCTACCGTAAAAGCAAGATTCTAAAAGAAACTCAAAAGAAGGAAACAGAAAAAGAAAGAGTCAGGCCATAACACCGACGCTGGAAAGACAACCACGTGTGCGTATATTTGTATTTCAAATTTAATGCTAGAGTGTGGTTCTGACGTTTATAGTCTCTGCGACCGTTTTGAGCACGGTAGTTTCCAACTGCTATTCATAACTAACTGTATTGCAAAAATGAAACATTTTGTAACGAATACTATGTCTTTGGTCAGTAATGGCATTACCATGGGCAAAACTCAATGCTAATCCTGACAATATCGAGTAACTGCAAACAAAGGCCGCTGGGATTTTCAACTAAGTTATAGATTTAACCAAGCCTGTGTATTACCCTTAGTAGCTTTCAATATTTAGTAGTTCAGGACGCATTCGCCAAATATGCTGAACTAAATGAGTTTAGCACGAATTCTTCGGGACATAGATTGAACATATGAACATATAATTGTTCGACGCTTTTAGAAGTGATAGGTTTGGATTTGATTTTCAAAGAAAGATGTGTTATTGTATCATTTTCTAATGAGCGAAGTATCAGAAATACCTCCCATATAATGAAGAACAACTTGTCGTTACACAAATGTAGTGCTTTGAACAAAGTTAATGTTTGGCGTTGACAAGAATTGCACATTCTGTCATTGTTTAAAACAGCCCGTTAAATGTTTTCCCAAGACATTGCTATTCTCAAATTTTAAAATTACCCTCATTTTCATTTAAAAGAGAGAGATTTTAGATAACCTTTTTAAGTATGTGAAAACATATGTTGTTTTATTTTTTATCACCGACTTTGTTTACAAATGGCTTTGTATCATTATTAATTGCCATATCTATGTAACTTTATCATTGACCTCGAAAATACACGGCTTCGTATCTCGTCTATGAAATTGACTTGCATTTCCGTCCGAGGGTAACGTTAACCGGACAGTCTCATTAATGAAACTAATCTTCTTTGCATGAAAACGAAAAAGAGAAACAGTATATTTTGTTGTTATACCTCACGTTCAAACTCCTGTATAAAATGTCTATGCATGTTTTATATTGTCAACATGTGGAAAATAATGTCGACCGTGGCCGCTGTCACCCTCACTGGGATGCACTATGTATATATTGTAGCACAATATCCTAAATACACACTATGCATCGTGTAATACCCGAGGATATACACAGCATAATATTAGTTACTGTGGTACAAATACAATAGAGCATGAGTCTTGCACGTGTACGGACGATAATGCACTCGCTAACGCTCGTGCAATATCTCCCCGTACACGTGCAAAACTCATGCTCTATTCTAAACATAGTAAAACATAGACAATCCAGGTTTCCTTTGTAGTGTAATCTCCCCTCCACTACCAATATATCGAGGACGTCTCAGAATGAAATAATTAATGTATGGATGTCTTGATGAATCGTTAAACACAAACATACCTAAATTCTTGGCTGACATTATACGGATATTCTACACAGATCCACAAATTTTACTGTGTCACCTGCGTTGCATGGCAGACACCTATATCTCACTTTGTCCTGCTTCGTTCGCGTCGTCCGTCCGACCGTCGTCTGTAAGTTTCGTATCCGCTCCATAACTAGGTTAATTATAAAGCAATATTTATCAAACGTGTTAGGGATATTTATGGGCATAAAATCTATGTCAAGTTCGATAACCAGCCATATTTTCCCATTACCATCATAGTTATGGACCTTTGATTGTTAATAAATGACGATTTTGGCTCTATCCGCTCTATAACTTTAGTAATGAGTATTCAATTTAGATCAAACTTGTTCTCTGGGACTAATTTGTTTTGGTCTATAAAAAATTCAGGAGACGTTCTTGATAAAATTTTCAATAAACGTCATGTTTCATCTATAAGCACTTATGATTTCTCCATATTATATACAACTTTACCGCATCATCTTATCAAAGACAAGCTAATTTCTCTTATTCAAAAAACATTCGCTATCTTCGTACATTTTTGGCCTGTAATAATATTAAAGCGTTTTTTACTAACGGCAGTTTAGAAAATTATACTATGTTGACTTAATATGAAGTTTGTGAAACACTCATCTTCCTATTAGATAATATTTTCGTCAGGTATGGAACCACCGTTTATAGACAAATAGTTGGTATCCTTATGGGTACGAACTGTGCACCACTTGTCGCAGATTTGTTTTTATTTTGCTATGAAAGAGATTTCATGTTGGATCTTTCACCAGATACCCAGGCAGATGTTATTGAAGCCTTTAATGACACCTCTCGGTATCTGGATGACATATTGAACATTGACAACCCTTTCTTTCCTACTATGGTTAATAATATTTATCCTAAAGAACTTCAGCTTAACAAAGCTAATATATCTGATAATAACGCTTCTTTTCTTGATTTAGATCTCTCGATTGAAAATGGTGAAATAATTAGCACAATCTATGACAAGAGAGATGATTTTAATTTTGACATTGTTTATTATTCCCACTTAGATGGGGATGTTCCCTGAGCAACTTCTTATGGGGTGTATGTATGTGTCTCAACTTATTCGTTTTTCAAGAGCTTGTACTCGAGTTGAGGACTTTAATATTCGTAATCTTTGTATAACTAAAAAGCTACTCAATCAGGGTTACCATTACCATAAACTTCGTAAAACCTTTGCAAAATTTTATTAACGTAACCCTGATCTTCTTACCAAGTATAAAACTCTTCTGCGACATGGACTATCACAACCTGACTTCTATGGTGATGTGATTTAGAAACTTCGTAAGATTCTTGGTCATGATCACTTTCATACTATATTTGTTAAACTTGTTAACATGTTTATCAAAAGAGGACCCTATCATTTTGCAACGTACTGCATGCTAGGTGGTGGACCCTTTTACAGTTCGCCACTATGCTTTCCTCTTTAATTGTACGATGACCGGAAAGGCTGTGGACCTATGATGACGCCTACCTAAAGCCCAATGGGACGGTGGCGTTTGATGGGTGTCTATGATCTTTCTTGTCGTGCCCTTAATGTTTTATTCTCTTGTTGCTCTGGCTTCTACCAAGTCATTGAGTACCTTCATTGCGGCTTTCTAGGCTATTGTTTTATTTTGTATTATATTTACACGACAATATTTGTGTTTTACTTATATTGCCTATTGATGCTGCCTTGTTGGTTAGAGATTAGATTATGGCAGGGATTTCTTTATTTACACTGTCCTGTTTTAATGAGATGACAGTAGGGTAAGTGTGAGGTTTGGTGCACCCTAGAACCGGCTTAAACACCAGTGACCTTTGTTGCCACTGACCGTTCCAAGGCGGTAGCCCTATTGTAAACCCTTTTGTGTTTGTGTTTGTGATGTCGTTTGCATTTTTAATTCTTTTGCCTTCTTTTTTGTCTGTTTGCGTATTTGTTTTTTTGTGTTTTGTGGTTGACTGTCGTCCTTGAATGCTGCTTTTCCTGTCCGATATTTGTATCTTTCTTTGTTGACAATATGTATGGGCATAAGATCTAGGTCAAGTTCGATAACCAGCTATATAGTCCAATTATCACTAGAGTTATGGCCCTTTGATTGTTTAAAAATGACGACTTTGGCAATGTTCAATCTATAACATGTGTAATTATTATGCAATTTTGCAAAGTTGTTGGAAATGTTTATGGGCATAAGATCTAAGTTATGTTCGATAAGCAGCCAGATTGTCAGAGTTATGGCTCTTTGATTTTGAAAAATGACGTCTTTGACAATGTTCGTTCCATAATTTGAATAATTAATATGCAATCTTCATGCATATCGTCCCATTATCACTAGAGTTATTTCCTTATGAGCGTTAAACTTGGACAATTTGTGTGTATCCTACCTAGCATGGCAGAGACATAGGGGCTTTGTCCATCGTCTTCCACCACACTTTAACTAAGCCATAACTTGAAAACGTTTGAGCTATGTTCATGAAACTTCACACGCATCTTCAGCTTACCGTAAGGAATGTCGTTACGTATTTTCATTAACTCTGACTTTCATTTCTGCAGAGTTATGTCCATTTTTATAAAACCTTAACCTGCAGTCTAACCAAGCTCATAACTGGCAATAACTTGAACAGTATTTGGCCAATGTTCATGAAACTACACATACACACACACATGTTTATCTTACCCCAAGAAATGTTGTTGCACATGTCCAATAACTTTGACTTTCATTTCGGTAGGGTTATGCCCCTTTTCATAAAACTTTAACATGCAACCTTACCGGGCTCATAACTTGGCAACATATTAAACCTACGGTCATGAAACTTTATACGGTTCTTCCTTACCATTTATATAAATGCCATTGACATGTCCAATAACTCTGTAATTCATTTTGTCAGCGAGTTATGCCCCTTTTCATAAACGTTAACCCGGGAGAGCACTCGTTCTTCTATCGGGGTAATTTCTCTTCCTCGAGAAATATTTCCGGTAGCTCAAAAACACTGGTAATTAAACTCTATACAATCATCAACAAATACTTGCAAGATTGTTTTATATTTCATCTTCAGAGTTCAACCAATACTAAGCCAAAACAAAGAGGATCTTATTCTGAGCGCTTTAGAAATGTTACACGACGTGGTGTGGATGTGTCTGAAGAAGAGTTTGTTAGTGGTGATTTACAAGGATATCAGGGCCAGATGCCAGTGAGAAAACGACATGACGTTGTAACGAGATCAGACTTGAATCAGATGATAAATACGAGATCTTCATTTTCAGTGCACACTTAATTTGATGAGATACTTATGTCTCAGATTATACAGTACCCTATTATACTGAAAAGTAAAAGAAACGCATAATGGGTATTTCCGCTATATATTGTATTTTTAATCTGCTACTGCTAATCGAATGGTACAGAGCGACATTTGGCCTGTTATTTCGGAAAGAATGTTTAAACAGCACCGAAAACACCAATGCTTACCTCTTTAAAGTTTCATTATCGACAGCTGCAATATCTTAACATTAAACACAATACTGAAATGGCTTGACTTTTTCAAGCGCTTCAACATTTATGAATTTCGTGTAACAAAGTATACTTTGATTAAAAGATCTATACTACATGACAGAGTTGTCCTTTCTGTAATTCGTTGTAGCCCATTTTCGTACAAAACACGTTGAGATAAGTATATCTTGAATATTACGTTGAATTAGTGTGTGTATAATAGTGTCATATTATGGGAAGCCATAACCGTCAAAATGTGGATATTTACAAACCATTCAATGGCAGGCCATTTAATTCAACATGACGTCATTTGATGACGTACATATTGATTCGATGCGACGTGTAAACTCCGTGCATTCGTTACAAAGTGAATTGATACGGTTCAAAGTGAAATGATACGATGTACAATTTCAAACCATACGACGCAAAGTCATTTGATGACGTACATATTCATTCGATGCGACGTGTATACTCGGTCTACTCGTTACAAAGTAAATTGATACAGTTCGAAGTGAAATGATACGGTGTAAAATTTTAAACCATACGACGCAAAGTCATTTGATGACGTACATATTGATTCGAGGCGACGTGTAAACTCGGTTCATTCGTTACAAAGTGAATTGATACGGTTCGAAGTGAAATGATACGGTATAAACTCGGTTCATTCGTGCCAAAGTGAATTGATACGGTTCGAAGTGAAATGATACGGTGTAAAATTTCAAACCATACGACGCAAGATCATTTGATGACGTACATATTGATTCGATACGACGTGTAAACTCTGTTCATTCGTTACAAAGTGAACTGATACGGTTCGAAGTGAAATGATACGAT
This sequence comes from Cyrtodaria siliqua, assembly GCA_037043455.1. Lineage (NCBI taxonomy): Eukaryota > Metazoa > Mollusca > Bivalvia > Adapedonta > Hiatellidae > Cyrtodaria > Cyrtodaria siliqua. The sequence continues at coordinate 465,257 of JAWPHD010000380.1, read as the reverse complement.
GTACAATTTCAAACCATACGACGCAAAGTCATTTGATGACGTACATATTGATTCGATGTGACGTGTAAACTCTGTTCATTCGTTACAAAGTGAACTGATGCGGTTCGAAGTGAAATGATCGGGCGAAAACACAGTCGGTGCGATGCAAACACAATCCGTTCGACAGAAACTGATTTCATTACGTGCAAAGTGAAACGGTGCGACATCTATCGGCGATATTTGCCACATCACTTGCAGAGTTATTTCCCCTACATAACATATATATTATGATAAATCAAAGTACTAAAAGTACTCGGAATGCAAGGTTTGATAGGAAAGACTGTATGAATATTTGCACGATCAAATTTCCATAAATTTTACATAGTTTTAGCCAACTTGGCGATCTTTGGCGACCTACCAAAATCTTAGAGGGTCAATCCATACCAATATATATTGTGAACAGTTGTCATGAAACTGTTTCAAATCTAGACTAGAATATTATTTTATGAAATTGCTGATGGATAGACAGATTTGTGATTTGTGTTCATGGCCAAACTGTCACTCAAAATGACCTCCATGTCTAAAATTATGTCATTTACAGAGTGGCGTGTATTAAGTAGTCTTCCGGGAACAAGATGCACAAGAGGCTTACTCTCACTCTACTGGCTTGAATAGTCTAAGGCCGGAAAACAGTTTTTGTCTCGCATATTCGAAGAAAAAAGAGACATAGGTGTTGCTTTTCCGGCGGCGGTTTTGGTCATTTTCTCACAAACTGTATGCACTAGACCTTTCAAACTTTGCTTATAGTTGTATCTTGAGTGGTACATCACAACATGACAAAGCACATGTGAAAGTGATCTTGACCTTCCAAGCAAATGGCAGATAACTTAATTTTTACCTTCAACTTTTGCGTTTAGGTCACTTTTTCACAAACTGTATGCACTAAGACCTTTCAAACTTTGATTATAGTTGTATCTTGAGTGGTACATTGCAACGTGACAAAGCAAATGTGGATGTGACCTTCACCATCCAAGCAAAGGGCAGAAAACTTTAATTCTTACATTTACATCACTCTCTCATGAACTATAATTATGCACTATATGATTTAAACCTAATTTATAGCTTAATCTTTGGAAGAAAACATATTTTATTTTGACATAGTTGTGTCTTGGGTAGTGCATCTTTTTGGATGCATGGATTTCATCTATGACCTTGACCTACTTTCTGGAGCTGATGATTTTAGCTCTACTGACCAAGGGCCTTCATTTTTTATCCGATCTTTACAAAACTTTAACATATTGTTAATATCAACGAAAGCTCGCACAAGTTCGAAAACCAGCCAGATCGGACTAGTAACAGCGGAGTTATGGCCCTTCATTTAGTTAAAAAATGCTATATTTTGCCTCGTTAATACGACGGGGCTTTCATTTTTCATCTGATCTTTACCAAACTTTACCAGATGTTTTGCCTTTTTTTTATTAGTAGTATTTTTTTATTATTATTTGTACATTTTTTTTGTTTAAATTTGTTTTAAATATATATATAATTTTTTTATTTTTTTATTTTTTTTTTTATTTTTTTTATTTTTATTTTTTTTTTGTATTTGATATATTTATTGATTAACTGTTTTAAATGTTTTTTTGTTTATTTTTTTGTTGTTGTATTTGAAAAAAAAACTTTTATTTTTTTTATTTTTTTTTTATTTCATTTTTTTTTTCTGTTCGTTGATTTTTGATGGAGTTACGGCCGCTTGACATTTTTACTTTTAAATTTCTTGTCGGTTCTACTCCTCCTAAAGCCTTGTTGGATTTCGATTTTGACGAAACTTGGCAGGAAGCATCGGTAAGATGTCTAGTTGTGCATATCACGCTTTTTCCCAGTTTGCTGATTTATGACGGAGTTATGGCACTTTCACATTTACATTTCTTGTCGGCGCTACTCCTCCTAAACTTTCTACAAAATTTGGCAGGAAGCCTCAGTATGATGTCTAGTTGTGCAAATCATGGTATATCAATGAAATCTCGGACAAGTTCGAAAACCAGCTAGATCTTGTTAGTAACGACAGGTTAAGGCCCTTGATATGTTGAAAAATGCTATATTGTATTTCCTTTGTTAAATCTGTAGTTACTTCATTTTTTTATCTGATCTTTACCATATTTGTTTAGAATGTTAATATAACCCCGTCCCCCACCACCCCGCCCCATTTTTATAAAATTTCATTCATAGAAGTGGGACAAATTAAAAAATACCCATGCCAGACTAGACACAGCAGACTTATTGCCCATGATTACCAGGTGAGCGATCTAAGGCCATCCTATCCCTGTTGTTTTTGCAATGTTTGAAAACAAATACTGATGGGAATTTTATGTCGACAACCCTTGATGTAAGAGACATTTTTAGTCAGTAGAGCATCCACAGGCCCTCTTGTGCCTCTTGTTTTTAATAGAATGTCATTTTATTTTTAAACAAATGCACTTAAATGTCATCTCAGCAAATGGCAAACTCCATTGTTTTTAGTTACTAAAATGTTTACAACCTCATTTAAGCATCATTGACCGTTTTATTTTTAAGTCCAGCCCCCGTTAGGCGAGACATGTGAATCCACGGATATCTTGTTTAAAAAATCAAAGGCTATAACTCTGATGTGTCTAGTCTGATGCAACTGGTTTTGAACTTGTCCAAGTTCAGTGGCGTAACCTAGAAAACGTCTTCTGCTGCAGGGACAAATAACTTAACAAGAGTCACTACCCGTTGATTCAACTTCTCTATGTCTGTCCACACATTGAACAGAAACTTTACTGTAGTATTTTCTAAAAAAATAAAATACAAATGTATTGGTGGAAAGAAGAATTGAAATTGACTATAAGTAAATACACGGGTAAAAGTGGCCATAATTTTGATAAATAAACAACAACATGAAGAAACAGAACAGAAACTAGCTGGACGAAGTAGGTTAAAATGCTGCAGCCATGTGCAGTTTCAAACGGTGTCCGGTTGGGGCCAGATACAAAGTCGCATTGTCGTGGGCAACAATGCGACACCCGACAACGCAACATTGCGATATGACAATGCGACATTGCGATACGACTACTTGACATTGAGATACGACAACACTACATTGCAATACGACATCGCGACATAATTGTTTTGCAATGTCGCGTTGTAGTGACATTGCATTGCGTTGTCGCGACATTGCAATATGACATCGCGACAATTATGTCGCGATGTCGTATTGCAATGTAGCATTGTCGTATCTCATTGTCGAGTTGCCGTATCGCAATGTCGAGTTGTCGTATCGCAATGTCGCATTGTCATATCGCAATGGCCTTAGACTATTCAAGCCAGTAGAGTGATGCAGGCCCTCTTGTGCATCTTTTTCCCGGAAGACTACTTAATACACGCCACTCTGTACTGTAAATGACATAATTTTAGACAGTGAGGTCATCTTGAGTGACAGTTTGGCCATGAACACAAATCACAAATCTGTCTTTCCATCAGCAATTTCATAAAATAATATTCTAGTCTATATTTGAAACAGTTTAATGACAATTGATCACAATATATTTGGAATGGATTGACCCTCTAAGATTTTGGTAGGTCGCCAAAGATCGCCAAGTTGGCTAAAACTATGTTAAATGTATGGAAATTTGCATTCTCAGTACTTTTAGCACTTTGATTTATCATAATATATATGTTATGTAGGGGAAATAACCTTGCAAGTGATGTGGCAAATATCGCCGCCAGATGTCGCACCGTTTCACTTTGCACGTAATGAAATCAGTTTCTGTCGAACGGATTGCGTTTGCATCGCACCGACTGTGTATTCGCCCGATCATTTCACTTCGAACCGTATCAGTTCACTTTGTAACGAATGAACAGAGTTAACACGTCGCATCGAATCCATATGTACATCATCAAATGACTTTGCGTCGTATGGTTTGAAATTGTACATCGTATCATTTCACTTCGAACCGTATCAGTTCACTTTGTAACGAATGAACCGAGTTTACACGTCGCATCGAATCAATATGTATGTCATCAAATGACTTTGCGTCGTATGGTTTGAAATTGTACACCGTATCATTTCACTTCGAACCGTATCAATTCACTTTGTAACGAATGAACCGAGTTTACACGTCGCATCGAATCAATATGTACGTCATCAAATGACTTCATGTTGAATTAAATGGCCTGTCATTGAATGGTTTGTAAATATCCACATTTTGACGGTTATGGCTTCCCATATTATATAGGCATTTTTTGATTATGCGTTTCTTTTCACTTTCGTGTTTTAGTATTATGTTATACATTTAAAAACTATCAACACAGAATAATATAATAACCCTTAGGACAATTAAAAAAAGTAAAACCAAGTATGTGACAGTTGAAAGTGATGCCAATACACATGTGCGAGCAGGATTTGTTAACCAAATCTCACTTGTTTTTCATGAATTGACAGTTTGTTTAAATGTATTGACTTTAACTATCACCACTAAATCGTTCACGCAGTGCATTTTCCGTTGCTGTCATATAGTTTTGCAAATACACATCATATACACACGAGTGAGCAGTATTTTAACCAAATCTGATAATAATGAATCTCCCGGACCATTGTTTTCATGAATCGAAAATCAATTTACATTTAGTCAAATCAATCGTTGTCAATAAATACTTCACGCACCGTATTTTCTGTTGTTCTGATATCTATTTACCAAAGAAAATGCTATCATATTATTATACGGAGTTACAAGCGTATATAAAAAGAGAAACGATGATAAAAATGTTATGATAATTTCTCTGGTTAGCTATGAAACACGCGTAGGAAGTTGTAAATAAAATCATCATACGGTAATTTGTAAAAACGGAAGTATTGTTTTAGTATTCAGTAGAAATGCATTTATATGTTTTTATCATGCATATATGCACTTTTCTGCTTAATAAAGCGGTGACCTAATAAATTTTGCTTTATTAGGCACTGACAAATAGAGCAAATCAATGCGGAATCCCTCGGCGTTTATTGTACGTAACGTTATATGACGTCATGCACGTAACGTTGCCTGACGTCATAAAACAAACAAAATACAACAACATGGCGGCGTCCTCGATAAGCGTAACATTCTGAGAAATAGGTAATAATAGTAATTCATACAAAAAATGTTGATAATCTACATGATAAATAGAATATTATGTCAGTGCGTTTTACTATCAAGTTTATTAGGCTTGGCATGAAAACGAATAATGGCTCGGCAGGGCCTCGCCATTCTTCGTTTTCTAAGCCCCGCCTAATAAACTTGATAGTAAAAGACACTGACATAATATTCTCTATATCACATAAATTGCGGTATGGGAGTATAATAAAGCCATAACATAACTTAACAGTATACACTAACGTATAATAGTTATGCAAATTAAGGCCGAATCCTTCCGGTCGGAGTGCAATCGGAAACGCCGCATCGATTTCTGTAACCGATAAGATTATCGGTTTACTGAAATCGATGAAGCATATCCATTGTTCGATGTCATACGGAGAAGCTCGAAATAGCATACAAAGTCATCATACGTCAATTTTGTTGTATTTTTGTATGATGTTTTACGTCATTTTCAACACATGTGAGGTTATATATGACGGTCGATATTTTTGTGTGGTGGAGGCAGACGAACAGCTTTTCCTGGATAGAACCAGAACTGTACACTTTCCGCCATCCGTAAGAATCGACACTTCCTCGCTTACAAGTATATCATATAATGATATATATAATATAAAATGTTATATCAAACTCGTTTTATAAATTCATTAAATATTAAACTGTCAGTAACGTTAGAACCTTTATATCCTTCATTGTGTTTATTTTGTGTTCATGTGTTCAGCTTTATCCCAAATGGAATTTTTCTTCTTTTTTTTCTTTTTTTTTTGTAGTTGAGTGTTTATTTAACAAATTATTACAAAAACTAGCAATCACAATAAAACAGTATAATATTGAAACACTTTGGAAAGCTCATGTCGTCCTACATTAACAAGCAGTAACAAGCTCAGTATGAAACTTTCGCTACCAACATACTCGACTGAACCTGCTCTTCCCATATATAATACTTCAGTGCGGATATTTTCAGAAGAAGATACAATACCGTAATACATGACCTGTTTGCTCACAGACATCAATAAATGTAAACAACAGTCGAACAGGAAAAGTAGCATTCAAGGACGACAGTCAACCACAAACACACACAGAAACAAAGAACAATTATATAAGAAAATGAATAAAAACCAAAATAATACATCGCAAACACACAAGGGTTGACAATAGGGCTACCGCCTTGGAACGTTCAGTGGCAAAAAGGCCGCTGGGGGTTTTAAACTGGTTCTAGGTCGCATCAAACCTCACACTTACCCTACTTCATCCAAATAAAACGGGACAGTGTAAATAAAGAAATCCCCGCCATGAACTATTCTCTAACCAACAAGGTATCATTTATAGGCAATATAAGTAAAACACAAAAATGCTCGTGTATATATAAATACGAAAAAAGACAATAGCCTTGAAAACCACAAAGAAGGTACTCATTGACTTGGCAGAAGCCAGAGCAACAAGAGATCAAACCATTGATGGTTACTCGTCAAATTGTATTTCAACTTGAAACTAATTAATGGTTATGTTAAGACTAATCCTTTTACAAATGCCTTCTGAACGGGTCGTCGACAGATCATTTTACTGCAAACGTTACACATATAAACTGAATGAACATACACTGATCAAAATTCATAATTACTCACGTTTGTATCTTACTAGTTAGTTTTCCTAGTTTAAATGTATTTTACAATAGTTGTGTGATAAGAAGTTTGATGCGACCAATAGTTTGTAAAACATTTATTTTTTGTTTAAACTGACACATCTTTAGAGAGTTACCCTCGTTTTATATGAACACGTGACATTTGCTGATAAAACACATATTAACATGAATCAAAGATCGAGTAAATATATATGCTTCTTGAGATTGGAAGGAAATAATATACAAAAAAACAACTTAAGACCTCTGCAATAAATGGGTTAAAATTTTAAGTTTTGTATTAACAATAAAATGAACAATGGATAATCCTAAATTACTTCATTTTTAATTTAATCTCGTTTGAAATTTAAGTAAATGTAATTCAGCGTTAAGATTTCATGTTACGAAAAGAAAAATTGCAAACGTATTTTTAGTGATAGTGCTAGAAAAACAATATGTCAAAATAATTTTAGTTGGCATGCTTTAGAGTTGGAAACATCGAAAACTGCACTAATTTTAAGTATTTAACAGCAAGTTGTGTAAGTGTTAACATTTATTTCTGAAACATGTATTTTGTTTGTTTTGTTGTTTTATGTTTTTTTTACTTATCTTAATTCAGTGAAGTTTGTTTTGTTTTAGCCATATCGCCACCGAAAACGTCTTTGCAGAAATCCTATTTTTCAGACATTCAAGAAACCGTTGACATCCCCACCATACCTGCACTTACTTGGCCTGAACACTTTAAAGCGAACATGGGAATTTGCGATGGTGAGCCTTCGACTGCGTGATCACATTCTGTTGTGAAATTATAAGCTCGTTTTTTGCAAAGATCGTCAGATGACCGATCCAATCTGGGCCATAAAATTCAGGGCCATTTATTGTCCTCTTGCTTAGATATCTGATACTTTCGTTTCTTTTCTTGATTCGTGCCTCTCAAATGAAAATCGAGAAGAAATATTCGTAACCTTTTTATAACTAGAAAGCTACTCCATCAGGGCTACCATCACCATAAAACTTCGAAAAACCTTTGACACATGTCATTATCGTAACACTGACCTGCTTTTAAAATATAAAAGTAATTTAAAAATTCTTCTGCGACAAGGACTATCACATCCTGACTTCTATGCTGACGTAATTTACAAACTTCATAAGATCATTGGATATGAGCATTTTCTTACAATCTTTATTAAATCTGTTAAAAAGTTTCTTAAAACAAGTTATGACCCTATCATTTTCTAACGCACTGCATGTTTAGTGGTTGACTTATTTCCAGTTCGCCACTATGCTTTCCTTTCTGATTGCGTGATGACCGGACATATTGTAGACCCTATGATGACGCCTACCTTGATCCTGAGAGGATGGTAACGTTTGATTTTTGTATCCAGCCTTGCCTTGTCGTACCCTTAATGATTTATTCTCTTGCTGCTCTGGCGTTGACTAGTCATTGACTACATGTTTTGTGGATTTCTAGGCTTTTATTTAATATTCATATGTACATGAACTTCTTTTTGTTTATGCTGCCTTATTTGTTATAGGATATACCCTTAAGAGGATTTCTTTATATGGTGAGAGTGCCGCCTACCTAAAGCCCATTTGGACGGTGGCGTTTGATGTGTGTCTATGATCTTTCTTGTCGTACGCTTAATGGTTTATTCTCTTATTGCTCTGGCTTCTGCCAAGTCACTGAGTACTTGTGGCTTTCTAGGCTATTGTTTTTTGGTATTATATTTACACGAGCATATTTGTGTTTTACTTATATTGCCTATTGATGCTACCTTGTTGGTTAGAGATTAGATCATGGCGGGGATTTCTTTATTTACACTGTCCTGTTTTAATGGAATGACAGTAAGGTAAGTGTGAGGTTTGGTGCACCCTAGAACCGGTTTAAACCCCCAGTGGCCTACTTTGCCACTGACCGTTCCAAGGCGGTATCCCTATTGTCAACCCTTTTGTGTTTGTGATGTCGTTTACTTTTATTATTTCTTTTGCCTTCTTGTTTGTCTGTTTGCGTGTTTGTTTCTGTGTTTTGTGGTTGACTGTCCTCCTTGAATGCTACTTTCCCTGTCCGATCTTTTTATATTTCTTTAGTGCATCCTAGAACCTGGTTTAAGCGGCCATTTTGCCATAGATGGCATGGCGGTAGCCCTATTGTCAACCACTATGTTTGCGATGCCATAAACGTTGTCTTTTATTTATCGTTGTAATGTGTTTGTTCGATGCGTGTCTTTGGTTAACTGTGACCGTCCTTGAATGCTACATTTCCTGGTGGAATTTTATATCTACTGTTGCCTATTGTTTCCAAAATAAATTGTTATTATCTTCAAGATCATGTTAAAGTTCTGACTGAAACTTCAACCAATAACAACGTTTTACTCTCTTTCAAATTATATTTTTTTGCTACATATGCAAAATGTATTATACATCCCAAACTGAGTAGTAACATTTTTAAATTATTTTAATTTGTCAGAACATAGCTCGGAATATGATTCATCAATACAGAGTTATGAACGTAGGCTGCCCTCCAATTTAAGAATATAATCATTTGTATCTGCTAAAACGTTATTTCTGATAGAAATCTATAAGGTATTGACCCTAAGTCATCAAATATACTTGCTTTTAAATAACTATCCCGCCATAAAATATGTACGCCGTTTCTAAACCTATTACTGACGAGATATATATATATATATAGTATATACAAGTACTCTATTGCGTCTATATCTATATATATATTTGTGTATAGGGAGAAATGTGTGAACTACCAAGGACAGACAACCTTCGGACGAACTACGGGCGCCTAGCTATGACGAGATACACAGAAATCAAGCGTATGCATTCACTTCCTAAAAAGGATAGCTGCAACACACGCTGATGAACTGTATCTTTACATCATAACCCACTAGTCTGGAGGCACAATTATATATATGTGTGTGTATATATATACCTCGTCAGTAATAGGTTACATATTTTGAGAATTCAAACTCTATAAACACAATATAAACGGCTTTAACCTGCCAGGCCAAACCCCAACACTGGAACGTCGAATTAAGAGTTACCAACTCTAATTCATTTTAGACATATTCAATCTCGGGTATTATAAGAAGTCATGAAATAAACCTATAATTTTAATCTGCACATATGCGTTAGTATATGACATATACACCTAGATAGAGTGTATATAAGCGGTTTTGTAGTGTAATTTTGCCGTTATTTGAGGAATGATCTGTGATAGATGAATGTGCGAGTCCTTTTTCGTTCATAACTACATCAATCAATTAGGAATTGGATTACGTTTCTATATTCATATGTACATGCTTATTTGTGTGCCTTTCAGACCGCGAATTCTTTATTTACACAGTCTAGTTTTATTGGGATGACAGTTCGTGAACTGTTATTCATTCCGATCTTTGAAGATCGCTGACGTGATATTTATATAAAGATATCGGTGGTACATTCTCAAATACTTCGTGCTATTACTTTAATTTCGAACAGTTTTTTTTATTGTTACATGATTATGATAAACAGGCTTCATAACCACTGCTTCCACGCACATTGTTTTCTCGTTTAAGGCATTGCATTTTGTTCGAAACGTTCACCGTCATATGCATGCCGTCTTCGGGATGGCGAAAATATTCGTTCTATTGACATTTTAAATATTGCGTTTTGCTCAACCCGAGGCTCGAGCGCGTGAACGGTAGCAAGAATTTTACACTGTCTGTCTTAATCAAACCGATACTGCAATATTGTTATATTTATCGTGTTCGGCATTTGCCAAAATTTCCCTTCAATACACTTTTGAAAGAAACGGAAACAGTGACCCTTTTACCACTGACCGTTACAAGGCAGTAGCCTTTTTTGTCAACCCGTTCGTATTTGTGATGTCACTTTCTTTGTTTCTTATTACAGTTGTAATTGTTGTTTGTTTTAATGCGTGGTTTTGGTTGACTGTGTTCTGTGAATGCTACATTTCCTGTTTGACTTTTATACCTACTTTTAATATATGAAATGGAAACTCATCAAATATCCTAGATGTTTCACACGTGTAGAGCTGGCGTTCCTTTTGCACGTGTACTCGTGTGAACGTTTTACAAAGGTTTTTTGTGGACGTTCACGGTGACAGTGTTTATACGCTTATGTCATTATGTGATGTACAATGCACTGAAATAGCTAAAATAGTATTCTTAATTTGGCATTGAAAGACTTTTAATATGTGTTCGCTTCTTAACGTCAAATGATTTGAACGCTGACGTCATGTGATTACAATTACTAATTAAAATAAAGGTTTAAACGACGGGTTATATAATTATTCACACACTGGGTACAAAGCAAATAGAAATTTTAGCATGCTTATATATTTAAAATTTGACGAGCGGTAGCAAACGCTATGCAAGACTCTCCCGGGCATTTTTCGTGTGTTCGCTACGAGCATAATAGGGACTGTATATTTAGAAACGAAGCATGTACTCTCTTTATTCTGTTTCCTCAAAATTGTTCCTATATTGAAAAAAAAGTGTAAAATGTGTTTTTGCGTCTATTTCGTTGCGGCGCGCACGCAACGTCACGTGATAAACTACGTGATTTAAATTATAAGGTTTATTCGACGGGGCATATTGTAGCTATACAGACACTTGTAACAGAATACAATGTAATGGCATCCATTTCATAATTACATACATGTAATTCTACACCGAAGCATGTATTGATCTGGCAAAGAATTGCCCTGAGTGTGATTGTTTTATTGACTTTGCATTTGAAAAAGGAAGACATTACGTTTTAACAATAATCGGAAGGATAGGTATACAGTGAACACGACGCTTGTATACATTTCACAACACATATTTTTTAAAACTATATGGATTTCCTACTGAATTAGACTTATTTGTAACTTTTAAGTTAAACTTCGTAGTGTAAGGAACACGATTTGAAGTTTCACCGGTATTTTTAAACGGCATTTATATTGAAGGGATGCGCCTTTTTTTATTCTGTATTTTGTATTTTCAGCATATTTTGTAACCAAAGTTGCACGTCTGCCGCTTTTAACTGTCCAGCTTTCAAATTAGAGAAGAGTTCCACAAGTTCCTTGGCAACGGCTGGTGGGTATTGTGTTTTCGTGAGATTGAGCAACGGCATATATAGTTCGGTATACATCCGGTTCATATTGCACTTTGAGTTATATCCGTTACAAATTCCTTCGTGGCAAACACCTAGTGGGCAAACAGACACAGACGAGCAACGTGGCTCATACCCGCTTAAATCATCAAGATCAATTAACTTAAATCTGTTGTTGATTAACAGAAAATGATCGTACTTAAAATCGCCTATTCTCACCGAGCCAATGGGCGAATGTTCCAGGTAATTAAGGAAGTCCGCTAGCTCAGCAGCACGTTCTATCTTCTCTTTCCAACTCATCAATATCGTGTGGTCATACACGCTCCCATTTCCTATTTCAAACACGCTCACGACTCCATGGTCGCTTATATTCAAAGAATCCACTGCAGTGGCATCATGTTGTACGCAGTAACCAAGCATCCTTGCAAGTCCGGGATGGTTCAGCTGCAGCGAGAATAATATTTCTTTCATTAAATATTTCGTCGTTTGAGTGACAACACATTCTGTCAGGCTGTCTTTCTTCTTGTTAATACATTCAGCAGATTTTTCAGTGTTTTTGTTCCCAGTTTTAATACGACTTTAGTTCCATTGAAATCACCCAAGAAACCTTCTTTTCTCCATCCATGACCTAATGCATGTTCTAGTTGAATAAGGTGAATATTTGAGCAATTGAACAAATAATGTGGATTCTCTCTAACATTCGACTTATACCCCTCAACATCATGTGTATGTCCAATGATCACTTGCAATACGGATTGTATGTATAAAAAGTTCACCAAGCAACACATCAGAAAAGCTCCAATTGCAAGAGCAGTGAAGCGACGTGGTTTCAACAAACAGTTCTTGCTTGTGAAAAACATGATTTTCTGAAACAAACAAAGTAATATAATACTATTATAAGAGTGTATACAGTAATGGTCCTGTAAGCTTTCACCACCTCGATTGGATATGTTATGTCAACATGGTATTGCAGGGATTGGCGCGTGTGATGGGCTTTACTCTAGTGGTATTCTTAAAATTGAATTAAGCAAAGACATAAGTACTAAGGTACGATGACCATATAGATCATTCCGAAAGTATTAAGTAAGAGTACACGTAAGGCCTCCTTTTACAGTTGACATTAACATTCTGAACACGTTCAGTAAGATGACACTAATTGCCTCTCTTCGGGGCGCTTGTTTCAGCCGAAGGTTTTCCAGTAGTTAAATGAATAATTTTAAAAATGCATACATAACTTTACATTATAAGAAGTGGGATGTTTAGTGGTAAAGAAAACTACCTTAGTTTTGAAAATCGGTAGAAAAAAAAATATTTTACAGACAAAATGGTTTATTGATGGTGCTTTTTCTTTGTAAACTCCTTCTTGCTGGGACAGCAGAAAATTAAGAATCTCAAATAACTTCACTTAGTTTCAATAGTTCGCTACAAAACTTTCAGGATGTCTTAATTTACGTTTGTCCAACACATTGAAAAAATGAGATATAGGGTCCTATGAAACCATTTTTGGATAAAAAAATTCTGAAACAAATATTTTAAAGATTTTTGATGCAGCAGAATTTTGCATTAAAAATATCCTATCAAAAATAACTTTCCCAAGTTAAATTTGTATTTCTTAACCAATTTTGAAAAGTACGGTATTTTCATTAACCACTAAAATGTTTCATTACTTATTGTTTAAAGTTGAATTTTGTTTGAAAAGTCTAAAAAAAAATTGGCTGAAACAAACGCGCCGAACAATAGACCTTTGATATTAACATTCTGAAAAATTAAGTCAGGGTGGACTTAACGCATCTGTATGCAATGTCTTTTATTGAAATTAACATTCTGAAAAGGTTAAGTAAGAGGGCATGTATTGCCTCTCTGCAAAAGACCTTTTTATATTAACATTCTGAAAAATTAAGTAAGATGGCACTTAACCCTCTCTGTACCTGGGCCCCGTTTTATTAAACATCTTACGATAAGTCTCACATTTTAACTGTTTACATGTTTGCACCTAAGCATTCAACGTAAACAATTATGTGTGCAGTATTTGCAGAATTATCAAATGTATAAGAAAACGAAATGAAAACGCGTTGATTTGTGAATTGTTAATCAAAGTAAAGAATTTAAGAAAAAAACTTACGATCAAAATTGTCGTAAGTTGTTTCATAAAACCGGGCCCTGGCCTTTTATTGATACTAGCATTTTGGAAAAGTTAAGTAAGAGGGCACTTAACATTTCTATATATTAGACCTTTTTTTGATATGAACATTCTGAAAAAGTTAAATTAGAGAGCACTTAGCATCTCTCTGTACCAGGCTTTTTATTGATATTAACATTCTGCCTTGGTTTTTTTTGTTTTTTCATTACCTGTGAGTACGCCAAGGCATTTTTTGTACCTTTATCTTCATCTCGAAGTGAATACTACAAATATGTTCTGTACAAATATGCTGTGTCCTGTGTGCCGAATGAACACTTTTATATATGTATTCCACTATTTAAAAACAAAAAGCTGATTTTTTTCTATATCAAAAGTATAAATTCTACTCATGCAGAGCTATCCATATTTTCTATTGTCTTGGTCATAAATGGCGGAAAAAATTACGAATTTTTTTTTTATGAAAATTTGATATGTTACTGCCTTGAAAGGTGTTGCACCTTATATACAACATGTCATGAACAAACTCAATAAAACCGATTCTGATACATTTCTGTCTTGTGTGTGTTCGATCCTCTTTTCAATATGTATGTAAATTCATGCTAGCGTTCGTTATGTAGTGTAGGGCGTCTGTAAAACGTCGTCAGACTACGGATATGTACTGCTATTACTTACTGGGCTTTCTGGATATTCGAGCCAATTATTGTGGTTTTAAGACAGGATAATAGCGAGGTTGTGTACAAATAAAATCGATTTAAGCTAACATGTAGGCCTTTTCAAGTCGGTAATCCTGTCTTCAACACTCTTTTATGTTATGTATTGCCCTTTTCATTGACATTTTATATATCCTCATAATTCGGTTTATGTTTCAGTGCGGACATACGGTACCATTGCGTTTGATTGCTGTGGTTTCTATTGGACCATTTTTAAGCCGGTGCCGGTAAATGAGATAAGTGTAGCACCTTATATTACATCTCATGAACCGTGTCTACTACTTTTTCTCAACGATCGAATTTCTTATGTCACGGTTTCTCCCTTACAGCGTTATGGATTTTTCTACGACAATGGCATGGTCATCTAATGGAGGGAATCGTAGCTATTAGCAGGTTTGATGCATACAGGAAGTAAATCAGTATGTATTCAAGCTTGATGTAGAAGAAAGGAGCTCCCAACTATATAATCCCTAGCTTTTTTAGCGATAAAAGGCATTTTTAGCTCGACTGATCAGAGATCAGCAGAGCTTATGCCGTGGTGCGGCGTCCGTCGTCCGTCTGTCCGTCTGTCCGTAAAGTTTTATTTGTAGCGAATACTCCTCTGAAACTACTGGATGGATATTCATGAAACTTTACAGAAATGGTGCCCATGAAGTCTAATTGATCCTAGCAAAAATTCATGTTGATGTAAAATCCAAAGTGGCCGCCAAGCTAAAAATAGATTTTTTAAATACAAGTTTGTAGCGACTACTTCTTGAAAACTATAAGTGATATTGATATGGGACTTTTTCTAAAATGATCAGCTTGACATGATGTTGATCTGAGTCGAACATTATTTGGATTCGACGTTAAACATGGCTGCCAGTGGCCGTCTTTGTTTACATAGAGTTATATAGTAAAAACGTGTAGCGACTACTCCTCTAAAACTACTTGACGGATGTTTATGAAACTTCACAGGAATGTTGCTCTTGATGTCTAGTTGATCCTAGAAAGATTTCAGGCTGGCCGGAAAAAAATAAAGGCTGGCCGGAAATTCAAAATGGCCGCCACGGCTAAAAATAGATTTAAAATAAATAAATTTGAAGCGACTACTTCTTGAAAACTGTAAGTGATATTGATATGGGACTTTTTCTGAAATGATCAGCATGACAAGATGTTGATCCTTGTCGAAAATTATTTTTATTCGACATTAAACATGGCTGCCAGAGGCCATCTTTGTTTACCTGGAGTTATATAGTAAAAACTTCAACTTGTAGCAAATACTCCTGAAATTTGTTTATGAAACTTCACAGGAATGCTGACCTAGCTATCAAAATCTATCAGTAAAGCTTCAAGGTCATTGACCTCTTGTTGAGTATTTAAAGCCTGTTTTTCTGGCTGAAATGACTTTATTGACTTTATTGACTTGTTTGTGATAGCTAAGAACCATTTGCATGATTGTATGATGATTACATTTATCAACTTGCAGTTTGTTCACGGTGTCAACAAAGATCAGAATTATATTTTCTTATATGCCAAATGACCCCTACTATTCTCAGCAGTTTTCTCGAGAGGAAGGTCACGTCACTAAGAATATGTAAGTGAATCTTAGTTCGAACTTCATTTTGAAAAATGGCGAACTAGAAAGCTCGTAATATATTGTACAGGACACAATGGGATTTGTTTTACTTCCGGTACACCTTGAGAGTGTAATGAAAGTTTCTTTTGAGGAAGGATCTTCCACATGCATAAAGGAAGTAAATGTTAGTACATCAAAGGAAGATCAAAGTGATAAGTCCACCTTAAAGGGACACACGGCAATCGAGTTTATTCAAACTCACGGCGTCCCGTTAGTTTTTCTACATAAATATTGCATTTGTTTAATCATTAATATTAATTATAAATATAGTATAAGGCAAATTATTTTTTGCATATTACTAACTGTTGATAATATTGCATTAATAATATTATATTCAAGCCTAAGGTAGAATAACGAAGAAAAGTTGAACAATCAACATTGTATTTAAAATATATGCAAGTAGGTTTAAGAGGGAATTTACCCATTCGAACATTTAAGGGTACGCATATGAACTATATATATTTGTAAATTTCAAGATATTTGCGATTTGAATATGAATTTTGTTGTCGTCACATTAACAAGTTTTTAATAATAACGTCTCAAATATGGCTATGTTTGACGTTTTTCATAAAAGTCGCGTTGCACTCAAGTGTCAACGTTTTTAGCATCACAGAGTGTTAGTTTAGTCACATTCAATTATTTTTTTTATATCACACTGTTCGTCCTGACGAGACATTTTATCTGATATATAAATATATCATTTAAATTGATCTGTAAACTATTCCTTATAGAATTTCCTATTTCTTTCGCCGCTTGTTTTACCATGGAATTTTAATTATACTTGTTTTATTGATCCCAAACCCCTTCGAACAAATCACGTCTCTGTCGACGTCGAGTCAATAACATAACGACGTCGACGGTATAATAAAGGTACATTGTACATACATGCTGGTGATCTATCAATATTGTTTTTAAATAATCAGCTGTCCATATTAATAGTGATAGTAACCTGTTAGATGGACTCTACATGTTATTCAACATAAATTGTTGGAGGTTTTAGCAAAAATTCGATTTAATTAGCAAAGGGTTATCCTACTCAGCTTCGCACGAAGCCCTGTACATAATAGTACATATATCGTATTAACCTTCTCGAAACGAAGCCCCAGGTATCTTCAAACAATTTCATATTTCATATATCATAACATTATGATAAATAGGTTGGTAACATGACGAAATCGTGTTGCAAAACCAAAATAATGCCGAAATCAGCGAGGTGTTTACCAAGCTGTGTGTGTCCCTCGTGAAAAACATATACTCAGTTGCAAAATAAACTGGACACTTTGAAAATGTTACTTTACACCCTATCCTCTTTATCAAACGACAGTCCCTTAATGATTCGACCTATTGAAAAATAAATGACAACATGATATTGGCCATGGAAATTATAAGAACTTTGGTTCCAGACATAGCATATTCATTTTGGAATTTGTCAATTTAATTCTAAAACAACTTTATACAATTAAATCTAAACAAAATTCAGTGTCCACTTTCTTTTGCAACTGAGTATATGTTCGCATATTTATTAGTTAAAGAAGCTAAGCCGCCAAATAATGGCAAAATTACACTACAAAATCGTTTATCAAAACTCTATCCAGGTTTCAGGTCATATAATAATATATATGTGCCAATTAAAAGTATAGGTTTATTCACGGGTTCTTACACTATGTTTGATTGAATATGCGTAAAATGAAGTATGATTTGGTAACTATTAATTCAAAACTCCAATTTCGGTGTTCGATATGGCTGGTTAACATTTATATTGTGTCTATATAGTTTGCATTAAAACATATGTAAGTTGTGTATATATTAAAGTATAAAGCATCAGTTTGCCACAATAGGTAGTATATAATAATAAAATAAAAATAAAACTTTGGATGCATGGTTATTAGATCTATTGGCTGACCATCATGACAACTATTTAATATATATCGATGTCAGTAGGTTTAGAAAAGGTATAAATCTGATGTAGATGGCGGGGTACGATATTTAAGTCTTTATAATCAAGATACACACAAACTGAATGCAACCGCAAGCGATTGCCTGCACTCAATGTTCATAAAAATGTTTGACTGAAAGTATTGTAAATACTGCTATATACTTTGCCAGGTTGTTGGCGTGGCCTAGCGGATATCACGGTGAACCCGTGATAGGCCTATACCTTTAATTGGCACATATATAGTATTATATGAACTGAAAACCTGGACAGAGTTTCATAAACAGTTTTGTAATGTAATCGCTGATCTCGGCATTATTTTTGTTTTTTTCAACACGAGTTCGCCATGTTACCAAACTATTTATCATAATGATGGTAAAATATGGAATTGTTTGAAGATAGGTGGGACTCCGTTTCGAGAAACGTACATGTATGTGTACTATAATGTACAGCTCTTCGCTTCGTGCGAAGCTGACAGTAGGAACACCCTTTGCTAATTAAATCGATTTTTTTCTAAAACCTCCAACAATTTATGTTGAATAACATGTACAGTCCGTCTAGCAGGTTACTATCACTATTAATATGGACAGCTGATTATTAAAAATAATTATTGATATATCACCAACATGTATGTACAATGTACCTTTACTATAAATACCGCCGACGTCATTATGTTAATGACGCGACATCGTCAGAGGCGTCATTTTTTCGAAGAGGTTTGGGATCAATAAAACATGTTTACTGTAAAAAATATTCCGATGACCAGAAACTTTTATTTTTTATTCCGATAGGAAATTAAATTCTCTAAATCATACTAAAATTGTGCATTTTTTTATGAAGCCATTTAAAAGATAAATGGAATTAACGCTTTTTTCCTTAACATTTCACGGTAAAAAAAAAGTGAAAGAAATAGGAAATTCTATAAATAATAGTTTACAGCTTAATTTATATGATATAATTTATATATCACATGAAAAGTCTCGTCAGGACGAACAGCGCGATATAAAAAAAAGAAGTGTATGAATTGCAGAAGAGACTAAACTAACACGCTGTGATGCTACACACGTTGACAATTGAGTGCAACGCGACTTTTATGAAAAACGTTAAACATAACCATATTTGAGACGTTATTATTAAAAACGTGTTAACATGACGACAAAACAAAATTCATATTCAAATCTCAAATATCTTTAAATTTACAAATATATATATAGTTCAAATACGTACCCTTAAATTTTCGAATGGGTCAATTCCCCCTTCAAGTCAAAACGATACTGGATTAATAAATCGAAAGGCTCAACCCTGGACTAGAGGGCATGAACGGTAGCAAGCATTATTCACTACCGTTCATGAACAGTCTCAATCAAACCGAGACTGCAATATGTTTTGTATTTATCGTCTTAGTTCAAAATTTCTCATTTCCTGCTCTTTGCCCTTTAACGAGTACACCAGTGAATACAAACGTGTAGTAGGTTGGTATACGATAGCATACATACCGAATATCAAAAGAATAAATAATAAAAAAAAATAAATAATAATAATAAAAAAAAATTCTAACACGACCTGCGCAGTCTTTTATATACATAAAGAAGAGAAATACATGTGTTCCATTAATTCCCCGCGTATATTTCATCCGTTGGAAGCGCAACGTTACATGACGTCACTTGGTAAATATACATCACGAAGACAAACTCAAAAGTAATTTTAATGAAATGTTAATTACTACAAACTTGCCATGCTCCCAAACCTTGCACACACCCGATATAAACCCATCATATGCATCAGTTCACATAACATTAATAAGCATCTTGAACAAGCTGAGAACGTTTGACGTCATACAGCGCAAGGTATATGACGTAAGCAATGACTTAATTGTTTGTCACGTGACTACTAGTGTATTTAAACATAGTGTACCGCGCAGAACTTTGGATACGGCGCAGAACTTTGCATACGGGGGCGCCCAATGGAATGGCCTGTAAACATAGCAGCCTGATTACCTTGACCTCCGAGATAATATATAGTGCCCACACAATAGCGTAAACAATAGGGTTATTGTTGTAATTACTACGCATCCGAACTCCTAACTGTATTTTATTCACCGATAAAAAACGGGTATGTATTTATTATTTCTTAAATAATAATCTAATATGATGGGTATGACGGATATATGAAGATTTAGTAGCATCATAATAGTCTTTGACACTATATAGTGTGTACTTAGACAAGCCGCATGAATTGATGAATGGAAAGTTTTATTGGCTTTTATTAGTAATATCTTTGGTGATATCACCTACTGGAATAGGCGATATCAACAAATGGTGGTGTTAACAAAGGCAATACGACACCACATACTGATAAAGTTTTAAATTGTTCTCCTACTGAACAGTAGGCAGGTAAGTGCACACATATAGACTCATAAAGTTGGTATGAATCACGTTGTAATTGTTTGTAATAATAGGCAGAATTATGTTCTGTGTGGCGGTGGTAAAACATCTCCCCGTGCATGCGATCAATGTTGTTATTTTTCCCATCCTATAGAGATGGTGGCGTTCGACGTTGTTTTAGCGTGGTTTTGCGCTGTACTGTAAACAGTTTACACGCGGTAAATAGCATTAGTCAGCTATTAAAAACTCCTCTTAAACTTAACTCTGTGTCCACCAGGGAAATTCTAATATTTTTACACGTAAATTATCGGTCATTCGTCATCTACCATTCATATTCCTATTCAGAAATACTCCTTCTGTTAAATTAACACCCCTTAAAACGTCTGTTCTTAATCGTTAGACAACCAGTAAATATTAATAGGTTAAGCAGTAGACGTACATTATATCCCTCTATCCTTAAAGCTCTACATTAACTGGTAATAACCCATGAATACGAATGAGTCACGTGTGAAGTAGTTTCAAATCCACGAACACCCCAATAGTCGGTATATAAGGCAGAAATCGATGCGTAAAATATCACATTTTTATTCAGCCTTCGTGCAGGTAACATCGATAAATATACGGCTTCAGAATATATGTGATAAAAAATAAATACTTGCCCGGAACGGGATTTGAACCACAGCCGTTGCGCTTTTACGTTTTGATGGCCGTACATTTAACCACTAGACCACGACTATTTATTGGCATGTTCTAGCATTATTAACACACAGTAAATAGGCATTACGTAGTAACTAGCGCTCACGCAAACTCATCAAGCGTTAAATAACAAGTCGAGATATGGTTGTTTTGAGACGGAATATTAATGTCATATTGATAACATATAGTATTACACCATGTACACCAGGCAATGTTAATTTACACGTCCGACAAGATGGACTATATACTTGAGTTGCCTTCAAATATTCTAAGTTATTTTGCCTCATAATAAATGGTAGTTTATATATCATTTTCTCAAGAAACGGCATAGCTCAGTGGATAGAGTACCTGACTTGAAATCAGAAGGTCTGTGTTCGAGTCCCGAAAGAGGCGTTTTTTCTTCTGTAAATCATAATGTTACCTGTATACAGGTACGATGTGCACTGGTCGATGTCTATACAATGTATGATGTCCTGCGTTATATTTGCTCACTTAAATACCCTCTCGACATGACCTGGTGAACATGAAGTTACAAATAAAGACACGCCTACAAAGAAGAAATCGATTGATATAGAGACTCTGTAGCTTTAATTAGGAGCAACTCGAAAAGGTGTAGTGCATGTAAAGACGTCACAAAAGTCCACTATTAAATCCACTATTAAATCCACAACCGATGGTAGAGAGTTCAGTGTCAGAATACCTTCAGACATTTACTGATCGTCAAGTAATATGGTTTATGTTTTGACTTGACATCATCCTAAATGTGGTATACAATATGTTGGCCAAACTGGTCGATCCATGAAAGGTTCGTTTTCGTGAACATTTGTAAATAAAAGGGTCAATTGAAACGATTTAAAAACTTCCTTTATAGTAATACACACTTTAAGGATTCGGGGCATTCCATAGATGATGTTAGCATTCAGCCTGTGGAACTTATTGAATTTAAAACTGCTAGGTCTAGACATATCGATAGATAAAGCAGTTACAAACTCCGTAGCCTTTGGGGCTAAACAATAATATCTATCAAGAAGGAAACATTTCCAATAACCGGGATATAGGTCATTTTAGCATAATGTCTATTTGTAAACATAAAACGACGGTCGCATGATCGCAGTAATACCATAACATTAATTAAAAATTTAAGAAAGTCTACTATTTCAGACCTTTATATTGTTTATAAGAGTTCGGGTAGACACGCCCTCTTTAGCAAAGTAGTCAGTCTGTCTTTTTCTTGCTTACAGAAACTTGACGAAGAAGCGGATGCCATTTATGTCCGTACTAGTACATTATATGAGGTTTCATATATTATTTAAAGTTACAGGCAACATATTTTGCGTCCGCATATAGATGCTTCATCTGACCATAAAAGGCATTTTTCGAAGATAACTTATGTTAATAAAGGCATCGATTTCATTAATTTAGCCGGAGTATTTAATGACATACGGTGACTGACAAAATTCCTAAGCATTTCCAGAATATTGAGACTCCTGTTATATGCTATAAGTATAATAAATCAAATAGAAATCTTATTTTCAATTATAATAGGATAGTTTCTGATCTTGAAATCGAAACATCTAATCCTACTGATTGAGATTGTCGAAATTCTAAATTGTGTTATGAACCTGCCGGTCACATTCTCGCTGGCAATCTTCATGTTATTGAGGATAAGAGGATCCGGCAATTAATTGCCAAATGTCCTAAGTATCGCCTTCCATCAGATATTGATTTTAATGCCTGTCGCAATGAAATTGGCGGTTCTTTTAGGGATTTCTGTACTAATTGGTGTAAGCGCAAAAACGCAGATAAACATTCACCTACAGCTGGATGAAAACTATTTCTGAAATTAGTGAAGAAATTACTGAATTACGTAGATTATTTTACGAATCAAATCCATACCTGCTTCCACGGCCTTCTACTTACAATTTACGACACCTTAAGAAGGGTATTCAGAATCTGCATACTAAATTTATTCTAGTTTCTGCAGACAAAGCTTCCAACAATATGATAATTGTCTGACGATTACATCAGATCAATACCTTGAATGCAGAGCTAGCGAGCACTTCTGCTTATCTAACCACAACTTTGCTGGAGAAGGACATTGTTTCCCATGTGACCTTGATGGAAAATATAAAGGTTTCTGTAAATAGTAAGCAGACGAAGCTCCCTACAATGTACTAGACACCCAAACTCAACAAAATTCCATAAAAAGCACGCTTTTTTGCTAATTCAAGTTCATGTGCCACGACCAACATATCAAAACTATTGACTTCCTGAATTTCCGCGATTAAAGAACCTATTATTAAGTATTGCAGAAAGACTTTTGAAAACTCAGGAATCAATCTGTTTTGGTCTGTCAAAAACTCTGGAGAAGTCCTTGATAAACTACGATGTAAGCATTTTCATGCCTCTACTCAAAGCACCTACGACTTTTCCACACTATAAACTACTCAACAACATAATCTAAACAAAAATAAATTGCTTCAGCTTATTCAGAAGACATTTGCTAGAGAAGGTACAACTTTACAACTTTTCTCGCTTGTAATAATGTCAGGGCTTTCTTTACAAACGCCCCTATTGATAATTATAATTTGTGGACTTGTGCCGATGTTTGTAGAGCGTTATCTTTCCTTCTCGATAACATCTTTATAAGATACGGTAAAACGGTTAACCGCCAGGTTATTGGTATTCCTATGGGTATTAACTGTGCGCCACTTGTCGCAGATTTGATTTTGTACTGCTATGAAAGAGATTTTAAGATGAATTTGTCACCTGTTAGCCAGGGTGAAGTTAATGATGAGTTTAATAATACATCTCGGTATCTAGATGATGTACTCAATATTGAAAATCCGTTCTTTGCTCATATGGTTAGTAACATTTATCCACCAGAGCTCACGTTGAATATAGCCAACCAGTTCGGATACTGAAGCAGCATTCCTCGATCTTCATCTCTCGATTTCTAATGATTTCATACATACTAAAATCCATGATAAGAGAGATGACTTCAACTTTAACAAAGTTAACTTTCCACACCTGGATGGGGATGTGCCTCGTGCTACATCATATGGGGTTTATATCTCCCAGCTCATTCGTTTTGCTAGAGCGTGTAATGCTATTATAGACTTCAAAGATCGAAATCAAGTTCTTACAAGTAAACTTCTTCAGCAGGGTTTTCGTTATCACAAACTACGTAGATCTTTCTCAAAATTCTACCGCTACAACGAAAACCTACTGAATAAATACAACATCAACCTTAAAACACTTCTGCGACTAGGAATATCACAACCCTTATGTTATGGAGATGTGGTCTATAAACTTCGAGAGTTTCCTGATCAATTACAACGCACTGCATGTTTAGTGATTGACCCCTGTACAGTCAGTCACTACGCTTCACTCTTCCCTTGTGCGATGACTGGACAACCTCTTGGGACTCTATGATTGCACCTACTGAAACCCCGAACAAGGGAAGTAGGTGCATGAGTTTTCGTCCCTCTAGTTTTCTGGTCATACCCTATATTGCGTTTCTATTTGGCTGCAACTGCTGTGGTTGTTCAGTTCAATTCTGAATACATCCTGAGATGTTTCTTTTTTGTATTTTATATAGCTTTACAACAACATCTTAGTGTTTCTTTTGTGAGTTTCTCTGGATGTGGACTTTATTGTTAGAGAATTCCTTTTGATGGGATGTAGTTTTGTTTACACTGTCTTGTCTATTTAGGCGCTGAAGACAGGATAATATCGAGGATTGTGTACACATACAATCGATTCAAGCTATCCCGTAGGCCTTATTGCCTCCAGACCGTTCCATGTCGGTAACCCTGTCTTCACAACGCTTTCTCTTGTATTTTGTCTTTTCATTGTATAATCAATTATATATTGCTCCTTGTTTGTATTGCCATTGCGTTTGGACGCTGTGGTTTGTATAGGACCCTATATCTCATGTGTATATACTTTTATTATGGAAACTAAACATCCTGGAATTATAAAGACATACCATTATAACTTAATCATGTTAATACATAAAATATACAAAATAATTATTCCGTCATTCCAGCATGTCGAGCGAAATACACCATTTCAAAATTAAATATAAATTAAATAAAACAATACATACCAGGTAATGACCTCAATATAGTTGCACTGTATAGACAGTCAAGTAACTCTTAATTATGGATAGTATAAACTTTCAACAATAAATATACTCTTGGAGAGGCAGAACCTACTCCACTGACTGGTGTGACAAAATTGATGTTAGAGAGGGTTTTTAGGCGGGAAACTAATTAAAAAACAAAGTGCATGCAACTATCAAACTGGAATATTTTTATGATTAATCCCTTAATTTGATTCAACTGTCTATATTATTGCTTTTTGCCTGTCCCTAACATGATTATTAAACATATTAGTGTTTAATGATATATTTCGGTATGAAAACTCGCTAAAATACAAAATAGTTACCATTTTCATTCAAAATCTACATTGGCAGAAAGACATCGTTGAGAATCATTGACTATTCGTGGCGCAACCAATACCACTATCGCTGCGCTGGTTTTCCTCGAGAATCCATTTGCGCTGATACCGGGTTTACTCCCAGTGTTTCCAATGATAGCAAACGTAAGTACATTTGAACTCATGCAGGGCGCGCGAATTTGTGTTATCATACCAAACACACACATGTCATGGTTAATAGATTCACAATGTATAACTATTGCATTCGTGTGAGCGTGACAGTGGATATTGTCAACCTAAGTAATGTCGACCGAGGCGAAGCCGAGGTTCACATTATGTTTCCTCATGTTGACAGTATCCACTGTCGCCATCACTGGGATGCAATATGTATATTATTATAACGAAATAAAATGTGTTTTTTCCGAAAATGAAACAATGTAAAAAGAAAAGGCCATTTCGTTCTTATAAGAAAGAGGATGTTTTTATTTATTTTTAACCAGTTTTGATTTATTATAGATATAAAAATCGAACAGGAAAAGTAGCATTCAAGGGCGACAGTCAACCACAAACACACAGAAACAAAGAACAACTTTAAAGATGAATAAAAGGCCAAATAAGTCATCGCAAACACAAAAGGGTTTGACAATAGGGCTCCCGCCTTGAAACGGTCAGTGGCAAAAAAGGCCGCTGGGGGTTTAAACAAGGTTCTACGGTACACCAAACTTCAAACTTACACTACTTCATCCCAATAAAACGGTACAGTGTAAATAAAAAAATCTCCGCCATGAACTATTCTCTAACCAACAAGGCAGCATTAATAGGCAATATAAGTAAAACACAAAGATGCTTGTGTTTATATAAATACAAAAGCAACTATAGCCTAGAAAGCCACATAAAAGGTACTCGATGACTTGGCATAAGCCAGAGCAACAAGAGAATAACGCATTGAGGGCACGACAAGACAATATTGCAGAAAAACATCAAGCGTCACCGTCCTTTTGGGATTAAGGTAGACGTCATCATAGGGTCCACAGTCTGTCCGGTCATCGCACGATTAAAGTGGAAAGCATAGTGGCGAACAGTAAATGGGTCCAACACCAAGCATGCAGTGCGTTGCAAAATGATAGGGTCATAATCTCTTTTGATAAACCTTTTAACAAGTTTAACAAAGATAGTATGAAAGTAATCATGATCAAGGATCTTACGAAATTTGTAAATCACGTCACGATAGAAGTCAGGTTGTGATAGTCCTTGTCGCAGAAGAGTTCTTAAATTACTTTTATATTTGGAAAGAAGATCAGGGTTTTTGCAAAGGTTTTATTATAGTAATACGTTATGGAAAAACAAAACATTATTCATATCTTAAAACAATAATCATGATAATTGCAAATTACATCAACATTTTAAAAATATAAAATACATAATTCATATTCTAATAAAGTGTTCACCGATTCATTTGCGCATAATTTGCTGCAGTTAAGAATTTTAAACATTTGTTCGGATAGTGTATTAAATTCTACTCAGAGGATAAGCATGGCAGATCGTTTTTGAAGTTTTTGTATTCGATCGATATTGTTGGCTAAGCAACGATCCCTTTCAATACAGCCATAATCAAACAAAGGCAATATATAGATATATGCATTGAAGTACATTTTCAACTTATCTTTGTAGACATATTTTGATAGCAATTTCATAACAGTTATTTTGGGTTTGGTGCTTTGGCACACACTGTATATTTGTTTATCGAAACTGGGCATTTTATCTTTATGTATTCCTAACAGTTCACGTGCTTCACTTGTTTGCATTGTGTTATTATCAAGAGTTAGTTCAGGTTTAGGGTGACTTAATATTTTAGATCTAGATCCCTTGGCCATTGAGAATCTTTTATTGTCATTTTAATGCATTTTTTTATCAGTGCAACACGTTTTAAAACCATTTACTCTTGCTTGTACAGTAGATACATATACAGTAAAAGATGAATGACCACCCCTTTTGTAGTATTACCAAATAACAAATTTAAATCTTAAACATCTTATGAGCATATCGTGATAGTCCCTGAGAGAAACATTTTTAAAACCGTTACTAAGTTGTATGTAAAAACAAGTATTATTTGCATGACGTAGATACTACTTTTACCACTGCTTGACTGCACGGGGAAATGAGGTAAATCGGAATTGTATAGCTGCACAACTATTGCCAGATATACGATAAATAGAGGATCTTACATGATATGAGTACTCATTCATTATTGAATTTATTAAACGAGTTGGCAAAATGATATAATGCGAGGCTCTTGCCGAGCATTATATCATTTTTGCTAACGAGTGGATCATATAGTCATTATCGATTTTGTTGACAGCGCGTACTAGAATATATAACTAGTTGTATATCGAAAATACTCCACTCCCACACCGTAAGTTATGTGATAAATGCCTTTACCTAAAGATCAATTTACCAGTTCAAAGTTTTCTACGTCATCAAATAAAATCGTATTCTTGCTTTTCACTGATATTTCAATGTGTGAATTGTACTATCTATTGTTGTGTACAGATTTCGATTTAAATATTAAAACATAAACATGTTCATCAAACAAAACATGGCCGGGAAACTGTATGTAAACCATTGTCATGAATAAACGTTTTTGTCGACCCCGTGTGGTAGACACGTCGGTATAAATCTGTGTATGAAGTTTTTAGTAATTTAAAATAACATCGTAAATCAAATAAGGAAAGTAACTACAAATACTCACACCAATCCAATTATTCGACAGTGTCTCTTGCATCCAAACTCCTCAGACACTTTTCTGAACTAGATATTACAGATAGTTGCTCGGCATCATGTCGCATTTTTTTCTTTATATACTATTTCTTTCTAACAACACCCGTTTCTATTGAAATAATGTAAATAATTTCTTTTATTTCGAAGATTGCTATAATTAATGTGGAAATGTACATTACAGAAACAGACGTGGGTAGCAGATTGCAGTATGTATGCCCTTTCTAGACCAGTGCTGCCTTATTACTCTGATATGAATAGTTTTTTTTGTTATTTTTCAATTACTACTTTATTTCTTTTTTTGCGTACAATATGACCTATTGACCAATATGACCTATACGTGGCGTAAAACACCATTCATTAATTCATTCTAGTAATGTCGTAAAGTAATTCCTGAATAAGCGTTAGTTATGAAGCATATGGTTGCACAGATTGTGCCGACCACTGTAGTCACGTCAGTATAGATATATGTATGAAGTTATGAGTAATATCGGTGACTTAGAATTGAAATCAGTTGAAATGGGGTTTACGGAGCACCAACACAAAGATGGTTATATGGCTTCAACAGGATCCACTACCCAAATCCATTTACATCGAAATAAAATGGAATCGTGCAATATTGCCCAATAGGAAATACTCACCTTCAGAAATGCATTGTGGCTGCAAATGTTGTAAACAGCCCATTTTTCGCTCGGATAATGATCATTGTTTTCTGCCACAATTCAAGTAGGACCTGAAACAATACAGGGGCGTTTAATAAACATGACACAAAAAGACAAAATGAACATGAATGCGGAAGAACTTTACCTGTATGTTTGGATAAGCAGTGTTCCTATTCTTGCCCTGGAACAACACTGGGACAGTCGCTTTAGAAATAGGCCTAATGAAAAACTTTAAAAGAAGTGTGACGGACAAACGGACGGAAATTTGTAACACTATGCAAGCTCCAATATCGAGTTGCGGAGCATACACATATTATTCCACGGAGCATACACATATTACTCCACGGAGCATACACATATTATTCCACGGAGCATACACATATTACTCCACGGAGCATACACATATTACTTCACGGAGCATACACATATTATTCCACGGAGCATACATATATTACTCCACGGAGCATACACATATTATTCCACGGAGCATACGCATATTATTCCACGGAGCATACACATATTACTTCACGGAGCATACACATATTATTCCACGGAGCATACACATATTACTCCACGGAGCATACACATATTACGCCACGGTCCATACACATATTATTCCACGGAGCATACACATATTATTCCACGGAGCATACACATATTACTCCACGGAGCATACACATATTACTCCACGGTGCATACACATATTATTCCACGGATCATACACAGACTATTCCACGGAGCATACACATATTACTTCACTGAGCATACGCATATTATTCCACGGAGCATACACATATTACTTCACTGAGCATACGCATATTATTCCACAGAGCATACACATATTACCTCACTGAGCATACACATATTACTCCACGGAGCATACACATATTATTCCACGGAGCATACACATATTACTTCACTGAGCATACGCATATTATTCCACGGAGCATACGCATATTACTTCACTAAGCATACACATATTACTCCACGGAGCATACACATATTATTCCACGGAGCATGCACATATTACTTCACTGAGCATACGCATATTATTCCACGGAGCATACACATATTACTTCACTGAGCATACGCATATTATTCCGCAGAGCATACACATATTACCTCACTGAGCATACACATATTACTCCACGGAGCATACACATATTATTCCACGGAGCATACACATATTACTTCACTGAGCATACGCATATTATTCCACGAAGCATACGCATATTACTTCACTAAGCATACACATATTACTCAACGGAGCATACACATATTATTCCACGGAGCATACACATATTACTTCACTGAGCATACGCATATTATTCCACGGAGCATACACATATTACTTCACTGAGCATACGCATATTATTCCACGGAGCATACGCATATTACTTCACTGAGCATACGCATATTATTCCACGGAGCATACACATATTATTCCACGGAGCATACACATATTACTCCACGGAGCATGCACATATTATTCCACGGAGCATACTGTAACAACCCTCACACAGGTTTTAAATAACAGAGATAAAGCCGAAGGTTTTTGTTTAACACTTATTTTAATAAGTAAATTATGTGATATTTCTGGAATAACCGAAAATACCGTTCTTATATTAAGCGCGAGCCTCTCATATAGCTGAACTAGGACGACTATTAAAGCAATAAATCTTAAATTTGTTTGCTTACTTAAGTTAGCTGTGGAAACGGATCTATGTATGTCAGGCCTATTTGTTTATATGTTACCGGGCAACCAGACTTCGACCGGACTGGTACCGGTACAAATATTCGTACTGACGATGGAGATCACTAATAGTTGTTTTCCAGCTATATATAGAGGCTGCGTAGTAACACGTGACAAGAATAACCAATGAATCAGTGCCAGGAAAGCCCGGTGAACAGTCTCAACCAATCGTCTGTGACCAGGATCGCCGGTAGCCAATCGTATTGCAACCGGTGATCCAGTCAAGCCAGGTTGGGAGCACCTGCTCACCGATCCTCCGCTAGCACTGGACAATAGTTTCTCAACAAATATACAATAAATATAAAACTATGACAAATACTATATACATCAATAGATTCCTACTACCGAGTCGAACATGCTGATACCCAACTTTATCAGGTAAAGACTTTAAAACTATAGTTTGAGTAAGTTAAACAATTCCAGTCGACGGAAATTCAGACGATGACAGTGACGTAAGCGTTTGTCAAGGTCAACAGTATTATTTCAAAGAATGCGTAAAAGTTAAGATAATAAACATGGTTTAATATAAAATCTATGAAAGTTCATGATAATGAGAGTTTGTCTGTTCTGTGCCAATAACATGGGATTAATCTATGGGGTAGAATTTTACATCCGTGCCATGACCGGTGACAGAAACTGGAATCAAAAATGGCGGACAGCTGTCAAAATTGCAACTCACAAAACCAAATGATCTCCGATTTCTTAGTACAATTGAGATACAATGTCACATAGCTAGCATCTATGAATTATTAAGCAGCAAGCACATGTAAGTAAATCTGTTTTGAGTTTATGTGAATTAGTTATTTTGAATAAAATAGCGTGATTTGTAAAATGTTGAGCAAGTAACAATTTGATAAATAGTGATTCTTACACTCTCCCCACCCTTATTAAAAAAATCAACCTGAATTTTGTAAATAATTTATAATTATTATGCAGATCTATGACTACCACATGAGATAAGAATCACAATATATCAACCATCAAATTCTCACTAATTTTTGTCAACAATGCAAACTCAGTTATCTTTTGATATGTAAACCTATATATTATTTTGAAAGTCTTAATGGGATGGGGTCACATGACGTCAACAGATGGTCGTTGGCGGTATCCCTCATCATGGCTCCACACTCAATCATTGATAGCCATGAATATACCTGTAATTTGTTGACTGCTATTTTTCTTAATGTTTCGTAAGTATAATACCTCGCCTTGATAATAGGACTGCAAGTTATTCTGTGAGGGGCAGTGCCTGGTAAGGCCAGGAAATTGAAATGGTCTAAAATGTCACATCGTTCAGTATTCACTAAATCTTGGCCACGAGACTTAAGAATTTGCATGGCTACAAACTCCCATTGTAGAAGCTTTTGATCTGCAGAAAGGGTCTTCCATCCCTTAGGAGGCCACAAGATGGTGAGGGGACCTTCCACCAGACTAACAGACTCATCTGTGTCCCAGCAACGCCTGGCAGCCTGCCACTGTGGCATACCTCCTCGTCTCAACAACTTTGAGGCTCGGTATTCTAGGGTGGGTTGTGCTGGGAGTGGGATTATGTCGCTCGCTCTCTTTCCTGGTTTTTTAAAGTGAAAGGTACTGTTTCGGCTGTGTGGCTCGGGTACGGAAACATAAGGGGCTTTCAGGGATTCATCAGGAGTCTGTAATGCAACGTCGGGGTTCCTTAGGGGCTCATCATGGGTTTGTAGGGGTTTATCCAGCATCTGTAGGGGTTCATCAGGGGTATCTATGGGATCTTCCAGAATCTGTAGGGGTTCATCAGGGGTGTGTAGGGGTTTATTAAGGGTCTGTAGGGGTTCATCCAGCATCTGTAGGGGTTCATTAGGGGTATATATGTGTTCTTCCAGGATCTGTAGGGGTTCATCAGGGGGGTGTAGGGGTTCATTAAGGGTCTGCAATGGTTCAACAAGGATCTTTAGGGGTTCATCAGGGGTGTGTAGGGGTTTATCCATAATCTGTAGGGGTTCATCATGGGTTTGTAGAGGTTCATCAGGTGAAGCAGGTATAGAGGTAAGGTCCGGCATAGATAGGACATCGCCTGGAAGTCTTGTGGCAGTGAAGATTGGCAGGTCAGGTACGGTAAGATCAGGCATGGATAGGACATCGCCTAGAAGTCTTGTGGCAGTGGAGATTGGCAGGTCAGGTAGGGTACGGTCAGGCATGGTACTGATACTTGTAGATAACGGAACTACTGTTTTTGCAGGGTCATGCTCTTTGCTGATAGGTGAAGATAACACGGAGGGTTTGGTAGGCATAGAAGTAGATGTGGCTCCAGCTGGAGATTGGTCTGTCGCGGGAGACGAGAGCAACTCTATGGGGATTGACACCATCAGGGTCGTTTTAGCTGCAGACGAAGATACAGATGGTACATGGCTTGGAGACACCTGTGGATTAGGATCTGGGCCACATGTCCTCGGCCTCTTACTCCAGCGTGGCTCCTGTGGATGAGCTCTTTTGTAGCCGGCGGTTTGCATCTCAACTTTACAAAAGAGGGACTGGTGGATATTAATAAAGCCAGACAAGGATGACTTCAGATCCTTGTCTGTAACCTCCTCTCCTGTAAAGGGAACTGCCTTAGAACCAGCAGGAATATCTGCAAGACGACGAGATAGAGTCCTCATTGTTTGGTTGTCATGAAACACATCACTCGTAAGGTAGACTCGAAATGTTGTGAACACATGTTAAACATCAACAAATACCAGTTCTGGGTTTAGCGTTAGGTACAACAGCTTGAACTCATCCATGTCACTGTAGTCCAGCTCGCACTCATCATCAGTCAGCGGTCCGAGTAATTCCGCTGACTCCCAACCACTCAAGAATTCTTGTCTCGAACTGAACGTTGATTTGCCCTCCATGGCATGGACCTTTAAGTCGGATACTCGCTTGAATGTCTTTTCTTTGTTCGTGCAAAAAGGACACACTACCGTTAAAATACCATGGACCTTCCCTGTATGATTATTTAGCAGCCTTTTCTTTGGAAAATCGGCGTGGCACAACCAACACTGGACCATTCTGCAAGATAGAATTTGCCATATCAAAGCAATTGTTCATTCCGCTTAAATGTTGATAAACAATGTATTACCTTTTCCCTCATTCATTGAATATCCGGAACTTATTTCTTTATATTCATGGACGCGCTCAAAATTTATTTATAATGTCTTATTAGTAACACATGTACTTAATATTAAAATGCAATTAAATGCACTTAAACTATATCCATCAGTTTGTTTATGCACTTTCCAATAATAAATGCTCTGTAATCATGTTGTCCTACTGTTCAAACTGTTTATGCATACTCTTGCTATATATATATTTAAACAAAATGTAAAAATCAAAGTCATCAAATGATTGTGAGGCTTTATTGCTTCGACGCAAGAAATTCGCGACAGTTGAAAACGGACGCGATGTTGAAAAAGCGCGGCGACACGACGGTTAACGTAAATCCAGAATCAGGATGATCATGGGAGAAACATCTTCTGGATTCCATCTTGGGCTCAGGAATTATTTTACAGCATTCTAGCTCTTAATCCGGATTCAAGCTTCTATGCAACATCTACAGCTTCTTGTGATCAGTGGATGATCAGGCCACATCAACAGGAACTGCATTCTACACTATCCTGGTCATAAATACTTTTCGTCACATGGATCTTTGGTGCGTCCAGTGAACCGCCACCGTCACATTGACGAACATATTTTATCCAACTCCCATGGTACACTATGTCATTATATTATAAGCCGCCTTATAAAATTAATCAACAGTTCCAGATACTTTCACGCAAGACAATAATTTGTCAAAAGTCAAACAAATATATATATTTTTTTTTCTGTTTTTTTTTTAAAAGTTTTTATAATCCCTTCACTCTACTGGCATTGAACCATGTTGGTGGATTCCTACCAAGGTATGGTAGCAATCTGTCAATGTGGTATACCTTTGCTGGCATTTTTGGGGAATTCTTCACAATGTAGGTGACGTCATCCAGTTTCCTGATGATTACATAAGGCCCTTTCCATTTCGAGGTAAGTTTGGAACGAACTCCAACACGACGACTGGGATTGTACAACCAAACAGATTGACCTGGAACGAGGTACCTTTTCTTAGCCTTCAAATCGTAGTGTCTTTTCTGGTAGTTAGAATTGACCTTTAGACTTTTACGTGCAGTTTCATGGACTTTTTGCATCGTGTCGCGAAGATCATCAATATACTGGTCCGCATCGACTTGTTGATCACCATGGTCAGGACACCCAATTACTGCCTCCATTGGTAGCACAACATCTCGGCCAAGCATCATCTTGTTAGGAGATTTACCAGTAGCTGAATGTACGGAAGCTCGGTACGCCATCATTACTTGGGGAAGATACTTGTCCCAATTCCTTTGGTCCTCTTCACAATACATGGTGAGCATGGCCTGTAGAGTTCTATTGAATCGTTCCACTGCACCATTAGCCTGGGGTCTCATGCGGCTGGTACGTATTTTGTCTATTTTCAGGAAGTCACATACTTCCAAAAATAGCTTGGACAAGAAATTGGTACCTTGGTCACTCAGAATTTGTAAAGGTGTTCCAAAGCGACAAATAAACTCATTGACAACAATTTCCACAATGGTTTGGGACTCCTGGTTTGGTAAAGCATATGCCTCTGTCCACTTGGTAAATAAATCCATTAGAACAAGGATATACTTGTTGCCTTTGTTGGAAAGTGGTAATGGACCAAGGATGTCTAGGGCAATCTTTTCCATAGGTTCGCCTACAAGGAATTGACATAACGGGGCTCGACCTGGGGCAGAAGAGGACTTGCGGGCTGTGCACTGGTCGCAACTCTTGCAGTATCGACCTACATCGTCCTTCATACCTGGCCAGTAGAAGGACCTCTTTATCCTGAAAAGCATCTTTTCACTACCAAGATGCCCTGCACTCGGTATATCATGGAAGTGATGAAATATCTCAGACCTTCTATTGGCTGGAACCACAAGCAAAAGGTGATCCTTGTTTGCGTCGGTGTACACCATCTACAAGTTTAAGACGGTCCCACTGTCTCCAGAGTGTTTTCGTAAATGAAGATCCATCTGAGATTTTATCCCAGTCAGGTCTACCGGTTTCAGACTCTATGGCACTGAGCAAAGGGTTCATAGTTTGATCCTGTCTCTGATCTTTCTGTATACCAGCCTTGTCCCAACCGTCAATGAGAAACAAATCTTGTGTCGAGTTAGAAGACGTAGTTACTCGAACAGTGTCTTCTTTTCCACCTGGTAGTGATGAAACATTTTCAGACACTATAGGCAGAAGTTTACCCGGTTGAGGTCGACCATCCTCATCATCTGAATCGCTCCCGATTTCATCGTTGAGTCTTTCTTGTCTTTCGCACACTCGGCATGGTCGCCTAGAGAGAGCATCAGCATTGGAGTGTTTCAGACCTGGGCGATGTACAACAGTCAAACTGTATGTCTCAATCTCTTGGATCCAGCGAGCGATTTGTCCTGATGGTTTCTTTAATTGTTTTAACCAGCTGACTGCCGCATTGTCTGTCCAGACAAGAGTGGACTGGCCATACAGGTAAGAGTGGAATGTTCTTAGGACAAGGATCACTGCAAGAAGTTCTTTCCTGGTAGTGCAGTATGATGTCTCGTGTTTGTTGAGAGTTTTGCTCATATAAGCAATAACTCTCTCTTGGTCATCTTGCACTTGAGAGAGGACAGCACCAACTGCTTTATCGCTAGCATCGGTATCCAGTACGAATGGGATCCCTGGTAATGGGTAGGCCAGAATGGGGGAGGTTGTCAGTGCAGTCTTTAATTGGTCAAAGGCCAGTTGACACTCATCGGTCCACACAAACTTGGCACCTTTGTCGCAAAGCTTATGGAGTGGTTTTGCAATCTTAGCAAAACCTTTGACAAAGCGTCGGTAATAGGAGCAAAGACCAAGGAAACTTCTTTTTTGCTTGGCTGTGTGAGGGATTGGCCAATCTCTTACGGAGGAAATCTTTTCGGGATCGGTGGTAACACCTTGCTCAGAAACAACATGTTCCAAGAACTTGGCTTCTACTTGGAAGAAGGCACATTTTGATGGCTTCAGTCTCAAATTGGCTTCAAGCAACCTGTCGAAGATTCGTGTAAGCCGTTGCAGACCTTCATCGACAGATTTACTTGGAGAAATTATGTCATCCATATATAGGAGCAACTCGATCCACTGAAGTCCTCGCAACACATCTTCCATTAGGCGCTCAAATGTAGATGGGCTGTTTGCTAAGCCAAATGGCATAACAGTCCATTGGAAAAGACCCAAACTTGTTGCAAAACTGGTCTTTTGACGGTCCTCGGGTGCCATTCCGACCTGCCAGAATCCAGAATTAAGGTCCATCGAGCTATACCACTTCGAACCGGAAAGTGCGTCGAGTCATTCATCTACCCTGGGAATCGGATGGGCATCTTTGACAGTTAAGTCATTTAAAACTCTGTAGTCTACACAGAATCGGATGGAGCCATCCTTTTTTGTGACCATGACAACAGGTGAGCTCCAGGCACTATTTGATGGCTCTATGACACCTTTATCAAGCATTTCCAGAACATGTTGTTGTTCTACATCACGTTTGCCAATGGGCATCTACGTGGTGGTTGTCGAACTGGTATTGCAGTACCAGTATGTATTCTGTGCTGAACTCTATTGCAATGGCCCAGGTCACCTGAGGATTGTGCAAAGATACTTTTGTATTTTGTCAACAGCTCAGCCAGTTGCTTGCTCTCGGGCTCAGATAAGTGAACTGAACTTCTTTTCCAGAGGTCATGAAGATGTTCTGGTAGTTCACTCTGACAACTTTGGCTTAAAACTTCATTTGTTACAGCAACACGATGTGTTGATGTTTCCATATCTTGATAGGACTCGCATGTACCAAGTGATTGTTCTGCATACAATGTTACAGGTTTATCTGAACAATTGAAAACATTTACTAATTTTTCTGACTGCGACGTATTCATGATACCAGGAATCATCGAGTAGTTATCATCTGAAATGACTTTTGGCTCAATATAGCAATTTTGGGACAAATGTTCTGCTCCGGGTATTTCTACAGGGAGCCATGCTGCACAGTTTGAAGGTATAATTGTTGTATGCCTTACGAGTACCCTACAGGACATGTCGGATTCATTTCCAACCCAGCAATTTATTTCGTTAAAGCTAGTTATAATTTTGCCATGTTTATAACTGATGTGTTCAGCATATTTTAATAGAAAGTCTTGCCCAATGATACCATCTTGCTTCACATCACACACCATAACACTTTGTTCAAATTCATGCCCTCCTAAAATAATGTTAATTGTCATGCTTCCATAAGTCTTTATTTTATTACCACTTGCGTCTTGAACTGTAGATTAAACTGGGATTAGGTTGGGTTTAATGTCACTCTGAATATTATTGTACATAGTGTCTGACAGAATAAATGTGGTGGACCCATTGTCTACTAAGAATTCTACAGGGAGATTGAAAAGTTCACCTTTGGTATAAAACCCATTGTCCCAACCAGAGTTTGTGTCACCTATATGATCGGTTCTTACTGAATCTTTTGATAGTGGAATAGGCCGTTCTACATTAACAGTAGCATTTGTCGACTCATGGCCTACTGAGTCGACATGTTCTCGTTTCCCGAATGCTGTTGCATGTTAGGTTGGTGGTTCACAGATTGGCGATTAACATGTTGATTGTTAATTGTTTGGCAGTCATTGAGACGAGGTATGAACTTATTACCCCATTGGCTATTTGGATGGGCTTGTTTCTGTGGGCAATTCCTGTAAAAATGGTCAGGGGCGTTACACAGAAAGCAGTTTCTGGATTTGTTGCGGTCATTAATTGGACCACGTGGTTGAAATGAATTTTGGCGGGCAAGTGACATGCTTTCTAACTTCTCCAGGCGGGAGTCAAGCTTTTTGAGCATGGATGGTATGTTCGTATCGACTTCAATAGAACGCAGGTCGTTTCTCTTCCGGTCTGTTCCTGACTCTCCAAGGATGGATTCATACCGGTCAATAACCTCAACTGCATTGTGGATGGTCCTGCAGTCATGGTCAACGCAGCGGCATTTCATGTCTAAGGGAATCAATTTGTAAAGTTGGTTCAGGGCAATGGTTTCCCTTGCTGCAGTATTCAGAGATGAATATGCCTTCTTGGCTAGCTGGCGAAGATCATCCCCTAAGGCAATTATGCTTTCGCCAGACTGCCGTTGTCTGTTTTCTAGTTGGGAAAGCCACTTGCTTGAGTGCCTACTTCCCCCAAACCTTTGTCTCATTTTGGAAACTAACGTGTGGTAATCACGTTGCTCTTCGCTTTCAAGGCTCATATAGTAGGTACGCGCAGGTCCTCGGAGACTGGCAGCCAAGAATAAAACTTTACTGCGGCTACTCCATTTTGATAATTCCGCGCAATCTTCAAAATGGGATTGGTATTCTTCCCAGTTGATACTGCCAGAATAAGACTCTGGTTTCATATGTGGAAACTGACTATGTGGGGCTCTAGTCAGATTTGGTTCTTGGAGTTGATGGACTTTATCTACAGGTATATGGTCTCTTTGATAGGTCCTATCATATGGCTCCATTGGTGGGAATAGACTGCTCTGGTTATGGTCAGGATGCTGCCTATGACTATTTGGACTTTGGTATCTGGTATTATTCAAGGGACCTCTGTGCATGTTTACATGGTCTCTGTAATTAACATGTCTAGGGCTTGGTGATCTATGGTTGTTATAACAATGACTTGGGCTAGGGGATGGCCTTTGTTGTACATGGGGAACTGGGCTTCTCCTTTGGCTGTGTGGGGAAACCTGGTCTACTGACAAGTTGTGTTGGTCAGCAACATTGGCTTGGTTTTGATATCCATCTTGTAAATTGAGAACTGGGCTTCTCCTTTCGCTATGTCGGGAACTCTGGTCTCTCGACAGTTGATCAACAACATTGGCCATAATTTGATCTCCATCGTCAGAACAGATGCTCATGTTGTCCTCGTCAATCACTCGAAATTGGACTTCCGAATCTTCACTTATAGACATGTTTGAAAATAGATCTACTGTACTGAGTGTGAAGAGATTTAGTGCTACAACTACTCCTTGGCGAACTCCTTGTAGTTTCCTAGGGTGGGTTCTAGATGTTATGTAGAAATAACATCCCACTCTTCTGACACCAAAACTGTAACAACCCTCACACAGGTTTTAAATAACAGAGATAAAGCCGAAGGACTTTGTTTAACACTTATTTTAATAAGTAAATTATGTGATATTTCTGGAATAACCGAAAATACCGTTCTTATAATAAGCGCGAGCCTCTCATATAGCTAAACTAGGACGACTATTAAAGCAATAAATCTTAAACTTGTTTGCTTACTTAAGTTAGCTGTGGAAACGGATCTATGTATGTCAGGCCTATTTGTTTATATGTTACCGGGCAACCAGACTTTGACCGGGCTGGTACCGGTACAAATATTCGTACTGACGATGGAGATCACTAATAGTTGTTTTCCAGCTATATATAGAGGCTTCGTAGTAACAGGTGACAAGAATAACCAATGAATCAGTGCCAGGAAAGCCCGGTGAACAGTCTCAACCAATCGTCTGTGACCAGGATCGCCGGTAGCCAATCCTATTGCAACCGGTGATCCAGTCAAGCCAGGCTGGGAGCACCTGCTCACCGGTCCTCCGCTAGCACTGGACAATAGTTTCTCAACAAATATACAATAAATATAAAACTATGACAAATACTATATACATCAATAGATTCCTACTACCGAGTCGAACATGCTGATACCCAACTTTATCAGGTAAAGACTTTAAAACTATAGTTTGAGTAAGTTAAACAATTCCAGTCGACGGAAATTCAGACGATGACAGTGACGTAAGCGTTTGTCAAGGTTGACAGTATTATTTCAAAGAATGCGTAAAAGTTAAGATAATAAACATGGTTTAATATAAAATCTATGAAAGTTCATGATAATAAGAGTTTATCTGTTCTGTGCCAATAACATGGGATTAATTTATGGGGTAGAATTTTACATCCGTGCCTTGACCGGTGACAGAAACTGGAATCAAAAATGGCGGACAGCTGTCAAAATTGCAACTCACAAAACCAAATGATCTCCGATTTCTTAGTACAATTGA
Organism: Cyrtodaria siliqua; assembly: GCA_037043455.1. Classification (NCBI taxonomy): domain Eukaryota; kingdom Metazoa; phylum Mollusca; class Bivalvia; order Adapedonta; family Hiatellidae; genus Cyrtodaria; species Cyrtodaria siliqua. Next base: position 424,149 of record JAWPHD010000380.1, on the reverse strand, counting down.
GATACAATGTCACAAAGCTAGCAACTATGAATTATTAGGCAGCAAGCACATGTAAGTAAATCTGTTTGGAGTTTATGTGAATTAGTTATTATGAATAAAATAGCGTGAATTGTAAAATGTTGAGCAAGTAACAATTTGATAAATAGTGATTCTTACAATACACATATTACTTCAGTGAGCGTACGCATATTTTTCCACGGAGCATACGCATATTACTTCACTGAGCATACACATATTATTCCACGGAGCATACGCATATTACTCCACGGAGCATACGCATATTACTCCACGATGCATACGCATAATATTCCACGGTGCATACACATACTACTTCACGGAGCATACACATATTACTCCACGGAGCATACACATATTACTCCACGGAGCATACACATATTACTCAACGGAGCATACACATATTACTTCACTGAGCATACACATATTACTTCACGAAGCATACACATATTACTCCACGGAGCATACACATATTACTCCACGGAGCATACACATATTACTTCACGGAGCATACACATATTATTCCACGGAGCATACACATATTACTCCACGGTGCATACACATATTATTCCACGGTGCATACACATATTATTCCACGGAGCATACATTTATTACTCCACGGAGCATACACATATTATTCCACGGAGCATACACATATTATTCCGCGGAGCATACACATATTATTCCTAGGAGCATACACATATTATCCCAAGGAGCATACACATATTATTCCGCGGAGCATACAAATATTATTCCACGGATCATACACATAGCATACGCATATTATTCCACGGAGCATACGCATATTATACCACGGGGAGCATACGCATACTATTCCACGGAGAATACGCATATTATTTCACGGTGCATACGCATATTATTCCACGGAGAATACGCATAATATTCCACGGGACATACGCATATTATTCCACGGAGCATACACATACTATTCCACGGAGCATGTACATATTATTCCACGGAGCGTGCACATATTATTCCACGGAGCGTGCACATAGTATTCCACGGAGCGTACACGTATTATTCTACGGAGCATACACGTATTATTCCACGGAGCGTGCACATATTATTCCACGGAGCGTGCTCATAGTATTCCACGGAGCGTACACGTATTATTCTACAGAGCATACACGTATTATTCCACGGAGGATGCACCTATTACTCCACGGAGCATACACATATTATTGCACGGAGCATACACATAGTATTCCACGAAGCATACACATACTATTCCACGGAGCGTACACATACTATTCCACGGAGCGTACACATACTATTCCACGGAGCGTACACATACTATTCCACGGAGCATACACATAATATTTCACGGAGCATATACATATTATTCCACGGAGCATACACATACTATTCCACGGAGCATACACATACTATTCCACGGAGCATATACATACTATTCCACGGAGCATACACATAATATTTCACGGAGCATATACATACTATTCCACGGAGCATACACATACTATTTCACGGAGCATACACATACTATTCCACGGAGCATACACATGTTATTCCACGGAGCATACACATAGTATTCCATGAAGCATACACATACTATTCCACGGAGCGTACACATACTATTCCACGGAGCATACACATGATATTCAACGGAGCATACACATAATTTTTCACGGAGCATACACATATCAATTACCATCGTAAAGTTAGAAACTATACAAAGATTTGATAAAATTCGGCCAAAAATAATTCTTCATTAAGATTGTTTAACGAATAATACTACATTTATGTATGTTACTACTTTTTAATAAGTTGTAATATGTGTTTGATCTTGGCATTGAACACGCACATAATACACATTTTATTTAACTCGCACATAATACTGACTATAATATCTGTTATAGTCAACGGTTATTTGAGGACACAAAATTAGCGTTTTGAACTTATGGAGTTAATTTCATGGTGCAGTGTTCGTACATCTACACCGGCATCGTGGTTTTACAACGAGGTAATGTGCTTTGCTTACTGTTAACAATTTAAATTTATTAACATCAGACTCGCAGAATCTATGATTTTGTAATATTTCTGGTGCTCATGATGTTGTCATATATTAGGTTGTATTCGTTTATATTTAGTCATACAGATGTTTACGTTGTTCGTGGATGCAAATAATATTTTCCATTTCACCATGTTTGCGCCATCTTTTGGTTCTCGCCGGAGAAATTTTTTCTTCCAATTTTATTACCATAAGCTTGATTTCGTCTCTTTCTTTGTTTATATTTTGATAATTCATATAGGTCGTGGATATTAATAAATAAAAACATTCGTTCCTCCCGCCGTGTGTGGTGACGTTATTATTTATCACGCAGTTAAGTTTTCAGGGACTTTAGGTAGACATTGATTAATATTACTCCCATATTGTGTGGTTGTGGCTGTCGGGGTCGAATTGAAACGGTTTCTAAGCATTGGTAGCTTCGTTTATTGCCTTTGTTTGTGTTTAAAGCGTTCGTTTAGCGGGGTTTTGCTACGGGCTTGGGCGTAACTTATCCATCTGATTCCCCTGAATTCAAATATTGAATGTCCCTTTAATAACTGTTTACTAGGTGTATGCAGTTCGCGGTATCTGGGTCAATCAGCTGTTTACATATATGCTAAATTAGAACAATGTGGATGGGAGTATTTGAGTGTGTTGCGTCTCGGTAGACTACATTTTGACTGAAAATGTTTAGGGCATTGTTGCAAGTGTAAAGTTTGATGGATGTCTTTAAAGAACAAGATGTCTGTAATAGTGAATCTTTATTTAGTGATGATCGTATGTGAACTGATTTCAATCTCTCCCAAAATACTACAGGCGCATGCAGTGTGCCTTGACCTCTGGGGGTTAAATATCAGTCAATGGAAATATACTGGCAGGCTAAAGGAATCTAAAGTGTATATCTTATCTAAATGCTACAGCAAGCTTTATGCGTCTGGGTGCGTTTCGACTGAGGGAGTTTTTGGGTGTTGTGGATAATAGTAATAATAATAATTAAATAAATATAATAATAATACGTATAATGCTAATAATATAAAAAAAAATAAAAAAAAAAATAAATAAAAAAAAAATAAAATAAAAAAAAAATAAAAAAAAAATTATATATATATAAAAAATAAAATAAAATAATAAAATAATAAAATAAATAAATAAATACAAATAAATAAATTAAATAAACAAAGACTAGATCTACATGAAGACTGCACAATCAGTTATTACAATAAGTATTACTATTTAGGATTTTATTTTCATTTGTACTCCATTTGTACTCATTTGTGCTGGGTTTATACATTGTCCGTCGTTTTTGTTTTCATTATCACACTGGATAATGCGTCGTGGAAAGCGAGCCAATTCGATGGTTATTTCTCTGCCGGTAACGTGGTTGATGATCCCACCTGGAAAAGTCAGCGGTTGCCTCCCAGCAGATCCAAAGTGTGTGCGTTCAGCTAGTCAGTGACGTCACAGATCGTTGAGTTACTCGATTGGTTGCAGAAAAGGCCGTACACAAGACGTTGGTCAGCTAGAGGAACAGATGTTGCACTGCCTCCGGGAAACAGGACTCGTTTTTATAAACTTTATAATGCTGTTGTCGTAGATAATGCAAAAATCACCAAAAATTATCATATTATATTTTTTCCACCAGGCGTCTGCAAATGCAAATTGCAAGTTCATTGTAGATATGGCTGTATATTGTTCACAACTTTTCATTTTTGTTATAGTAACACATTCTTACTGCAAACTGTTCACACTAGGAAATTGAATGGTATCAAAGTAAACAATATCCTGTTTGTAATGACAGTAGTTAGACTACATTTTCAACTCAGTAAATCAATTTGCAAAAACAATGAAACAATAATAATAACAATTATTGAGTCATTCGAGAGGCAATTAAAACTGTAAATAACAGTGAGTCACATTACGAAAATATGAGTATTCGACCCAAGGCAGAGCTAAATATTATTATGTTGTCATTATGCGGATGATGTCCATATCTACTGCAAATATTATTTAAGAACTATTATGAAAACCATTTATATAAGAATAATTTGTTGGACACCATCTAGTTGATGGAGAAATGTTGATCACGCCATAATGTTAGCCTGCTGTTATCATCATCGTTGTTGTGCACTATGTTTTCAACTTCTGCTGCTATTATTTAACTCCAACGCTGTTGGTGAAATCGTGTTTTATGATGCTAACCATGTAATTGGAGTGTTTATGCAATATGTTTTCTTACTGCGGATAAGTATATCTCAACAGTTTGTTGATATCAGCTAATTTTAACTTGCTGCTGTTGACTGTTGCTGCTAATAAAAGTTGTTGGTCTGACAATGGAGGCAATGCATATTCATGACCTAGAGCGGTAGCTTACGTCATACTGTCTGGGTAGGTGACGTCATACCGTCCGAGCGTGCGTCTAAGATAGTGCGGAAGTATTGTGTCGGATATGGCATTATTTTAATTTGAATTAATACTGTTTAACAGTTAAAAATTATTCATGCCTCAATTGTACTTGCCTTTCTTTTAAATTAACTGTTTATAAAACATTCCATGCTTTTCGTCTAGCGATCAACTTGACATTTATTCAGTTTACGTACAATAATGTTTTCATTACAGTGGCTGTTGTTTTATACTGATTCTTTGTTGATGCTGCCTAATTTTAATTGGATCTCTATCACATCTTTTAAGGTTTATTTTGTCTCATTCTTTAGGACATTTTGCCTTATATTTCAGTTCGTGTAACCATCAAGTTGACTTAACACCAGTCAAAAGTTTCTATGTCGGTATCTGATGCAATGTGTGTAACAGGTCATAGAGTCCTCCAGTGTTGGTATTGTTTGTAAAGTTCCACTTTTTACTTGTTATACAAGATAAACCTACACCTCATAGCAGCTGTGTGAATTTCGAAACTATGTCGTGTAGAGTTTGGAAATATATCCCTACAATTGTTTAATACATTCATATGTAATGCATCGACAGTGCTTTATCAGTGCTTTATCAGTGGTGTACATATTCAAGACATGGAAAACAGTTACATACTTATCATAATGCCTCATTTTAAGGCTATTCCATTTGATCATTGGTTTATTGTTGGGGCAATCCATGAGATTGATGCCTGTACCAGGTTGATGTTTTATTTATCCTGCACCAGGTATTTTTGCCAGGGGTTCATAGATATTTAGTTATCTGTTCCTTTTCGGCTTGTCCCTAGTCAATACACAGCACTTTAAACCAGTTATGTGCACTGTCACTAAATTATAAAACCACTTCTGTGCTGTGTCTATTCAAAATAACAACTTCTCTGCAGGGTTCCACACTGCGGTGTGTGCGTGTTTGTGTGTGTAGCTCTGGGGTTTATAGTCAATAGTCATAGTCAAAGTTATATAAACAACATGGCGTCCAAAAGGTATATGCACAATAGATCCTGGGCAGGCTGCAAATTGTAATATAATAACACATTTCCTCCAAGTCAACAACTTCATCTTAGGTTGTCATACAAGAAGGTGATAAATGAGATAAATGTCATTCCAATTGTCAGCATCACGATGACATCTTTATGTATTAGTTAAAGGGAGTTTACACAGTTGTGTGGATAACCTTTTTAATGCGGGCTAGTTCACTTGAAAAGGATACATGTTCTTCGTGTATTGTTGTCGGAATGTTAGATAATTTAGCCTTTAGATAGTTGTAGGTCGTTATGCAAGTACTTGGTATTTCTATTGTGGCTGATAAAACAGTGGAGCACCGACATAAATTGAGCTTGTAGTCTGTAAACAGTCATGTACCGATTGATTGACTTATTGTTCATCAGTTACTTAGGCGCTTGATGATGATGATTGTTTACAAAAGTCTAAAATCGATCGTAGGTCAAAGGTAAAAATGCAGTTAAAGTCGTGTTTAAAATAGAAATAAACTAAATTATCCAGGAGACATAAGTTAATACACTTAGGAAAATGTGCATATTGTACACAAATAAATGTATATCAGTTGTTTGCTGACTGAAATGAAAATAACCATGGCACGCGAAACAGTAGGAAAGATACATGTTTTATCAGAAATCATTCAGAGTTCTAAGTCTGCAACTGAGTATCATGTACATGTTACACTTCATATTATTTAACCGCTTAAGATCGATATTCCTGATGCTAATTTAGGAACGTTTAACAGTCAGTTTGTTTTTCGAGACACACATTACAGTTAAATCATCCTCCAACCTTTACATACTTGATAATTTTCTGACATTTATTTATGTTGCCAATGTCTGATGCATCAACTCATGGGGTCGTGGTGAAATGATTGAGGGAAATACCCATTAAAGGTTTTTAGATGTGGTCGTTGTTTGTTCTTAAATACTTCCTCGGCTTTCATGGCGTTATTCTATCAATCTTTTAGCAAGGACAAGGGCCAGAAAGCGGCTAAACAGTTATGCTGCTAAGGCGATAATAGATATTGGGGGCCTTTATTTGCTACACCCAGACATTCAGGCTGATGATACCCGTCTTGAACAGGATGGTGTTCATAATTAACTGTGGGGAACACCTTGTTTCTTAAACCAGTTAGCATACCCAAACATTCCGGCTGAGGATACCTGTCTTGAACAGGATGGTGTTTATTTATCAAATGTGGGGAACAACTTGTTTCTTAACCAGTTAGCGGCTGGATTTTAATGTTTCATTGAAAGTAGGCAGTGATGAGGAAAGATATACTTTTTTGGCACCGTTTCTGTTTTGGGCGTGGCATTCGGATATTTTGTTTTTGATACACACTCTTCGCTGCTGCCAAAAAATGTTTCCCCTATTTTTGGCGGTGGATGGACGCCTGGACACTCTACTCTATGACTTTGAGTGTCCGGGCTCCCATCCATATGGCGGGCAGCGAAGGTGTGAAAGGAAGGACATATACGTTTCAGTTTAACTTTATTCAGCTCCTGTATACCCAGAGACTGAATTGTAATCTAAACATAAATTATATACAAATTTGCTGTCCGTACGAATTGATAAAAAACATTTTAATTGATTGAATTCGGTGCACTTGTAATTATGCTTGAATATCAACCGTGCTTTCAACACTTGCTTAAATGCTTATCAGAAAAGTTGCTTTCATAATGAACATTTAAATTGGTGCACATGTATTTATGTCCTTAATATTGTAATATTTAATCTGCTTTATTGCTTAATGCTTTCTACTGTAAGGGCTTGCCATAATGGTCTTTTGTGCTTACCGGCAGCCCAATTGTTAAACCCCATGCTTGGGGCTTGTTTTTCAATCCATGCCACGCCCAATATTTGCCAAATCTATTTAAGTTTTTTTTTTTGATGTGTTGTTATTACAGTGCTCTCCAATAATACACATTTTATTTGGCATTGGTGTTAGTCTAATTGACAAGCAACTGTGTGAATAAATTTGTTACATGAAAACGGAGTGATATAAACTGAGTGCTGGATGGTTTCAATTACACTTGCATGTCATTTAACTTAGGTTTTAAGTGAAGATATTAAAATATGTCATATGAGTGTCTCTATTTTATAAAAAATAACTTTTTATTTTTTTATTTTTTTATTATCACTATCACAAGTGTGACGGACATACGGACGGAAAGGTGTAACACTATGTAAGCTCCAATATCGAGTTGGGGAGCATACACATATTATTCTACGGAGCATACACATATTATTCCACGGAGCATACACATATTATTCCACGGAGCATACACATATTATTCCAATGAGCATACACATATTATTCCACGGAGCATACACATATTATTCCACGGAGCATACACATAATATTCCAATGAGCATACACATATTATTCCACGGAGCATACACATATTATTCCAAGGAGCATACACATATTATTCCACGGAGCATACACATATTATTCCACGGAGCATACACTTATTATTTTAGGGAGCAGACACATATTATTCCACGGAGCATACACATATTATTTTAGGGAGCATACACATATTCCAAAGTTGACATAATGAGACATTGTAAAACATTGTGAAAAAAACTATCAGTGCAGACTATTTATATATCAATGACTTGAAATAATAAAAGCAACTCCAAATAAACTAGTACTGCAGGTACTGGAGGTGGAGAGGTAAGCAAAATCGAATAATATTAAACTTTTACTATGGTTAATACTAACTATCCTAAAGAATTTCATCTCAAAAGCTAACATTTTTGTTAATGTCGCTTCTTTTCTTGATTTACTTCTATCTATTGATAATGGCGAAGTAATTAGTAAAATCTATGACAACAGAGACTATTTTAATTTTGATATTGTTTATTATCCCCACCTAGATGGGGATGCTAGTCAAGCTTCTTCTTATGGGGTATATGTTTCTCAACTTATTCGCTTATCTAGGGCTTGTAGTCGAGTTAAGGTCTCTAATATTCGTACTCTTTGTATAAATAAGCCCATCATGGCTACCGTTACCATACACTTCGAAATCCTTTGCAACATTCATTTGCATTATCGTAACACTGATCTACTTTTAAAATATAAAAGTAATTTAAGAACTCTTCTGCGACAAGGAGTATCACAACCTGACTTCTATGCTGATGTGATTTAACAATTTCGTAAGATCTTTGCTCATGATTACTTTCATACGTGTAGTTGTACTCTTTATTAAAATTGATAAGTTCGTCAATAGAGGTTATGACCCCGTCATTTTGCAACGCCCTGCATGTTTAGTGGTTGACCAATTAACAGTTCGCTACTATGCTTTCCTCTTGCTTGTGTGAAGACCGGAAATATTATGTACCTTATAATGACTCTGCCACTGAAACGAGTTCATGTACGCATTTTTCACAGGTGTGATTTGTGAAAATTGCGGTTCATTATGACTCACTTCCGTATTTTTCACATCCAGTGAAAATGACCAAAAGTTACAAATACCTCAGAATTGGTACATCTACGGATACAATACATGTGTTGCAAGAGTTAGATTCTTAGTGCAAGCTCGTGAGTCGGAAGTCACGATAGTAGAACTCGTGCTGTAGTGGTATACTAGACATTATACTAAAACTTCGGTCATGAGCTCGAATCCCGCATGTGGCAGGTTTTCCTGCTAACTTGACTGTCTCTAAATACGGCAGATGGCACTGGTTTGAAACCCATGATAGTGACTGTAGCGTAAGTGTTACCGGGCATCAATTGAGTATTATTCAAGAGATGCGTTACCGAGCATCCATTGAGTTTTATTGAAGAAATATGTTACCGAACTCAAATGAGTTTATTCAAGGGACGCATTACAGAACACCAATTTGGTTTAATTCAAGAGATAAGATACCGAGCTCAACTGAGTTTATTCAAGAGACTCGTTACATCAACTAAGTTGTTGTTTACAAGAGACGCGTTACGGAGCATCAATTGCATAAATCTACTATAATAATACTAACAATGCACTATAATAGTTTACAAATTCGATAATTGAGTATTACTTATATAGAGGATCTGACACTCGTTGTCATTTCATACAAAATTTTATTAAACGAGCTTTATAACAAATTCCTGGACGAGTTTAATACAATTTTGTATGAAATGACAACGAGTGTCAGAATCTTTTTATCACATTATGTGGCTCAAAAACGACAAGAAACTACACGTTATTGCTTGTGGTGAATCTACATACGGCGGGTTACCCTCACAGCATCGCCAATTCAGTGCTATATCCACGGACTAAACGGGTGGTCCGGGACATTGACTAGACGAACGTACTGACACTGCACTGATTCGGTCGCCTTGTATTACACATGGTTAATATAAGGAAATACGTAATGGGTATATTATACGGAATACAAGCAGTTCCATGTGATAAAATATACGCTGTAATATTCAAATTAAAATAAATACAATCTATCTTGTAAAACAAATACTGAACATTTTATTCACAGTATTGCCTCTAAACGAATTGAATAAATACAATCGAACATGCTGCATCAACTGTTGAACTTGGATCGTCTATTTCTAATTTCAACGTCATATTTTGGGTTGTTGTAACGTTGAATAGTCAGTATGTGTGGGTTAATAGATTTGTATTGGGATATATGCACGAGTTCTTCCGCATAATATTATTGCGCCTACATCCCAGTACAAATCTTATAATATTTTTATTGCATGTGCATTTTAATATAAAAAACGAATAATTGGAACAAAACAATAGCTTTTAACATTTAATTTTCATCAACAAATAATATTTGAAACAAACATAATGTCGTATTTAAACATCGTGGGAATTTTTCTCAATAATATATTTTTTTGAATAATGTTTACATCACATGAAACATTTCCTGTGATATGAACAGTATGCAAAGTAGTAGTACACCGTGTTGTAAACACGACAAAGATCAATATGGGCGAATATTGACGTTTCCTGTCACATTGAAAGTAAACGGGGCTTGTACGTGTGTATGCAATACTAATCTTTATTCACAATCGACATACGAAAGTCAATTTGAATTTATAATTTTTTTTATCATTATTGCGTCATTAATTGTTCTATTCTAACTCGAAGCGTTTAACGTTCGAATGCTTTCTCCAGTGTAGTGTGTGTGGGTGGGAGGGAGGGGGAAGGGGATGGATGGGGCGGTTGGGGGTGGGGGAATCTGCATAAAACCTCTTTCCGATTAATAGACAAACTTGATAAAAAACATACTGATCTTTACAGACATCACGTGTTCCATCAGTTGTTTAATTTCTAAAGCATGATAATCCATAGTGGAGCCATATATATCTCCGAAAAAAAACACACACATGCAAACAATGGACAAAACTAGTCAAAATAGACGTAAAGCTACAGAACCTGTATTTAAAGCGCTTTCTTCTTTGTAGCCGTGTCTTTATTTGTAATTTCATATTCACCAGATCAATGCGAATTCGGGTATATAAGCGACCAAGTTTAACGCAGGACATCAACCGAAGCATTGTGGTGTAGTGGTTATAGCGTCTGCCTTGCATTCGGGAGGTCGTGGGTTCGAGTCCCCTGACCGCGTCATACCAAAGACTTTAAAAATGGAGTAGTCACTTGTAACCCTTGCCTGACGAGCAAATAATGGGTAGTGCTACGACTGATTGACCAGTGTCAGAATAATGTGACTGGGTGGGTGGGGGTATCATGTCTACTACGGCGTGGTATTCCAGTGTGGCAGCACTATAAAGAAACCATTGAGTTCGCTGCTTCAAGTAGACATATCATCACATCACACAACACACAGATAAAAGTCCAGACATTGTGCCTATAATCGTCGGGTAGGACGTCTGTCGTAGGTGGAGGGACTATAATCCTTAGAAATACACACACGCAGGACATCATTTACTTGACAGGCATCGAGCAGTGCACATCGTATCTCTCCACAGGTAGAATTATGATTACAAGAAAAAAATGACTTTGGTCTATTAAAAATTCAGTCGTGACTTTGGTCTATTACACATTTAGGCGACGTTCTTGATAACATTTGCAATAAACTTCAAGCTTCATCTATAAGTACTAATTATGATTTTTCTACATTATAATTATACAACATTACCATACTTTATCAAAGACAAGCTTATTGCTCTCATTCAAAACACTTTTACTAGGGAAAATACTACAGTTTTGACCTGTAACAATATTAAAGCGTTTTTTTGACTAACGACAGTTTAGACAATTACACTGTGTGGACTTGCCAAGAAGTTTGTGAAGTACTCATTTTCCTATCAGGTATAGAACTACCGTTTATAAACACATTGTTGGTATCCCTATGGGTACGAACTGTGCACAATTCTTATAATTAACATTAATGATAGAACAAATGCAATTTATGTAGAAAAACTAACGGGACGCCGCTAGTTTTTAAAAAATCAAGACTGCCATGTGTCCCTTTAAAGCGGACCGCGTGAACTTGTAGATCATTTTTAAATGCCTATGTTCGAAGTAAGAGTTTCACAACATTAAATCACGCATGTTTTATGATAACCATTTCCGCTGACAGATAACATCTTAAATAAAAGTGTTACGTTATAAGTTGAACACCTCTCGTATAAGAACAAATCTGCGACAAAGAGGTATTCAGCCATTTGTTTTTGCATATTATTAATTTTTGATATTATTGCACCAGTAATATATTAAAACTTATAATCTAATAAGACGAAATAGTGAATACTTAAAATTTGATTTATTTAAATGTAACCAGGGTAAAAGTAAAAATGATACTGGATATATAAATCGAGACCCATTTCAAATACTTCAAGATTGCGTGTGCCCTTTAAATTACATTTTGAATTAGGTACCCACTAGTTTCCAATTTTAAACCTATATGTTTCTATTGCCGTAAAGTTTTACCTTAAACCAAATAATGTCACTAAATGCGTATCGTAATTGTTTAAAACTGTGTTTGAAATTTAAATATGATCGTATGTTTTATTTTAAGTCAAAAATATAAATGTTGAATTAAAAGTTCGAATTTTATCGAAATTTTAAGAAATTGACAAATTATAGGACAGTTTGCTAGTATGTTACCGATGCTTTTCAACCAAAAAAAACATTAATTCATATTTTATAAGAAAAAAACTGAATAGTTATTGTTGCTGTATTATCACATACCATATAAAGATATATGTTGGTCAAAGTTTATATTTTTTCATCGTTATTTGCAAATGTGTGTGTTTTGCCCCTAAATCTTAAGTTATATAGATCTATGTTTTCATTTCCTTTCTTATAAGAAAGTAACGAAGCTTTTTTTTTTATATTCAGTGACGACACCGATTTGGAACCAGATGTATTCGTATGCTGAGAACAGATTTATAGACTGTATCTCTGAAATTTATACGTAATTCAAGAAGTAGAAGACAATTTGACTGCGTCCCGGTATTCTTACTAAAATACAGTTGTTTTATGAACAGTAAAATGACGTTGATACACAGTCCACCACCCATAGCAGCTTTCCGGGTATGAGATATATATAGTCGGAGCCGGCAATAAACCATCGAGGGCATGACAAGACAAGACTGCAGACAAACATCAAACGTCATCTTCCTTTTGGGCTTCAGGAAGACGTCATCATAGGGTCCACAGCCAGTCCGGTCATTGCACAATTAAAGAGGAAAGCATTGTGGCGAACTGTAAATGGGTCCACGACCAAGCATGCAGTGCGTTGCAAAATGATAGGGTCATAACCTCTTTTTACCGTTTAACAAGATTAACAAAGATAGTTTGAAAGTGATCATGACCAAGGATATTACGAAGTTTATAAAGCACGTCACCATAGAAGTCAGGTTGTAATATTCCTTGTTGCAGAAGAGTTCTTAAATTATTTTTATATTTGGAAAGAAGATCAGGTTTACGATAATAAAACTGGGCGCCCGGTCCGATAGCTATATATATACACGTGTGAATAAAACGACGTTAAAATAAATCATAAAACGTATTGATTTAATTTGTTGGTCAGATTCGGTATAATATAACAAATAATGTATGGTGCTTCGGTCCATATGAAGTTTATGGACTGGGCAGTCAGACCTAGAACGTTATATGGACCTCAACTTCGCTTCAGTCCATATAACATTCTAGGTCTGACTGCCCAGTCCATAAACTTGCATATGGACCTAGATGAAGTTTATGGACTTGGCAGTCAGACCTAGAACGTTATATGGACCTCAGCTTTGCTTCGGTTCATATAACATTCTAGGTCTGACTGCCCAGTCCATAAACTTGCATATAGACCTCAGCACCATAAATTATCTGTTAATAAGTATAACTCCTCAAAATAAGGTCAATATATATAATAATTATAAATCCTCAAAATAAAGTCGATATTTATCTTTTGAAAAACAGCAAGACAACAAAGATCATTAAACATATATAGAGGATATTTGTTGTTTTGGAGTGAATAACATATTTTATTTCATCGAGAAGTGAGAAAACTTTATATTTTCACGAATGCGGAGCATGAGTGAAAATATGAAATTTTTCTCACTTCGAGAAGAAATAAAATATGTTATTCACGACAAAACGACAAATTTTCTTTTTATTTTATGATTTTACAAACAATTATTTAAGCAATTTCAGTAACTAAACCGTTTTACACACGCTTCTTTCCTAGTCACGATGACGTAACGAAAAGTTATATGACGTCACCTTTTTTGAAACCATTAATATCACAGAAAGAAAGTAATTAAATAAACAGTGGATTTAACAGTATAACAGTAGGAATATATTGTGTTACTGTGCATGCTTTTGTGTTGCTGGTACATTAAAAATGTAGTCCCGGCAGCTACTGTGGAATAACACTCTATATTCCACAGTGTGGAATAACACTTTTATTTCACTGATATAATACAGTATTTCATTGCTTATCATAAAATAAATTCTGTTATCTAAAAACATTAAAAACAACTAAGATATCTGTTTCCAAGTATATAAGAATAGTACTGTTATGTATTTTTATTTGAAACAACCTTTACTTTTATAAAGGAGTATTTCTTTATTTCTGAAATAAACTGTAAACTTTATCAAAATATTTGAAACATATTTGGTATCCCTTTTTAATTTTCAGTATATTAGGAATATAGTGCGCCTGTAATAATAAAAATCTTCCTTTTTTCCCCCAGCATATTTTCATACTATAAAACATAGAGGACAACACACTCTCACTATAGTAGTATTGTAAGTTAATAAACAATAATCTTAAATTAAATTGAATATTCTTATAACTTATCAATAATATAGGCAATTGCCACTTACGGAAGCGTATAGCAACCACACCCACACCCCTCCATGTATGTATATGACCTTGTACATGTATTTTGATCTCGTGCTTTTGTTTGTATACAAACTGAGAATTTGCAAATAAAACTGAAACTGCATATATTAACACGTTTCCATTTGCCATATTGAATGAATGAATGAATGAATGGTGTTTTACGGCACGTCGACACATAAATAGTTCATATTGTGCGCAAAAATTGATGAAAAATGAAGAAATGAAGTATTAATCAAAGATTAATGTAAATATATAAAGATAAAACTTTTAAAAAATAAGGGATGATAAGGTGTAATATAAACTATGTATGTAAATCAACAAATGCCCGTCAACGGGTATACAAACAAGTAAATATATATAAGAACACATTACAATGATTTATATAGTCTGATTGCCATATTGAAGGGAAAACGCACCAAATGTTATTACTATAGACCATTCACATGGCCAGTCGTCATAGTATAACCAACAACACCCATGGTGACACATGTTATGTAATAAACAAGAAATAATTAAAACATCTGTGACACTTTATATCGCTTAGTCTCGATTATATGTCTTAGGTTTTTAGGTAGGGGTTTTCACATCTCAACTAATAAACTGATCATCAACGTCAGCGTACAGTTTTACCCTCAGCCAACCAGACATGTTCTATTATTAGTATCAATTTTGGCAGCGTACAGTTTTACCCTCATCCAACCAGACATGCTATATTATTAGTATCAATTTTGGCAGCGTACAGTTTTACCCTCATCCAAACAGACATGTTCTATTATTAGTATCAATTTTGGCAGCGTACAGTTTTACCCTCATCCAACCAGACATGTTCTATTATAAGTATCAATTTTGGCAGCGTACAGTTGAACCCTCATCCAACCAGACATGTTCAGCGTACAGTTTTACCATCATCCAACTAGACATGTTCTATTATTAGTATCAATTTGGCAGCGTACAATTTTAACCTCATCCAACTAGACATGTTCTATTATTAGTATTAATTTTGGCTCTTGAGTGTCTGTTCAAAGTGGTCAGTCCCTGCAACACTGCCAAACGATACTTTTGTTTTTAAACAGCCTAGTGTTTTAGTGTTTATTTGTTTCGTATTTGTTCTTTTGGTTTAAACGTATTTTATTTTTTCAATGGTTTACAACATTTCATATATACATTGTACAATTATATTAAAGGATTAGAATGAAAGCAAACTGCTTATAGAATTCTTCTCCTATTTGTTCTTTTCGTGTCTGTACCCCTGATGAAGGCGTAAGCCGAAAGGGCTTGGGTTTTTACAAACTATATACATGTTTTTTCCATCTCTCTCTCTCTCTCTCTCTCTCTCTCTCTCTAGACGATTCGACCGTTCATGCGAGGACCATGCACTCAAACAGGCTATCTGGGGACATCCTTTTCCGAACCTGTTACACACAACTCTCTCATTCATATATTATCATGGTTACCTCCCATTGACCAATGTGGATCGTTTTTATTGCTCCCTGTTACATTACATCTGAGAGTAGGATATGAGGACGGTTGCGGGTCCCCACACCAAGAGAGAGAGTATCTCTCGGTTTCCTCAGGACATGTCCCCACATGATTGCTTCCTTTTATTAGCAGAAATTTGCATTTCGCCGAACCTATTACACGAAACTCTCTCATTCATATAGTATCATGGTTACCTCCCATTGACCATTGACCACTGTGCATCGTTTGTATTGCTCCCAATGACATTACTTCTGAGAGTAGGATATGGGGACGGTTGCAGGTACCCACACCAAAAGAGAGAGGATCTCTCGGTTTCCTCAGGACATGTCCCCAAATGACTGCTTCCTTTTATTAGCATAGATTATCAGGTCCTCACACCAGAAGAGAGGATCTTTCAGTTTCAGGACATGTCCCCACATTATTGCTTCCTTTCATTCGCAGAGAGTCACACATTGTGACACGACCAGTACTGGTCCTCACACCAACAGGGAGACGATCTTTCGGATTCTCCGGGACATGTCCCCACATTATTTCTCTTTTCAGGAGAGTAACATGTTGGAACACGAAACAATTTCATTCGAACACAGACACATATTCTGGAGACAAATATTATGTGTCTAACGAAGCACTGTTGTGCCAAATAAAACCGACCTTTGTCTAACGAACCATTAGCAATTCATCACTGCTGATTTAAACGTGATAAATTTCGTTCAGAAAGGTTTGCAACATCGTGGCAGTCGATCAGTGGTTCATCATACAAAGCTTGAAGTGACCTTTAACACCTTCGCACTTAATGATGCTATAAACCACACACATGTACGAGTTAGAAATGTCATTGTGTAACCTCTCTGGCCAATGTTTGACTTTCATTCAACAAGGCCTCTCAAGGCCAACGCCACTAATAACGTTTCATAATTGTAAAATAATCTCATGCCATCTCCAAATACAAGTGTTAATACTCAAGTTACCAGTCATAGTGCCTGTGTACGGAATCCTGTTAGGGCCATCGTGATCTCTCGTTTTAAATTTTGCAAGATTGCAAGAATGCGAATAAAATCTCGAATTCTCGCATTATTCTACAATGAAAACAAGAGGTCAATGACCATGAAGCTCTACTGATAGATTTTGATATCTAGATCAGTATTCCTGTGAAGTTTCATAAAAATCTGTCGAGTAGTTTCAGAGGAGTAGTCGCTACAATTTGAAGTTTTTACTATATAACTCTAGGTAAACAAAGATAGTCACTGGCAGCCATATGGTTAATGTCGAATTAAAATCATTTTCGACAAGGATCAACATCTTGTAATGCTGATCATTTCGTAAAAAGTCCCATATCAATACCACTTACAGTTTTCAAACAGTAATCGCTACAAACTTGTTTTTAAAAGTATATGTTTAGCCGTGGTGGCCAACTTGATTTTCCGGCTAACCTGAAATTGTGCTAGGATCAACTGGACATCAATAGCAACATTCCTATAAAGTTTCATGAAAATCCGTCAAGTAGTTCCAGAGTAGTAGTCGGTACAAGTTTTACTATATAACTCTATGTAAACAAAGATGGCCACTGGCAGCCATGTTTAACGTTGAATCAAAATAATGTTCGACTAGGATCAGTTTCACTTATCATGCTTATAGTTTTCAAGAAGTAGTCGCTAAAATTTGTTTTTAAAATATCTATTTTTAGCATGGTGGCCATCTTGAATTTCGGGCCGACCTGAAATTTGTTAGGATCAACTACACATCAAGAGCAACATTTCTGTGAAGTTTCATGAAATCCTTCAAGTAGTTTCAGAGGAGTAGTCGCTACAAGTATTATAGTACTATAGTATAGTTACTATATAACTCTATGTAAACAAAGATGGCCACTGCCAGCCATGTTTAATATCAAATTAAAATGATTTTTGTCAAGGATCAACATCATGTCATGCTTATAATTTTAGAAGAAGTCCCATATCAATATCACTTATAGTTTTCAAGAAGTAGTCGCTAAAACTTGTCTTAAAAACCTATTTTTAGCTGTGGCGGCCATCTTGAATTTCCGGCTGACCTGAAATTATGCTAGGATCAACTAGATATCATGAGCAATATTCCATTGAAGTTTCATGAAAATCCGTCAAGCAGTTTTAGAGGAGTAGTCGCTACAAATGTTTACCACATAACTCTATGTAAACAAAGATGGACGCTCAGCTATGTTTAATACAGAATCAAAATGATTTTCGACAAGGACCAACATCATGCCATGCTGATCATTTTGTAAAAAGTCCCATAATATGAAATAGGTTAAACCTATAGGGCGAGCACAGTTCATGTTTGATTGTGCGGTATGTATGCACCGGTATGTGCAAGTCTAGCTGCGAGAATCGTAGCTCTTATGGGGTGTACCTATACCATGGTCGGTACATACCACCATGAGAGCCATGATTCTCACATCTAGTGCAAGTCTACATGTACGTGTCTTATAAATCATGACATCCCACCCTGAACAAATTTCAATTCGTGTGTGTGTGTGTGTGTGTGTGTGTGTGTATGTGTGTGTGTGTATTTCCAAGGATTATAGTCCGTCCGCCTACAACAAGCGTCCTACCCGAAGATTATAGGCAAAATGGAGTCTGGACTTGTATCTGTGTGTTTGTGTGTGATGTGATGATATGTGTGCTTGAAGCAGCGAACTCAATGGTTTCTTTATAGTGCTTCCACACTGGAATACCACGCCGTAGTAGACATGATACCCCCAGTCACATTATTCTGACACTGGTTAATAAGTCGTAGCACTACACATTATTTGCTTGTCAGGCAAGGATTACAATTGGTATGACACGGTCAGGGGAATCGAACCCATGACCTCCCGAATGCAAGGCAGACGCTCTAAGCAGTACACCACAATGCTTCGGTCAAATTTCAATTTGTTCCCAGACAGGAACGATATGGCATGGAATGAACTTCGAACGGCTATCTAGTCATGATCCAGTCTGGATCGACATTGGCTGAATCACCAACCGTCATAAAAGCTGCTACTATATCAGTGTATGAAACATATATATATAAACCGTGATGCACGCGTATACTTTTTTGCCGAACAACATGTAATTATGGTTTCAACGTTATGTCATTACGAAAAAATGTATACATATGATTTTTTTTTTATTCGAATATACGTCTTGTCTTCAACGAGTGTTAAATTGGTTCATACGTATTGTCTAATCATTATGATGATGTATGTTGGAGAAAAGAACAATGTTTTTAAAACATAGGAATTTGTTATTTCCTACTTGACATTTAACAAATGGTGATCCATTTTCAGAATATTAGTTAAATCAAATTTAGCTGAGTATGTCTGGGGGTGGAGGACACTTGGTCCGACGTTTTTCATCAATATATTCTGAAAATGCACCAAATTCATCAAATGCTATATGTAGAAAAGACGTTGGTTTGTTTCACCGTTCTTGATGTTTAGCACTAGCTGTGCTCAAGATACTTAATAGTTTCTACATCTACATTTTAAGAAACTGAGTGTTCTATTTGACCCTAATGTTTCTGTCGGTGCTAGATAAACAAAAATAGCGAAATGATAGGACAGAGAAAAGCATAGATCAAGTGAAGCAGAAGACAGGTAAAGTTTCCAAACCGTGTTTTTATCACCTTCAAATCCATAGCATCAGACCAAACCGGATGACCGGTTACAAGTACATTGGCATAGGAACGTTTCATTTATATGGGGGTCCAGTGAAAACCTCAAACTTTGTTAAACGTAACAAAAAAAAGGTGAAGCACCACTAGTTATGATAGTGGTGCGAACGCCAGAATGCGAATTTAACATTTTAACTGAAAAATCTGTGTGAAAAGGGGGTATAGTCCAGGTAAAATACATGACAGATTTGGGGTTATTTTCCTATACCATTTGTAATGATATTGAACACGTCTCAAGTTTCAAAGCAGTCGACAATTCATTTGTGAGAAATGAGGAAAAAACAAAAACTTTAACGAAAACTTCAAAACTCGTAGACGGACGGACGGATAGACATATGGAAACGCCAAACTGTAAGTCTGGATTTGCTACGCAATCCAGCCAAAAAAAAATAAGAAAAGAATTTCTGTACATTATGGTGGAGTCTAAACCCGACAAATTTGCTATTATTTCGGGCGTTTGTTTATATAATAATAAGCCAAAGGTTTTTCAGCTATGTGAGTAATTTTAACAACATGTAAATTCATTATATATAATTGGAAGTGGCAATTTTAGTGGTAAATAAAAACACCTTAATTTCGAAATTCGGTTTAGAAATAAATATTTTACAACCGTCAATTTAGATGAGGCTTTGTGTATGTAAATTCCTATCTATCTGTCTACATCCTACATTACCCTCTTTCGGGTATTATGTACATCTGCCGTGTGGCTGGGACAGCAACAAATTAAAAAATCTCAAATATAACTTCAGTTAGCCTCAATAGTTTGCTATCAATTTTTCAGTATGTCTTAATTTTGGTTTGCCTAACTCATTAAAACCATTTTTGGATAAAAGGTCGAAGCGCCCAAATATGCAACATAGGGTAAAAATACTTTTTGAACTTCCCCTACCCCCACACACATGCACACCAGTCAAATTATTGGGATCTCGGGAAGGAGGCTGTTCCTACCCCTGTCAGTGTGAGTAACATCTGAGGGCCTAACCTTCGTTTAGTCACTCTAGACCTGGTGTTGTTTTAAATGCGATGAAGGTTAGCTTACTTGCCTTTGGATATAGAAGTCTGGGGTTCGACTCCCGGAGGTTCACGTATCGAGATTTGAAAGATCTACGAAAGGCGCCCCATTTATATTTGAACACTTTTGTTTAAGGTGGTTTTTTTCAGCGGAAGTGATTGTCATAAAAATACGTGATTTAATGATGTGAAACTGTCATTTAGAACGTATGCATTTAAAAATAATATCCAATTTCACGCGGTCCTTTTTAAATTGCATTTTGAATAAGGTGTACACCATTTTCTAATTTGAAGCCTATATGTTGCTGTTGCCGTGGAGTTTTACATTAAACCAAATAATTGCACTAAATGCATATCATAATTGTTTAAACCTGTGTTTATAATTTAAATATGATCGTATGTTTTATTTTAAGACAAAAATATAGATGCTGAATTAAAAGCTCGACTTTTTATCGCAATATTAAAACATTGACAGATAATAGGAAAATTTGCTCCTGTGTTACTGATAATTTTATAAATTAACCAAAATAACTGTTTTTATCATATTTTGTGATATAAAAACGTGAACAGTTATTGTTGCTGTATATCATATATGTATATCGTATACCTTATAAAGATATATTTGGTAAACAAATATATTATTTTTATCATTATTTGCAAATGTGTGTGTTTTGACCCTAAATTTTAAGTTATATATTTTTCTATCTTTTCGTTTGAGAAACTTATGAAACTTGTTTTTTATAGCGGAGGAAGTCACAAAAATGCCTGCAGTTAATGTTTTGAACTAGACGCTTTCGTAAATTTAGTCATTTTCATAGTTGAATTTCATGTTAATTTTCGCTAAAATCTTGAAAATCGACAAATTAAAAAAAAATGCATATTACACTTTTCTACGTTCAGACATGGACATATCGGATTACTATAACCTTTAACGATATTTTAAAAGCATTTGTGGTGAAATTTGTATTGCAGTTATTTTTATAATGGACGATTTTTGCTTCAAAATGTCATTCTCTACCCATTTTCAAAAATGCTGATGCAGCAACATTAGGAAGCACATAATAGTGCATGTCATAATGTTTCATATCGAAGGAATCATTAGACTTGACATTACAATCAACATATTCGGCTAGAATTTCAAAATAGTTGATTCAGTTACACAATAAAAGTGTTCAAATATAAGTGGGGCGCCTCTCGTAGAACTTATTCGTGCAATATGGTTGAACAATCTAGAACTTATTCGTGCACGATGGTTAAAGTTACTGTGAAAGTATATCATTCTTCATACGGATGTAAAACCGTTGGTCCCCAGTGCAGGAGAGGCATACCACTATTCAGGTTAAAAAGCTCGATGAACTTCTGTGGTTATCACAAAAAAAAGCCTGCAGATAAACTCATCCACAGAAACGAAACTGTGATAATCAAAAGTATGTGTACATTACGTCAATAGTATTGGAAGTAAGAAAGAAAGAAAGAAGAAATAAAGAAAGGTGGATCGGTAATAAGCACCATGCTCACTAATTTTTACTACAGACCATACGTCATAATGTGATGACAAGATGATGACGTAAATTAATGACGTATTGTCATCTTATTATAATTTCCATAACATTTCCGGAAATTGCCAGGTTGTTCGGGTTCGGCACGAATGAAAACGGAATAATCTCGTCATTTTCCGTCAATGGCTTTCAATAGCGGACGATCCGAATACGGAAATCTGCGAAGAATTCCGACTGCATTTATGGTTTTACGGGAAAACGAGATGGCGATAATGATAAACAAATGAAAGATGATGTTTTTTAACGGTAGTTATCACATCATTTGTTTATCCTAATCGGTTAGCAAGACATATACAATTGCTGCGACACGAAATCTACTTTTATTAAATTGTGAATTGTTTTGACGAATTTTGACCAATGAACAATTTGCAAAGTAACACTTTGGGCTACGCTTCCTGTTAATGGCCGATTTGGCGACATAGGTAAAAATGCAATTTCATTGTCATTTTTGGATGGGTTCGAGGAAGGTTTTTAATGTTTTTTCACCGCATTCTGCTTGTAAACCACCATTCTTAATGATTTCTACGAATGCTTATCTTGTTACTTTCGTAACGAACTATGCTACTTTACGGTTGTAATCGTCCTTAAACTACCGTAAATAA
This sequence comes from Cyrtodaria siliqua, assembly GCA_037043455.1. Taxonomy (NCBI): domain Eukaryota; kingdom Metazoa; phylum Mollusca; class Bivalvia; order Adapedonta; family Hiatellidae; genus Cyrtodaria; species Cyrtodaria siliqua. The sequence continues at coordinate 401,018 of JAWPHD010000380.1, read as the reverse complement.
CTAAAGACTTTTCAAAAGGATGGATTGATTTGTTTACTTTGATATGTTTACGTTTCGCCTGCATGATACCATAGGAGCTCGCTTGAGCTGTGCTCGCTATTAATAACTCTTATAGTTTTTAAGAAGAAGTCACTACAAACTTGTTTATAAAAAAACTATTATTTTAGCCGTGGCGGCCATTTTGAATTTCCGGCTAGATTCAACCAGACATCAAAAGCAACATTCCTGTGAAGTTTCATGAAAATCCGTCAAGTAGTTTTAGAAGAGTAGTCGCTACAAAGTTTTGCTATGTAACTCTAGGTGAACAAAGTTGGCCTCCGGCAGCCATGTTTAATGTTGAATCAAAACAATTTCGACAAGGACAAACATCATGTCATGCTGATAATACTAAAAAAGTCCCCTATCAGTATTACTTATAGTTTTCAAGAAGTAGTCGCTACAAACTTGTTTTTTTTTAAAAATCTATTTTCAGCCGCGGCGGTCAACTTGAATTTTTGGCCGATCAGAAATTTTGCTAGTATCAACTAGATATCAAGTGCAACGTTCCTTTGAAATTTCATGAAAATCCGTCAAGTAGTTTCAGAGGAGTAGTCGCTACAAGTGTTTACTATATAACCCTATATAAACAAAGATGGCCGCTGGCGGCCATGTTTAATATCGAATCAAATGATTTTCATCAAGGGCCAACATCATGTCATGCTGATCATTTTAGAAAAAGTCCCATATCAATATCTCTTATAGTTTTCAAGAAGTTGTCGTTACAAACTTGTTTTTTAATAATATATTTTTAGCCGTGGCGGCCATCTTGAATTTCCGGCCAACCTGATATTTTGCTAGGATCAACCAGACATCAAGAGCAACATTCCTATGAAGTTTCATGAAAATCCGTCAAGCAGTTTCATTGTAGTAGTCGCTACAAATTTTTACTATATAACTCTCTGTAAACAAAGATGGTCGCTGGCAGCCATGTTTAACGTCAAATGAAAATGATTTTCGTCATGAACCAACATCATGTCATGCTGATCATTTTAGAAAAAGTCCCATATCCATATCACTTACAGTTTTCAAGAAGTAGTCGCTACAATCTTGTTTTTTAAATAATCTATGTTTAGCCCTGGCGGCCATCTTGAAATTTTTGGCTAACCTGACATTTTGCTAGGATCAATAAGACATCAAGAGCAACATTTCTGCGACGTTTTATGAAAATCCGTGAAGTACTTTCAGGAGTAGTCGCTACAAGTCTTTACTATATAACTCTATGTAAACAAAGATGGCAGCTGGCAGCCATGTTTAATGTCGAACCACAATGAGTTAACATGATTTTTTGCTAGGATCAACTAGACTTCATGGGAAACATTTCTGTTAAGTTTCATGAAAATCGCCCCTCACCGCTGTAGGTTCGATCCCTTAGGGGCCTATGAATCTTTATGTGAGGAAGCTACCCAGCTGGCTTGCGGAACGTCGGTGGTTCTACCCAGGTGCCCGCCCGTGCACGAAATTTGCCCGGAGGGGCACCTGGGGTCTTCCTCCACCAGTGGAAGCTGGAAAGTCGCCATATGACCTTAGCTGTTGGTGCGACTATAAAATCCAATTCAATTCAATTCAATTCATGAAAATCCATCCAGTAGTTTCAGAGGAGTAGTCGTCGCCAAAAAAAGTTTACAGACGGACAGACTGACGACGGACACCGCACCATGGTATAAGCTCTGCTGATCTTTGATCAGTAGAGCTAAAAACATGGCTGGGTTATTGTTCGTCACATCATTAGTAATGCTCAAGTTACCAGATAACTCCCCAAAATCAAGACAGAGTTATTGCTCTACTACAAAGTAATAGGGTTCATGACAATGAAGGCTCATGCCACATTTTATTTAAATACAATTAGTTAGTAATATTTAAGTTACAAGTTAGTAATATATAAGTTACAAGTGGAAGTGAGACAGGATGGACACGACAGACGGGTATGCGACGGACATCGATATTCCTATATAGTTCCAACTTTACTTCGTGAAGCGGGGAATAATGAAGCAAACTTTTTTGCTTTTATGCTTTTATTGAACTGGAATATATAACATTTTTGTACAAATGACATTCATCCCATTTTAATATTGGGAAGACAAACTGCTCATGCTAATTGTTTAAAATTTTAAATATGGTGGATTCACTTGCACATTTTATACAGTGAATTGCTACTACGTGTGTCAATCATAGGAATGAAGTCAAAGTTTACGATGCTGGATTTTGGCCACCCTTTCTGTTGTTTTTATCTCTTTCATTGTATTTTCAAGTCCTTGTTTGCAGTACTGTGCGGACATACGATGCCATTGCGTTCGGACGCTGTGGTTTCTATAGGACCCTATATCTCATTTTTGTTCATCAACATAAACAGAAAAACAGCAAAGTTCATCCTATGCCAAACATTTTGAGTGACTAACGTGAATCAGTGTAACAAACAGAAGATTATTTATTTGCATAAATACCGGAGTCTAATCTAATACTGTTCAAACTGTCTATACATAACTGTTTATTAAAATACGTATGCACATTATATATGTAATATGAACTATTATCACGCGAATTAAATCCAAATATGTCGGCTAAATAGTAGCAAAAAAATGTTACATTTAAAAGCTACAGATTATATAAAGACCTAGTTACAGTAACTATGGAATCTTATTTGCAATGACTAAGTATTTCTCACCTATGTATAACATTTGTGTTTCTTGAAAGTGCATCATAAGCCTCATAAGCCTCTGAATTTTAAATTATTGTTTGTATCGTATATGTAAAACAGGTTGTACTATAATAAATAAAATATCTATCTATTTATCTATGGGCTATTGGTACTTTGCTGAACGTAACGGAATGGAACAATGATGTAATAACACTTGTATATACCCATTAAACCATGCGTATGCATATCAATAGATATTCTGACATTCTGGAGAATCAATGAGAATGAATGTGGAAGTAAGCATATCTAGTCTTGTTTACAAATATACTGAACAGATACCTTTGAAAGCAGAAACATTTCCACTGATGTCTTATAGACGAGTACTGTTATTACTTGACACAGTTTGTCGATCAGTAAAATAAACCCAGTTTTAATATTGTTCCGTTCCGTTCCGTTAAATACCATTACACCCCCTGATATTGGTATTTAACGGAACGGAATCATATATGTGCATTACCTCATTTGAATTGATGTTGTCTTTTTCCGTCGTGCAATCATGTAATAACACTTACATATACCCATTAAATCATACGTATGCATACCAATAGATAGTCTGATATTCGGGAGAATCAATGCGAATGAATGCGAAAGTACGCATATCTAGTCATGTTTACACATATACTGAACACATACCGCTGAAAGCAGACACATTTCCACTGATTTCTTATACAGGAAGTACTGTTATTACTTGACACAGTTTGTCGATCAGTAAAATAAATCCAGTTTTAATCTTGTTCCGTTCCGTTTCATTAAATACCATTGCCCCCCTGGTTATTGGTATTTAACGGAACGCAACGGAACCATTAATACATTACCACATTTGAATTGATGATGTATTTCTTCAATAAATATTCAATTACTGTCATTTTCTCATAATTTTGCAACAACATATCAAAAGATTTTATTATTTCTAACTCGGACGTCTGCCCGGGGAGCCCAGGGTGGGTGGGGCCGGCTTCTTTTTTTTGAATTTTGTCTCAAATTAAACATTATGATGATGGCTCCACACCCAGGGGCCTTCAAAGGGGTCAAAAGGCTAAAAATTCAATTACACGGTCAATTTTTAAACAACATATCGAACGCTTTTTACTATTTCAAACTCGCACGTCTGCCCGGGGGCCCAGAGTGTGTTGAACTACGTGGTGGGGAGGATTTGGGGTATTTTGTTTGTAATTATGTCTCAAGTGAAAAATGATGATGGTGGTGGGGGGAAGGTAACACGGGGTCAATTATTTTTATCCCCAAGTTTAAAAAAAACAACAGGGTATATTAAAATAACCGCGCAGTCTGATCAGGGTCCACAGTTGATTAGATTGTGTGGTTATTCACAGGCTGATTCAGCCCATACTAGCTGCAAATGCCCATATGCCCTTTTTCTCGAGACACTCGCCATCTCTGGCATAATAAACTGTTCATGTTGTTGATATCCTGTCACTACTACTGGTGATATTCAGTCAATGAGGACAGGACTAAATGAGAACAACTCAATGAGAACCTAGTTTCTGACCATTGACCGTTGCAATGTTTACAATTTTTATTATGTGTGTAGGCACCGTAGTAAAATTAAATTCAACATACAACTGCAGTATATTCGTTTTATATTTTTATTGAATGTATATAAAATATATATAAAACATAAAAAGGAAAATGGAATATAATTAAAATGTTTTACAAACAAATATTGTTGTTTAGTTATTTCACCAATTATTCCAGGTAATTATCAGCAATGAGTCTGAGGAAATTCAAGTTGAACTTGATTTCCTGAAAAGAATTGGCATTACAAAAAATGATGTGGATGGGGATCCAAGGGAAATGGAGATGAGTGAGGTTGAGGTGCCTGTTGAGGTTGAGGTGCCTGTTGAGGCAGTGATCGTTCGGGGGCCTCAACTGAAACCTGACCAAACACAATATGCTGAATTTGAAGATTTAGCTAGAGATGATATAGATAAATTAACTGCAAATGAAGACAACAAACACTACATGAAAAAAAACTGTATTGGATGTTAGGAAATTTGAGAGGTTTTTGTTAACAAAAGGTGAAAATGAAGAAATGCATTACATTGAACCAGACAGACTGGACTAGTATTTAGCAAATTTTGTTTTGTCGACCTGAAAGAAAACTGGTGAGCAATATGAGCCATCAACGCTGAGAAATATGGTCTCAAGTCTTGACAGAAAACTAAGAAGACATCACTATCATATATTAAAATATTATGGGAAAATGAAAAGCGTTTTCTTTAACGAGGGATGCACTACGTGCAAAGCAAAGATCACTAAACAAAAAGCTGGGAAAAGGCTACAAATCAATGGTGGCACCGCACAGCCAATAACTGATGCAGAAATAGACAGCTTGTACGAGTAGAAAGTATTAGGAGGCAATGACCCACAGGCGTTACTGAACACCATGTGGCTAAACAACTGTGTTCACTTTGGCCTCAGAGGAACAAAAGAAAACTATGAACTAAGGTAATTATTGTATTTCCTACAGTACAATAACATTACATGTATCATACCATTTTCTTCATCAGAGCTGATCTAGTAAATATCACAGATCAGGCATTGATAAAAGTTGCAAGAATATAATTTTATAATGGTTTCCTAATTCATTCAAATCGGTAAAAACATGCTGATCCCTGGTCATATTGAACAGTATATTAGGTGCTGCTCCTTTTTTCTTACAAACACTGGCTACACTGGTATTTATATGCAAATCTAACGTGAACTGCATGCGTAATCGGAAACCCGTGTGTAAACAAGAGATGACATTGTGACAAATGCCCCCGAAGTGACCTTTGACCTCCAAGTGTGACCTTGGAGCCACGGACCTGGATTCTGTGCGCGACTCGTCGTCTTGTTGTGGTGAGCAATTGTCCCAAATTATTCAAACATCAGATCACTATTGTCAGCGTTATTACCGGACACGATTGTACGGACGAATGAACGGACTAACGGACAGTGCGACTACTATAAGACACCCTTTGGGGGCATAACAAATCCATAAAAATGTGCATAAAATGAGAAAATGTCCTTCAATAAACAGAATTTCAGTCAACTCAATGACATGGAACCTGACACAAGTATGTCTCCAGGGCCCGTATTCATAAAGCTTCTTAAGATATTTCGCAACAAGATATTTCGCAACTTCAACTTAAGATTGGCAAATTTCACTAACATGTAGGTATGATTTATTCTTATAAGATATGATTTATTCTTATATTCTTATAAATCTTAAGTCAAATTTGTATTCATAAAGCATCTTAGTTGAAATCTTAGCCAATAAGTATCTTAAGTTTTACTTATTGTTTTAAGTTTATTTTTCGTTTCTTTAATTTTATATCCAGACTAATCAAGTATTCTTATAAATCTTAAGTTAAATTTGTATTCATAAAGCATCTTAGTTGACATCTTAGCTAATAAGTATCTTAAGATGTTCTTATTGTTTTAAGTTTATTTTTCGTTTATTTAAGTTTGTGTCCAGAATAATCTTAAATTCCCCATATATATTTAGTAACCGGAACATCTCTTTAGCTTAGGATTCCCCCAGAACAAGGCAATATACATATTGAAGTGAAGAATCCTTAGAGTTGTTTCTTGTTTGTGTTTTTATTGTGTTTCCCATCTTTGATAGTACACACGTTTAAAGCAGCTGCAATACATATTAGCCAACTTGTTACTTGATTACATTAAGCCAACTGTGTTTGCTGTCTTTTTTCTTCAAGGGAGACAATCTCAAATCATTTCGGTTTCAATACAAATACGATTAAAACCGTTATAATTTGTTTCAGTTTCATGTTCAATGTGTATAATATTAAGCACGAAACTAGGCTCCATGTACCATGTAATTTAAAACATTTTAGTGCCAAAGCAATGGTGTGTAAAACTGAACGACTCCGTTAGTTTTGTTGGGTAAATCATTAATATTAATTCATAATTATGATGCTTTAAGTCTCCTAAATGATGATTGTGTTGTGTGCTATATACACCATATTTTAATTATATGCACAACTGTTAGCAATATAAACCCAGTTTAAAATTAACATTTATGATTTAGCAACAACAACCAGCCGAGTAGTCATTTCCAGAGAAAACGTTTTCATAAACAATAGTAATATTGCGGCTTATTTAATACATGTGCTCTCACATGAAATTGATGCACACTATAAGGGTTTTCATGACACCAGTCACTCACTCAGATCGCCTCCAGTCCCTTTAAACATATATTTTTCTTAAAATAATCTAAACATAGCATTGATACATGTAATGAAATTGTTTTAAGAATATTAAAATAAAATTATTCCATTTCACCATATTTTGTGCACATTTTAACATTTGGATGAGTCGCAAGATTAAGAATGTTGAGAAATGATTGTAATATAATTCCATTTCACCACTGTGCACAATTCGACGTGCCACAAAACACATTTTATTCGTTTCATGCCGGTAATCGTTGCTTTTGTCTCTGGAGCAAGGATATGCAGTTTTTCAATATAAGTATTGTAGGAACATATTATAATATACATGTATTTTTAAGCTACTGAAATCAATTTTTCAATTAGTATTTCTTTATACATGTACATTAAATGCTTTAACATTTCTATGTTTTAAGTAACACGTGGCAATCTTGATGTTTTGGAAGCGCGCGACGTCCTGTTAGTTTGTTTGACATTAAACTTGTAGTTTTGCAATTATAATAGTTAAAAAAAAAATGTTTTTACACGTTGCTAACTGATGACTTTATTTCACTAATATAACATGTTAATTAATTAATGTTAAACATTTAACAGAACAACGAAGGGAAAATGAAAACTCAACACTTTATTTAATTGTATGCGCGCAGGTTTAACATGTTTAATGCCAAAATAATGCTAGGTTAATAAATTGAGATGCTAAAATTAATGTTCGATACAAACTTCAAGATTTCAGTGTGTCCTTTTAAAGGCAGTGTTATAGCAATGGAAAATATCTTTAAATACTACAATACTTTCTCCTAAAAAACAAAATAGAAGATTGTGCTTATTCATCTTGGCATTTCTTTAAAATTGTCATCTAGTGATTTCGATTTTTCATGGGGAGAGAGAGAGAGATGATACCTCCGTTCATGTGAGGACAAATTTAAGTCATAATCCTGCCTTGTGAGGACACACATGAGCATTTGAGGACAAACTATGTGTCCTTCAGTTACATCTACTATCGTAGATTTAAAGGGGACACAAAACGGAGAGACATGTAACGACATATGAGACAATGTCCTCATATAGTATGTTTCGACCTAATTGTCCTCACTATATGTCCCCATTTAAAACTCATTTGTCTGTTTTTATCTCTTTTAAGTGCAAAGCAGAAACTTTTGTGTAATTGAAGATGGGAAATAAACATGATTTAAGAAAAATAGCCCATTATGTAAATAAAATTAATTTTAAAAATGTGAAATAAAGACAGGTAAGTATTGGCCTAACCCCATTTTATGGAAACACCCACACATAGTCAACAACGTGAATCTTGTAAAACAAAAGACATTGTAAAAAAACACTATTCATATGACCATGACCTACAAATGTACACATCTCAGTACGGATTTGATAATCTACCCGGACACAGTTTCTGCTTGATACATGAGTGTACCAAATTAAATTAAATTTTACCAATCAATTTCATGGAATATTACTAAACTATGTGATGCCTACCTCATAGTTTAATACGTACCTCGATTAAATCTTTTTTCAAATACAAATTTAACATGCATAAATAGTTTGATTCAAATGATTGATACTGTTTATAGGCCACTGATAAAACTATGGCGTTGTTGAAGATGTTTGCAAAGCAAACTATTTAAATAGTAAAAAAACACGATCATATTATAGTATCATTTCTTTTTTTCAAATTGCAACAAGTCAAAAACAGTACTCGAACCCACGGTCTTTCAATTACCATGCTAGTATAGTACAGGTATAGATATTCGCAAATGATTTTTCACGATCTACATGTATGCTTACCTGTACTTGGTTACATATGATAGAACATTTTCTTAAATAGTTAAGATAGGGTATACATGTATAGGAGGTGTCTTATTTTTTGATGGAATTTCAACAAACTTAAGTTGAAATTTAAGATACCTAAGATGTTTTATGAATAACGTTTAAACTTAAGATGTTTCTTAAACCTTCGTACAGATAACATCGATAAACATACGGCTTCAGAATATATGTGATAAAAAACTGGGCCCGGAACGGAATTTGAACAACAGCCGTTACGCTTTTAAGTTTTGATGAAACGTACATTTAACCACTAGACCACTGCTATTTATTTGTATGTTCTAGCATTATTAACACTAAATATGCTTAGAGTAATAACTAGCGCGCACACAAACTCATCAAGCGCTAAATAACAAGTTGAGATATATGGTTATTTTGAGGCGGATTATTAGTTTCATATTGATAACATATAGTATTAAACTAGGTAATGTCAATTTACATTTCCGACAAGATGGACCATATATTTATTGATTCATCTTGAGTTGCGTTTTCTCAAGAAGCGTTATACATGTAGCTCAGTGGATAGGGCACCTGACTTGAAATCAGAAGGTCGTGTGTTCGAGTCCCGAGAGGCTTTTTTTCTTCTGTAAATCAAAAAGTTACCTGTGTACAGGTACGATGTACACTTGTCGATGTCTATACAATAAATGATGTCCTGCGTTATAATTGCTCGCTAAAATACCCGATTTCGACATGAGCTGGTGAACATGAAGTTAAAATAAAGACACAGTCTACAAAGAAGAAATCGACTGATATAGAGACTCTGTAGCTTTAAGTAGAAGTTCTAGAAAATAACCTCACTTGAGGTATTATAAGTTGAGAAATATCTTAAGAAGCTTTATGAATATGGGCCCAGTACTTCCACTTAGCTGCATACACCACACAATGTTTTTGGTGTTTTTTTGCAAAAATGGCGGTACAAAATTATGGCCGGTTATTCAGATTACAGCGCAATCAATCGATAAGCAGCATTTATTTGGTCCTTGCTAAAATTCCTTTGCAGTAATCTGCGAAAACAAATGATTATATATATCATAAATATAAATAATATATGTATATATAATATAATAAATAAGAAGAAAAATTAACAGTTTTGTCACGAGAGAAAAAAAGGTAATCTTATTAAACAAGAAGGCCAAGATGGCCCTAAATCGATCACCTGAGTACTGGCCCTTTATCGAACTTCTTCGAAATCTTATGGTCATATACAATCTGTGCAAGTTTTGTTAAGATTGTTCAAGAAATGTGGACTCTGTTGTGTTAACATTGATATAAAACACTGACAGAGTTTGGTAAATATCAAATACTAAATGAAGGTGCTAGAGTGTAACACCTGGGGCAGGGCCAAGTGTGACCCCAGGACTAAATGTAATATATATGAGAGCTGTGTGCCTTGTGGTTTTAGAGAAGATTTTTCAGCTTTTCCCTGTACACGTCTATGTACAATATGTGACCCAATGGTCACCATTTGAACAAACATGGTAAAGGACCATAAGAGTATAGTAAATGCAAAATATTAAACCTCTGACTCTTGTAGTTACAGAGAAGAATTTTTTTTAATGTTTTTAAGTCTATGTTAAACTATGACCCTGGGGCGGGGCCAAATTGACCACAGGGACACCATTTGAAAAAACTTGGTAGAGGACCATAAGTTTATAGCAAACGCAAAAATTTAAACCTCTGGCTCTTGCATTTCCAGAGAAGAAGATTTTTTATGTTTTTCCCAATACAAGCCTGTGTAAAACTGTGACCCCCTGGGCGGGGCCAAATGTGACCCCAGAGTCACCATTTGAACAAACGTAAAAGACCATAATCCTATAGTAAATGCAAAACCTCTGGCTCTTGTAGTTTCAGAAAAGAATTATTTTAAATGTTTTCCTATATAAATCTATGTAAAACTGTGACCCCGGGGCGGTGCCAAATTTGAAACCAGGGTCACCATTTGAACAAACTTAGTAGAGGACCATTAGCTTATAGCAAATGCAAAATAATAAACCTCTGGCTCTTTCAGTTTCAGAGAAGAAGACTTTTTAGGTTTTCCCTATACAAGTCTATGTAAAACATTTGACCCCTACGGTGGAGCCAAATGTGACCCCAGGGTCACCATTTGAACAAACTTGGTGAAGGACCATAATCTTATAGTGAATGCAAAATATTAAAGTTCTTGCTCTTGTAGTTTCAGAGAAGAATATTTTTTCCCCCTATATAAGTCTATGTAAAAACTGTGACCCGAGGAGGGCCAAATTAGACCCCTGGGTCACCATTTGAACAAACTTAGTAGAGGACCATAAGCTGATGCTACATGTAATACACGAGAGCACTGTGCCTTGTGGTTTCAGAGATTTGTTTCCTATGTCTATATGAAAAACATGCAAAATCTCAATATACAAGCTTTGGACCCCTGGGGCAGGGCCATTTTTGACCCCGGGGACTTCATTTGAACAAACTTGATAGTCTAGGCGTTGGCGATCATTTTAAAATAAAAACTGTTGAAATCTGTCCAGGGTACTTGAGAAGAAGATTTTTTAAGGTTTCGACTATATATGGTTATGACGGCCATCTTGGATGACACGCTGATCTAATTTTAACAAATCTAAAAATGCTTGATCTAAGGATCATCCATGTGAAGTTTGACTAAAATTGGCAAATCGGTTTCCGAAAAGGTCGTTTGAAGAAAAGTTAACGCCGACGACGCAGACGGACGAAGAGTGATCCCAAAATCTCGGTCGAATTCATGACATGAGGGAAAACAAGTGGTAACAAAAACTAATTCTTCTAACAAAATTGCCACTTTCCTCTTCCCGCTCGCCATAAATTCAGCCATCAAATGTATGTGCTAATCATTTTCTAGATCGTAAGCATAACGAGTTTCTGCATCGCTATTTCACAGTAAAACCGCAGTGTCTTACTCACAAAAAATCAGAAAAATTGCCCATTTTTCATTCATCGATTGTTTTTTTCTCTCATTAACACTAATGTTATTTTAAGGTTTTAATATAAAATAATTTTCTAGATCGTAAGCATAATGAGTTTCTGCATCGCTATTTCACAGTAAAACCGCAGTGTCTTACTCACAAAAAATCAGAAAAATTGCCCATTTTTCATTCATCGATTGTTTTTTTCTCTCATTAACACTGATGTTATTTCAAGGTTTTAATATAAAATCATTTTCTAGATCGTAAGCATAATGAGTTTCTGCATCGCTATTTCACAGTAAAACCGCAGTGTCTTACTCACAAAAAATCAGAAACATTGCCCATTTTTCATTCATCGATTGTTTTTTTCTCTCATTAACACTGATGTTATTTCAAGGTTTTAATATAAAATGATGGTCTTCTAATTTGAGTACTGTTGTGCTTAAATTCCAGAAGGTGTGATGTTCTTCTTCAGACTGCATCTGTATAGAGCTTAGAGCGCCATTGCATTACACGCAGCACAGCATTACGTATAAATTAACATCGCATTATATGCATCATAGCACAGACTTATGTGTAACATCGCATTACACGCAGCATAGCACAGCATTGCGTGTAACATCGCAATACACGCAGCATAGCACATAATTACATTAACATCGCATTACACGCAGCATAGCACAGCATTACGTGTAACATCACATTACACGCAGCATAGCACAGCATTACATTAACAACACATTACACGCAGCATAGCACAGCATTACATTAACAACACATTACACGCAGCATAGCACAGCTTTACATGTAACATCACATTACACGCAGCATAGCACAGCATTACATTAACAACACATTACACGCAGCATAGCACAGCATTACATGTAACATCACATTACACGCAGCATAGCACAGCATTACATTAACAACACATTACACGCAGCATAGTACAGCTTTACATGTAACATCACATTACACGCAGCATAGCACAGCATTACATTAACAACACATTACACGCAGCATAGCACAGCTTTACATGTAACATCACATTTCACGCAGCATAGCACAGCATTACATGTACCATTAAATACACGCAGCATAGCACAGCATTATGTGTAACATCGCATTACAAGCAGCATAGCACAGGTGAGAGTAAATTAAAAGCATAACAAATTAAAAATATGTTACTAATTGCATAATAAATAAAAAGACAATAGGGATTAAAACGTGCGTCCAATATACATGATCTACTTAACCGTACATATGTTATGCACTTGTGAAATGTTCTTACACAGAAATGACACTTTCCAAAAATCTTTTTGAGTTTTTTACCTTAACTTCACTTACATCCTTAGTAATTCGTAAATAAGTGTCAGGTGGTGTTGTCAAATTGTGTACATCCATTTAGCATCCATTTTGTTCATTCATAAAAAAATGTAAACAAACCTGAAATATAGGTTTAACGAACGTATTCCGTGTCCATCGTCGCCCAAGTTAAGTCTAAAAAACATACTTAAATAAAACATTGCAGCATTATTGATATGTAAAAAAAACAATGATTACCTATAAAATTCAGTTGAAATGTTGACCTTATTTCTTGCTTTTTATTCAGTGTTTCAACAACGGACGACGATTAACTTATTGTAAACTTATGGATTCATCTGCAAGATAAAGCAACATCTCGTAAACTAGTCTCGGACAGAACATGCCTAGTCTGTTCCGAAGCCGCGTGACATAGCGTTGGGAATAAATCAAAAGCAGTACGGCTGAACGAGGCCGAGACTACGTTAAATTGGCAACTATAAAAATGTTTTATATAAAGTGGAAGCAATAATCATTAATTTATAGTTTGTTTTATGCTTTTAAAGTGACAATGTCTATAACTTTTAGCTTATAAAACACGCACTTATTATGATCACAAACATTACACACTAACAGAATTGAATATTTACTAATTAAAAGCAAGATTGTTTGACGGAATTCAATTGCGGTACAAAAAAAAGAACTACCGCTTTGCGAGTTTGAACCAGCAGCACAAACTTAAGTAATAAGACTGTGCGGGTAATAGACGACGTCGCTCCTACCTGAGCTAAGCGGGCCATACATATCACGCAGTACATACTATGTAGAAAACCTAATGCGCTAATGGAAGACACATGATCAGCATGAAAAGTAAATAAAGTGGGTCCCACATTATTTACAAATATTAATTAAAACATCTTTTTTTTTCAAACTCGCGAATACATTACTACATACTTATTTGGGTCTATACTCATGTTTTCATGTATCAATTTCACTGAATAAAAGTCAGACAGTTATTTGATTATGCTCAATATCAGCTTACTTACGGACAGTGTCCCTTAAAGGTTAATAATTATAAAAAATGGGAATATTTTCTTACTGGCAATACTAGCTGGAAGTAGTATTTATAACGACTTCCGCTTTAAAATGAAATTTCATGCAAGATGTTTTTCCGAAGATATTAAGAGAATATGAACTCTTTTTAAGGTAAATATCAATTTCTAAAATACTCCTATGGTAATTCTAAGGTAGGGTGCGGTTAATTGTATGCGATCTATCAAAATAAGGTACGTATGGAAGTTTTTAGGTTTATAATTAGAAGTAAACAAACACGTTGCGTAGTAAATCGCTCCATCAATTTCACGAGATTTTGAGTTTTGGAAAACGTATGGCGACACATTCGACACATCATCTTGTCGTTTGATTATTTTTGTTTTGTCAGTGATTGAAATTATTAGTGTGTTAATTATGGGGACACCACAAAGGAACAAAGCTAATGAATACATAGTATATTCTGCCATGCTGAGTTATGTATCGTTGGTATGTCAATAAATGTTTTTGGCAACTAATCCTCTAAATTCGTCAAATTGCATAATATGGACCATAATTGGACCAGTTTATATTGAGGAATGTAATTTGTAATACCTATAATTTAACATAGTGTTAGTTTTTTTTTGGGGCCACCATTCCTGCATTTTAGAACTAGCTTTTGGGAAAAATCTTCTTGTCAAAATAGATTTTTTTATGGAGTGTCAACATGAGATATCATTTCTTTCATATTGTGTATATTGACTTCTTGTTTTCTCTTTTAAAGATTGTTGACAAGTTGTTGGTCAATGTTAAATAGCGTTTACCTTATCTCAGAAGTAACTAGGATTGTTGATTTGAACAGTGAAGTAATAAGCAGTGAATGGTGACCATTAATGGAGATATAGCGCGGCTGACTGAAATCTCGTATGGCTTCGAGAAGTGGAAGGAAGCTCGTTTTAGTGGTAACATTTTCTGAACATCCGCCATTTTGTTTTCATCGGTGAGGTGCTCCGCTTCGTGAAATTATTAGATATTTGACTTTTTTGGATAAACAAGTCATCATACTTCACAGAACTTGTTTGTTGTTATATTACTATTTTTACGTTATTTTACAGTCAATGATTGATATCAAATGAAATCCACATAATATTGGTCGGCCCTGTTGGTTGAAGTGTTGTTAAATAGAGATGTCGAGATAGCGCAAATCCGCGATACATTTTTTGTGTTTTAGTTAATTCCTCAAAGATAAACAGCTCGCCGTCGAGAACTATGATTATAGAATGTAGTGCTACACTTTTTGTTATGCAAAAACCCTTAATTTTGTCTAATAATTTGTCTGAAAGACTGCATAGATATCGACCAACATGGCCGATTCTAGCCAACGCCGATGAAATGCCGCCCTGTTGGACTTCACTATTATACATTTGTTTGTTTTAGTTAATTCCTCGAAAATAAACAGCTCGTTGTCGAGAAATGTGATTGAATAATGTAGTGGTACACTTTTTGTTATGAAAAAACCTCAATTTTGTCTAATAATTTGTCTTAAAGACTGCATAGATATCGCCCTAAACGGCCATACATGCCGATTCTAGCCAACACCGATGAAATGCAGTCTTGTTGGACTTCGCTATACATTTTTTTTTGTTTTAGTTAATTCCTCGAAAATAAACAGCTCGCTGCCAAGAAATATGATGGAAAAATGTAGTGGTACACCTTGTGTTATGCGAAAACCTTAATTGTGTCTAATACTTTGTCTTAAAAACTACATAGATATCGACCAAAACGGCCATACATGGCCGATTCTAGCCAACGCCGATCCTGTTGGAATCCGCTATACACGTTTTAATTTTAGTTTATTCCTCGAATAAAAACAACTCGCTGTCGAGAAATGTAATTAAAGAATGTAGTGGTACACGTTTTGTTTATGTAAATGCTTTAATTATATTTTGGAAACTCTTAGTCAACCGATCATTGTTGGTGCTCTTTTGGTTAATTAAATAACCTTTCCAGCAGTTGAACAGCGAACGACAACTTTTTATGTCTGTATCAATTAAACGCTTTCCAATACATTTTACCATAAGGGTCCCGGAGATAGTTATTTTAACTATAAGGTTTCATAACTCATATTACCCAAATAGATATATAACCATGCAAATAAACAATTAACCCAAGAGTCGCTAATGTTGGGTTATGTCAGCTTGTTTATTGCGATCAACATATATAAAGGGTTTCTCCAATCATAATAATACGGTTCCCCGTGACTAATTGGCTGTCCTAAGCAGGATGTTTGTTTAGATCATAGAGACCATAAATCACAAACACTGGCCACACGTGGTGTGTTGACATCAGATACATACCATAACTGCGTAATATTTTTTAATTTTCAATTGTATTTATATTATGAAGAAGAAGAGAAAAAGAAGAAGAAGTTGTATTGACTTTAACTATTACATAGTTTTTCATCGTATAAACATACATTTCTCAAATATAATTTGAACACAATAACAAGATTAGTACAGGTTCATTAATTTATGAATTAGTATGAAAAAAAAAGAAGAAAAAAGGAGATATAACATGAAAAAATAAATAAATATATATATAGGAATCAAAATCCTATATCTAATACGGTACAATAGAACAATTGTATTATACGAGGGTCATTCAAAAAGTTCTGTCAATAACGCGTTTTAACAATTATGTGCTCATTGTGAGTGTTGGTGTTTGATACCAAATGAACGAGATTTTCAACATCATTCCATTGATGGTAAAATGAATGCTGTATCTTTTGTGTGCCGAAAGTTATGGAACAAACATTTAATACACATCACTTATACACACTGAGGCATTTTCGTTCTGAGTTTTTTTCAGGTTTGTTAACTGTTACTTTTTTAAATGCCTGTTTTTCTTTAAGTACTTGTCGAAGACCTTTGAAATTTCCCGTACATTACCAGTTATATCTGTGAATTACAAGATTCAGAATTTAAGCATGGTAGATGAAAAGGCATTGTCTTAGAAATTAACATTTTAAGCTAACGTGTAAAATTAATTTAATGATAAATGGACATTAAATGGAAGGGCAATCTTCTGAAATAGCGTTTTTGGATGATCAATATTTTCTCTAAACATTGTACACAATTCTACAATAATGTGTTGAATATGAAATATAAACACTGAAGGACTATGATTTGTAAACAAATATGAAAACATATTAATACTATGAGAATAATTACGACATTTAAAAGATATAATAACATTTCCGTAAACAAAATTAAGAAAATCAGTGTTATTTCTGCTAAAATTAAGGGATATGCATTCACTCAAATCTGGTTTGCAGCAAGACCTTTCCGAATTCTCGACAATCATTTTCAGGGTTAATGGGTGAATAACAACAGATGGCGTACAAGAAAATTTAAAAGCATAAACTTATACAATTAAATTTTACAACGTTTTGTAACAAGGACTTTTCAGAGATGCCAATATCCAAAAGGTGTGGTAGGGGGAGGTAATTCAGGGGTATAAATAACTGGAAATGTTTCATTTTTGTTGTGGAATTTAAGACAGCGAACCCAGTAGTACTATAAATACATTACTTTATCTCAGTGTAATATCCAGTTCAAAGGACATATGCCTAGTGACAGAACTTTTTGAAGCACCCTCGTAGCAGGGACTCAGATACGACCATCGCATCTTACCATCGCAACTTACCATCGACCATCGCATCTTACCATCGGTCGATGGTAAGATGCGATGGTAAGATGGCACTAACAAGACACTGTATGGAATGCTTATCAAGGGAAATAACTTTTCTAGCTTATGTAAGTACAAGTGGCGCCCTCGCACAACTGTTTGGGAATGCACTGAATTAATTCACTTTACATCGTATTAATTCTGTTCAGTATCGGCTATTTGTCTGTATGTCAAATTGATTTTGCTGTCAATGAATTGAGTGCTTTGGTCTTGCATTAATACAGTTTCCTATAGATTGTTTCACGTATCGGTAAATTCACTGGGTTACTTTTCGATTGGTTTACATTCTCTTGCTTTGATTCATGTTTCCGACTGAACTGTTAAGCATTGCATTGAATCGTTTCGAATTCGATTAGCTGGTTCAAAAAACACTCCGGATTATTTCACAAAGCATCGGCTCGTTTTAAGTTTGATTAGATGGTTTTAAAAAAAGTAGTGAATCTATTAAAGTTACATTGAATTAAATATAATACCGATGAATTAATTAATCTTTGACTGGATGATTTATTAAAAACATACTTTTGGCGGTAATGGCCGCCCATAGCAATCGCCCTTTAGAATCCTATCGGGCGTACAGCCCAAAATCACCCAGCTAGGCCCCTGATTGCGGCCTGTAATTACATTTCAAACTTATGATTTAATTAATTGAAACCAATGATTGAATTAATTTTAAAAAATTGTGATAATAATAAATCGATGATTTGAGTACAAAATAAAAGATTGTTCTGTTCTGTTCTGTTCTGATAATTTGAGTAAATTTATTTTCGCACATTCATTGTTTTAACTCGGTTTATCGCTCCTTATAAAGGGTAACGTTTTTCTCAGTTTTTATTCTTCTTGGAAGATTTTAGCAGTGTTACAAATTTAAACATATTTGGCCTTTGCATGTAATATTTTCTGAAATATTTCTTTCTAATATCATTATAAGCGGTACAAATTAACACAAAGTGATGTACAACTAACTTGACACGCGCCAATATCTGGTTTGCGTACTGCATATATATATATAAATTAATAACTTCATCTCACTATGTCCATTCGAATACTATTAAAACATTATACATTCCATACTGAACATGTGATTATGATTAATACGAAAATACACACAAAGCACCAAACATCTGTTTCATTACTCATTAACCAAATGAATCTAATAATAGTCCACAGTGCAGAAAAGTTTTCATTCATACGATTTACGTAACTCAACACAACAAATAAATCATTATTATAAGATGGACTTTGCATTCCTGTCGGAAAGTGTTGTTTTTTGTATCCATCCATTTCATTATCTAGTTAATTAAATTTGCTAGTTGACTGGAGCCATTTCTGAAAGCATTCATGTTCATGGACATATTTCTCTTGAATTCGCAAATTAGCACATCGATTTATTATTCCTGTATCAATGTTTGCACATGTTGCATAACTAAACATTAGAGATTTCAATTTTCTTCGTTATTCTACCAAACATGCTTTAACATATTATTAACTGTTGATTGTATTGCAACAACGATATATATAAACATATGGTAGAAAAAGACGACGCGCCACCTGCTGATGAAATTGAGATGCCAGTAGAGTGAATCTGATTGTAAGAAATGGTCACAAACAGTACAACAATTGACGTTGGGTAACTAGATGCTATATATCTTTAAAAATCATTGTGACATGCGGAATAAGTGTTAGTTCAGTAGATGAAGATATGCTGTGTTTCTGAACCTGTCATGTTATTCACTAAGGGCATACTTAGTAACTTACTAAGTTACTTACTAAATTATTTACTTAGTCGATGTTTCGGATGCATTGTGAAATTGTTGTTTTGTTAAAATAATAAAATATTCAAATAAATTTAAAATAATCATATCTATTTTATTATCCCTTCATGTTCATTTGTTTAATTTATCTTATTGCATCTGACCTATGTAACACGTATGCTATAATAATAAAAAACAACAGACAACTTCGTAAATTCATTTTTCATGGCCGTATATAAAATGGTGTTGAAACGTCTAAGTGCCGAAATGACTATGTCCGAAATGGTTTGGTGCCGAAACGTCTAGGTGCCGAAATAGTGCGAGATTCGATTATGTGCCCATTCACTGATTATTAGTTCACTGATTTGAAGTATGTACAGAGTACAGATGTAAAAATGCAACTATTTTCTTCGTCTGCTGCTTTTAATAGGTAATATTGCAAACAAAATCTTCCAAATTATAACAACAACATGTAGGTGACACTTGAATGTTTGTAATACATTTTATTTGGAACCAAAAAAAACTTTTAATTTTTGCACTACCTCACCCACTTTGTAAGGTATGCGTACCCTTAAAATGGCTACACAATTTGCCTGTTGGAATGTCCCCACATCAAAATGTATTCTCTTGCATTACATTATCATGAGCAGCAACAATAAATAAAGCTACATTGCCGATAAAACTTAATCGACCTAAGACGTAAAGTCTGTAAAACTACAAAACTGTGGTTATGTCTTACCCATGTTGCATCGTCTAGTTTGCGCACTTTTTATTCAGTTTCATACAAGCGCTTACATCTCATTCTCGGTTTTAACCAGCGTCTGAATGATTGAGAACATGGTACTCGATTTGTTTCCCTGCGAGCTTGCTTATTGGCCGAGGTGTTCCGAATGTATTTAAGAGGAGAAAACATGTTCAGATGTTATATAAATGAGGATTTTGTGTTGCCATTTTCATAACAATCTAAAAAACACCTACTTCATGCCAATCGAATGATTATTTACCGAGATATGGTCTTGTGAATACCACGGACAATAGTCTGAAATTGACAAAAGTCAGAGATATTTTATTTAATTTTACACTATCTGAATTGTCATACCAAACGGCACTTCTTGTCAATACACCATATTAAATAGATCAAATGTTTAGAACATTCAATGGACATGAATAAAATATGCATTTTAGATACAATTATGACGATGGATATGCCAATTTATGTCGATTTTCATGCCAAAATTGATTTCTCAGTCAAATTCTTCAAAATTTGTGGGACCATACCTGATTATAGTAGCGACTACGAGCTTAATAATGCCAAAAATACCGATAAAATCAGAATTGATACTAGATGAACGCTACCAAGTCGAGTTTGAATGATAATGGAATAATATTTTACCTTTTACACAAATCTTCATTTTTAACAGTATCCTATTTTAAGGGGTAGGGGAAGATTTAGTGGTTTCATGCCTACCAAACCTGTTGTCATGCAGATTTAATTCATGAAAACATGTTGCAAACATAAAACCCTACATGTTGATACCAAAAATACATAGTTAAACTGCAAACACTTTCCAAATTAGGACGAAGTTTTAAACACGAAAAAAAATGAAACTCAAAATTACGGCTTTTATAGACAAAATTGGACTAAAAACGCTCAAAACCTATGTAATAAACTATGAAAAACTTAGTTCTGAGCTTAATCGGAAAAGTGTCCCTAGGTACGAATCTGAGCGAGTCCTAATTACTGTGAGCATCTCTATAAGAGGAGAAAACATATTCAGATGTTTCTTAAATGAGGATTTTGTGTTGTCATTTTCATAACAAGCTTAAAAACACCTACTTCATGCAAATCGAATGATTATTTGCCGAGATATGGTCTTGTGAATACCAAGGACAATAGTCTGAAATTGACAAAAGTCAGAGATATTTTTTTTTAATTTTACACTATCTGAATTGTCATACCAAACGGCACTTCTTGGCAATACACCATATTCAATAGATCAAATGTTTAGAACATTCAATGGACATCAATAAAATATGCATTTTAGGTACAATTAGGACGATGGATATGCCAATATATGTCGATTTCCATGCCAAAATTGATTTTTCAGTCAAATTCTTCAAAATTGGTGGTACCATACCTGATTATAGTAGCGAATACGAGCTCAATAATGCCAAAAATACCGCTAAAATCAGAATTGATACTAGCTGAACGCTACCAAGTCGAGTTTGAATGATAAGGAATATTATTTTACCTTTTACACAAATCTTCTTTTTTTTCCCCACAGTATCCTATTTTAGGGGGGTAGGAAAAGATTTAGTGGTTTCATGCCTACCAAACCTGTTGGCATGCAGATTTAATTCATGAAAACATGTTGTAAACATGCAAGCCTACATGTTGATACCAAAAAGACATAGTTCAACTGCAAACACTTCCCCAATACATCGTTTTAAACATGAAAAAAAAAGAAACTCAAAATTACGTCTTTTATGTACGAAATTGGACTAAAAACGCTCAAAACCTATGTAATAAACTATGGAAAACTTATTTCTGAGCTTATTTTACCAACTGTTATCGGAAAAGTGTCCCTAGGTACGAATCTGAGTGAGTCCTAATTACTGCACGCATCTCTATAAGAGAAGAAAACATGTTGAGATGTTTCTTAAATGAGGATTTTGTGTTATCATTTTCATAACAAGCTTAAAAACACCTACTTCATGCAAATCGAAAGATTATTTGCCGAGATATGATCATGTGAATACCAAGGACAATAGTCTGAAATTGACAAAAGTCAGAGATATTCTTTTTAATTTTACACTATCTGAATTGTCATACCAAACGACACTTCTTGTCAATACACCATATTAAATAGATCAAATGTTTAGATCATTCAATGGGCATAAATAAAATATGCATTTTAGGTACAATTAGGACGATGGATATGCCAATTTATGTCGATTTTCATGCCAAAATTGATTTTTCAGTCAAATTCTTCAAAATTGGCGGTACCATACCTGATTATAGTAGCGAATACGAGCTAAATAATGCCAAAAATACCGCTAAAATCAGAATTGATACTAGCTGAACGCTACCAAGTCGAGTTTGAATGATAAGGAATAATATTTTACCTTTTACACAAATCTTTATTTTTCACAGTATCCTATTTTAGGGGGGTAGGGGAAAGATTTAGTGGTTTCATGCCTACCAAACCTGTTGTCATGCAGAATTAATTCATGAAAACATGTTGCAAACATGCAACCCTACATGTTGATACCAAAAAGATATAGTTCAACTGCAAACACTTCCCCAATACGTCATTTTAAACTCGAAAAAAAAATGAAACTCAAAATTACGGCTTTTATAGACAAAATTGAACTAAAACGCTCAAAACCTATGTAATAAACTATGGAAAACTTATTTCTGAGCTTATTTTACCAACTGTATTCGGAAAAGTGTCCCTAGGTACGAATCTGAGAGAGTCCTAATTACTGCACGCATCTCTTATATAAGAGGAGAAAACATGTGTAGATGTTTCTTAAATGAGGATTTTGTGTTGTCATTTTCATAACAAGCTTAAAAACACCTACTTCATGCAAATCGAATGATTATTTGCCGAGATATGGTCGTGTGCATACCAAGGACAATAGTCTGAAATTGACAAAAGTCAGAGATTTTTTTTTAAATTTTACACTATATGAATTTTCATACTAAACAGCACTTCATGTCAATACACCATATAAAATAGATCAAATGTTTAGAACATTCAATGGACATAAATAAAATATGCATTTTAGGTACATTTAGGACGATGGATATGCCAATTTATGTCGATTTTCATGCCAAAATTGATTTTTCAGTCAAATTCTTCAAAATTGGCGGTACCATACCTGATTATAGTAGCGAATACGAGCTCAATAATGCCAAAAATACCGCTAAAATCAGAATTGATACTAGCTGAACGCTACCAAGTCGAGTTTGAATGATAAGGAATAATATTTTACCTTTTACACAAATCTTCATTTTTCACAGTATCCTATTTCAGGGGGGTAGGGGAAAGATTTAGTGGTTTCATGCCTACCAAACCTGTTGTCATGCAGATTTAATTCATGAAAACATGTTGCAAACATGCAACCCTACATGTTGATACCAAAAAGACATAGTTCAACTGCAAACACTTCCCAAATACGTCATTTTAAACACGAAAAAAAAAAAGAAACTCAAAATTACGGCTTTTATAGACAAAATTGGACTAAAAACGCTCAAAACCTATGTAATAAACTATGGAAAACTTATTTATGAGCTTATTTTACCAACTGTAATTGGAAAAGTGTCCCTAGGTACGAATCTGAGCGAGTCCTAATTACTGCACGCATCTCTTATAGGTATGAAAGCACTAATTATTTTCCCCATAGACACCAATGTTAAAGTGTCACATATTAATGATTTGCTGCAAATTCAACTCAAGTATGGATAATGCAACAGTGTAATGTTCATATAGAAAACTATTTTTCCACTTGAAAAATCACCAGAAAACGTGGGGTCACAAGACATGTAAGAAAGTTCTTGTTTGTTTACTAAACAGGTCAAGGGTACAGCTGTTTTTATTGATCGACAGTTTTCATTGCTCACAAAGTGTAAGCATAGAATCGAAATTTCGAAAATGTTCATCAGTGATCCAGTAAAACCTATTAATACGTTTCTTATACATATAACCACAAAATCGAACAGAAATGGGCAGTTTTCCCCTACTTATTATGTCCGTTTCCATCGAAAAAGTAGGGTTTACTTTTTATTATAGGAACTACAATCGACTACACCTCGGAGGTTTACATGTAATTGGTGGTGGTAAACCTAAATAGCATAAAAGTACGGTGCCTACAAGTTTAAACTACGGTGATGCGAGAGAGATACCCGCAAGTCGGGACACTTGTCCTCACAAGGAAATTATTTTTGCATAACGCCAAACGGAGTTTATAGATGTAAAAAAATTGGACCGTTGATGTGAGGACAAGGGTGATGTCCCCACATCAACTTGGGTGTCCTCATATGGAGGGTGAAATATGTATCAAATGTCCTAACATGAACGGATGCATCATCTCTCTCTCTCTCTCTCTCTCTCTGTCTATATATATATTTATTTATATATATCGTCGTCAGTAGGTTTAGAAACGTTGTATATCTGTTGTAAAAGTTGCCTGTTGATGGCGGGAATTTATGAAATAAGCTGTAAACTTTATCAACAATATAAGAAATCTATTCGGTAACTCTATCTGCTTTTCATTACAACTAGAAAATGGTGGGGTTTCCATACATATCTATACCTGGTGGGCGGGTTTTGAAGACACCAGGTTTAAATTTTCTCATATCTTCACGAGTGCTTCTTATATTTTCACGAGTGCTTTAGAACGAGTGAAAATATAAGTTTTCTCACTTCAAACACAACAAAACACACATACGCACGCACGCACGTACGTACGCACATACGCACACACACAAACAAGACCACGAAGATCATTTAAAATGTATTCTGTTTTCTAAAAACATTAAAAACAACTAAGATGTCTAAGATATCTGTTTCAATGAATTACAAGTCAATAAAAATAACATTATTGTTTATTTTTATTTTAAACAAACTTTATATTTCTGAAATAAAATTTAATCATTATCAAAATATTTGCAAACATATTTGGTAGCTCTTCGTATCGTCATCGTATATTTATTATTAGTATTGTTTAAATATTTTAGATATTTTATTTCACTAGATGTTATATGTTAAACAACTAATCACCTGTTTTTATATAAATATTTCCCCCGAGCCTGAACCTTGATATTTGAAGTGTTATGTCAGAGCGTAATACTTATTGTATAGATGTGTGCGACACTTCATCATTCAAATTCCGATTCTGGGAAGTTGCGTGCGTAATATATTTATTATATAGTGTTTTATTTGTGACATTATTGAGGGCTTAACAAATATATGTTTCCAGTGAAACATTTAGTAGAGTATAAAGAACGTAGACAAGAAGAGAGGTTTAACGGTATAAAGGATACACGAAAACAAAATAGTGCAAGAAGAAGGAAGCGGACGAGGTAGAGTAAGGATTGTTTTTTCTTTCTTATCGATCGCCACCATTAGAAGAAAATTGAGCCAAATCCGTTTTCGGAAAATTAAAATATTAAAACATATAATAAAAAAAGTACGTGGGTGAGCTAATACTGTTCTGTCATTTAAGTGATGAAAAAACAACTATACAGATGTAGACATAGATTTCAATATTATTTTATTGAAACTAACAGGTTAACAAATTAGGAGAAATTTAATTAGAAATACAGAGTACAGAGTACTAACAGCAGTGTTTGGTTAGTCGGTTACAACAGAGATGGAATCTGGAGAATGTTGGATCTGCATCTGTTCAATATTGAAAATTTCTACAGAAGTCTATATGTTGTAAAAAGATGAATTTGTAAAGAAATGATCAGGATTCCACTTTTTTGCAACTATATTTTGTAGCTGCATTTCGTGGTCAGAGTATTAACTTTCATACCCCATCCAACTCCTTCTCCAAGCAAAATGGGGGTTGGCTGGGTTATGAAATTAAACCTTAATTTCGGCTTAAAAAGTTTGCATCTTTTTAAATTTGTTTTTTTTTGTCGAAATATCCGTTATAAAATCCTGCTAATATAAGCTTTCCCATCACTTAATGGAATTACGTCCTGACCACGTAATGGACTAACACTACAGTATCAAGTTTATCTAGATGTTTACCTAAATAAAGGAATGTGACACTAAGAAATAGACAAGTAAAGTAAGGCACTCAAGCTAAATAAAACGCCAAATTAAAAAATATGGAGATGGTCAAAAAAAACTAGAAGGATGTTCCACTGAACAATTGTGTCGCTTGCCGTGTGCTGGATAATATAACAATAAGGTTTCAAAACAGGGGGTGAAATCCTTCACGAATTTTGAAGCATACTTTAATTTTTATAAAAAATGGAACAACTCTCACAAAATGAAATTGAGAGTTTTTGGTTTTGGCTAACAACATTCATAGAGGAATATATTTGTGCAGTTTCGCAAACAAAGTTCAAATACTTTTTAAGTTATGGCCAGTTTTGAGCTTGGTTAGATTGCAGGTTTAAGTTTTATGAAAAAGGGCATAACTCTGCCAACGCCAGAGCTATAGGACATGTGTTAGAATATATCTTAAGGTAAGATCAAGATGTGTGTCATGTTACATAAACATAAGTAAAATACTTTTCTAGTTAGTTTTCGTTTACAAAATACATTTTAAAGCAAAGAAAAGCACTGCAAATTGATACAAAATAAATATACAGATGTAAAATATATAAATTGTATGCTAATTTTTCATTTGCAGTAATTTTCTTTGCTTTAAAAGACATTTTGTCAGTATGCCATATATGGTAAAAAGGCGTGATAACGTCATCGTTCCAAGATGGCCGCCTCCTTTTATGTTTCTTTGCAAGTTTTCAATAGCTCATATCTCCTTTATTTTTCATGGCATTTTGATATTTTTTCCAGCTTTTTTGAAGTGTTTCAGAGCCCTTTACAATAAATTTTGTTTGAAAACAATGCATCAACCCCTTTAAACACAATACTGAAATGGCTTGACATTTTCAAGCGAAACTTCAACATTGATGAATTTTGTGTGTAATAAATTTAAATGCCATGTTGTCATAAATTAAAAATGAATAACTTAAATTCTCATCGCAAATGACACATATGCTGTCAAAAAATCCGCAGAAAAATGAGGGTCATGTATCTTCTAAGAAAGAACTTGTCTCATGAATGAATGGTCCCTTTAAAAACATAAACACTGATATGCCATAATATTGTATTCATACACTCATTTCCATATAAGCAAAATAAATTAAAAACTCACAATTTTAACATGATAATGCTTGAAAAATGTAACAAATATATCAACAATGTGATATAAACAAAAATTAGCACTTTAAATTAGTGAAAATGCCTTTTTTTACAAATAGAAATGAGATTATTTATTGACGCCATTATGCGATACCCCAGGCCGACACTTCCTGTGTTGCAATGGGTGTGCTACACCTATAATAATACTTAACTATAAGCACATTTTCAAAGCAGCTATTCTGACAAAGCCTAGACTATAACTCATTAAAGAAAGAAAAGTTTTCGCGAATCGACTAAGAATCGATCAAGATATACGCGTTTCAAAAAAGAACAGAGCGATCGACAGCGACAAAATTCAGCGTACTTTTTTCAGTTTTAAACTACCTTAACTGTTTTATAAAATGACATTGGGCATACCTATACTTGATATAATGGATTAAATGCTTTATATAGTCAATAAACATGAAGAAATCAAAAGGTTTAGCTACCAAAACTGCTCTTTGAACGCAAAATGTGCTGATTTTCATGCCAGAATCCAATTTTCAAGGCAATTTTTCACTTTTGGTTGCATCATACCTTAATTTGATAACACTACATGAATATATAGGCATCCCAAATACTCCTAAATGCAAGTCTGGTACTAGCTTTGTGCTTAAAAGCCAAGTTTTAATGATTGGGCAGCATTCTTTGGCTACCAAACAAGTCTAGTTTTATTGGAAAATGTTTCTCCGAGCCATCATTTAAAGACTTAAACAATCTGAAACTCCAAATTAAGGCTTCCCGCGGTGAAAAATAGCAAAACAAATTCAAAACAGGTTTTAAAAGAGTGTAAAGAGTTTTTTTGAAGATAAATAATCATTCCAAAATGAAAAATGCCAGTTAAGTAAGAATCTGAGAGAAAATGACAATTCACAGATCCCGCCTTATAGGTGTAACACGCCCATTGATTGTTGCATTGAGTTGTGTGTGAATAAAAATGTAAATGCCATGTTGTCATTCATATTTAGACCCAAATTAAAAATGTAAAACTTACATTCTCATCGCAACTGACACATATGCTGCCAAAAAATCCACAGAAAAATGGGGGTCATGTATCTTCTAAGAAAGAACTTGTCTCGTAAATGAATGGTCTCTTTAAAAACATAAACACTGAGATGCCATAATATTGTATTCATACACTCATTTCCATATAAGCAAAATAAATTAAAAACTCACAATTTTAAAATGACAAAGCTTGAAAAATGTAACAAATAGATCAACAATGTGATATAAACCAAAGAAAGCACTTTAAATTAGTGAAAATGCCTTTTTTCACAAAAAGAAATGAGAATTATTTATTGACCCCAGGCCTACACTACCTGTGTTGCAATGGGTGTGCTACACCTTCATGAAGAAAATAAATAAATATTTGGTTGAAAATAACGGATTTCGTCGTTGTTAAACACATTGGACCAATGAAGTAATACAGTATCCTTTCATTATACGCCCTCACCCCCGTAAAGTGTGTCTGTGTGTGTGTGTGTGTGGGGTGGGGGGGGGGGGGTGGGGGGTGGACGTGTATACTGGAATCACTTTGCCCGTCCGTCTGTCCGTCTGTCCGTAGACGCAATTCTTGTCCGACATATTTCACAACCTTCTTAGAACTTCGCGAAACTTTGAAGTATCAATATATAGTGGACATGCGCATACTATCTTGACGCTCCGGGTCGATGATTTTACACTGAGTTATGGCCCTTTGTATTTCTAATATAATTTATATATACTACAAAATTCTTGTCATGACGTTCCGATTCAATACTTTTCCATTGAGTTATGGCCCTTTGTATTTTTAATGTATTTCGTTCTTGGTAGTGAAAGCTGTCCGCCTGTCCGTAGACGCAATTCTAGTCCAGGCTAGTTCTCAATAACACCTTCTTAGAATTACGCGAAACTTGCTAGGAAGTATCAATATCGAGTGGACATGCGCATACTATCATGACGTTCCGGTTCGATATTTTTCCTCTGAGTTATGACCCTTTGTATTTCTAATATATATATATGTCACAAAATGTCACGGGTAGAGCGTATTGGTCGTTCATAGCTCTTGTCAGTTATCGGTTACACCCAAAATCTATTGTTCGAGTTGAAATAATTTCACAATATTCATGATCTATTCATGTAACACGTAAAAGCGTGCACATTTTAAGTGGCCGTCAGAGAGGCCGTGTCATAAGTTTAGTTTTGTGCTAATGCATGTAAACGTATAGGTATATTTTCCTTAAACGGCAAAATTGTATAAGGGGCCTCTCGTGTAGATTCAATACTGTAGATTTAGCCACGTTTGTCACGGACTGAACGGGGGAAATAATGATTTGGACGTAATGTTTGCTATAAAACCCATTGTCTTCTAGCTCTCGCCGGGATGATCAATAGTACTTTGTTGGAACAGAGATTGGACGGTAAAATTCATAGGCAACATGTGGTTAGTAATTTTATTAAACTTTTATCGTACATTTGTATTCAGTGGGCGGCGCCATCTTGTTTGGCGGTTACGACATCCGGTTAGCATTGATGTTTCTCAAACATAAATTTAGACTAGCATATGATTTTGAAGTTACTTTATTAGATGTCATTATTGTAATTGATCATTAATTGTAAAACAATATTAATTTGATAACAGTGGATAATAGGTGCATTAGTTAACGTTGGCGTATAACTCAGTGATTGTAATACACGATTGTTAACATTAGTTAACAATGAGATGAGTGACAAGAATAAATGCGTGCATGCATAACTCAGTGAATGTAATATATGAGTAATTTGATCATGTTTATATTACATGTATTAGGGGCATTGATTAACAGCGACGTACATAGCGTATACATGGCGTTGTAGAATATGTATACATTGCTACTCATCATTAGTACAGCTTACATATATTGATTTAATAATGATTTGTTTGGGTAATGATAATTATGCAAGATTGTTATGTTTGTCAACCGACATCTAAAACGTATGTATAATTACAGCCTAAGCCATCCAGGATATAAGCCATCCAGGGTTGGAGTAAGCCATCTAGGTTTGGATATCCAGGAGTGGAGCTAAGCTTCCACGATTAACGTTTACAAGCGGTGGAGACGGTCCCCGTACCTGCGCAGCCAGGTTTTACTAACGACAACCCCCGGGACACAAGGTGGGCCCGTTACCAATCCTCACTGGAGGAATATCACTCACGATCTCAGTGGAGGTTAACTATCATTGCATCGCGTCATCAACCCTTACAGAAGGCATTTGATGATAATCATCCATTGAATTCGCGCATCATCATCTTCATGAGCTCTCGCGCATCACAGTTATCGCGCTAGATCAACATTGTTTTAGCTTTAACAACACTTTAGTGTCTTAGACATTCAGTATTTATAACAATACTAAGAACGTCTTAAACGTTCATGAGAACATTATTTTCATAGTTCATTTGTGTATTCGCTTGTTTGTTTTAGATAATTGTATATATATTAAACATATTTTAAAAGTTGCATTAAACTTATGTAAATGCATTCACCGTCAGTGATTCTTTCCTGAGTTAGTCCAACCACTAAGGTCATCCTGTGACAACTGGTTTTCAGAGTAGTGGGATTTTGGGCGACTACGGAGGGAAAGAATCAATAAGTGATCTTTATTATGATATACTAAATCTCTACTTATTATTTTAGAATTGTGTACCACCCTCTGATCCATCAAGGCGACTGTCGACAATCACGGCCACAGCTTGGAAGACAAGTCAAGACACGACAAGGGTAGGGTGAGTCCAAACTATTGTTTTGTCCGTTCTTTCCTTGGCGCGAGGTCGCAGTGGTCTACTCGCGAGTGGGTCTGAGGCACTTTTGCTCAGTAATTTGGGTGTTTGTTTTAACCTCCCTTGATATACACATAGTATCCAATTAGGTTGGCGAACAAGACGTTCTACTCATGTTGTGACACTCGAGTATACTTATATTGATGGGAGAAGTAAATATACATGTACATGTTATACACATTTCGATGATTGTTTAAGGTTTATGTCCAATATCAAATTAAGATATTTTATGTAGTGTATATGTTTTGTGGAAGCTAGATACTATCTATACATAACCGTTAGTAGTTAGCGCTAGTACAAATGTGTATGTAACTTGTCCTATGATGATGCCCAGGTATTTACTGAGGACACAGTGACTTACCATTAGTAGTTAGGGGAGTAGAATTATTAGTGACGTGTGTATTGTAATTATTGTAGTGTGTAGTTCACAATGTCTATAACCATGACGTCCATAAATGATCTTACGGAAATGGGTAAGGAGTTAGGTTATGCTGGAGAGGAGCTTAGAACCTTTGTGACCTGAAACCTGGATAGAGTTTTGATAAACGATTTTGTAGTGTAATTTTGCCGTTATTTGGCGTCTTAGTTTCTTTAACTAATAAATATGCGAACATATACTCAGTTGCAAAAGAAAGTGGACACTGAATTTTGTTTAGATTTAATTGTATAAAGTTATTTTAGAATTAAATTGACAAATTCCAAAATGAATATGCTATGTCTGGAACCAAAGTTCTTATCATTTCCATTGCCAATATCATGTTGTCATTTATTTTTCAATAGGTCGAATCATTAAGGGACTGTCGTTTGATAAAGAGGATAGGGTGTAAAGTAACATTTTCAAAGTGTCCAGTTTCTTTTGCAACTGAGTATATGTCTTCACGAGGGACACACACAGCTTGATAAACACCTCGCTGATTTCGGCATTATTTTGGTTTTGCAACACGATTTCGTCATGTTACCAACCTATTTATCATAATGTTATGATATATGAAATATGAAATTGTTTGAAGATACGTGGGGCTTCGTTTCGAGAAGGTTATTACGATATATGTACTATAATGTACAGGGCTTCGTGCGAAGCTGAGTAGGATAACCCTTAGCTAATTAAATCGAATTTTTGCTAAAACCTCCAACAATTTATGTTGAATAACATGTAGAGTCCATCTAACAGGTTACTATCACTATTAAAATGGACAGCTGATTATTTAAAAACAATATTGATAGATCACCAGCATGTATGTACAATGTACCTTTATTATACCGTCGACGTCGTTATGTTAATGACTCGACGTCGACAGAGACGTGATTTTTTCGAAGGGGTTTGGGATCAATAAAACAAGTATACTTAAAATTCCATGGTAAAAAAAGCGGCGAAACAAATAGGAAATTCTATAAGGAATAGTTAACAGATCAATTTAAATGATATATTTATATATCAGATGAAATATCTCGTCAGGACGAACAGTGTGATATAAAAAAAATAATTGCATGTGACTAAACTAACACTCTGTGATGCTAAAAACGTTGACATTTGAGTGCAACGCGACTTTTATGAAAAACGCTAAACATAGCCATATTTGAGACGTTATTATTAAAAACTTGTTAATGTGACGACAACAAAATTCATATTCAAATCGCAAATATCTTGAAATTTACAAATATATATAGTTCATATGCGTACTCTTAAATGTTCGATTGGGTAAATTCCCTCTTAAACCTACTTGCATATATTTTAAATACAATGTTGATTGTTTGACTTTTCTTCGTTATTCTACCTTAGGCTTGAATATAATATTATTAATACAATATTATCAACTGTTAGTAATATGCAAAAAAATAATTTGCCTTATACTATATTTATAATTAATATTAATGATTAAACAAATGCAATATTTATGTAGAAAAACTAACGGGACGCCGTGAGTTTGAATAAACTCGATTGCCGTGTGTCCCTTTAAGGTGGACTTATCGCTTTGATCTTCCTTTGATGTACTAACATCTACTTCCTTTATGCATGTGGAAGATCCTTCCTCAAAAGAAACTTTCATTACACTCTCAAGGTGTACCGGGAGTAAAACAAATCCCATTGTGTCCTGTACAATATATTACGAGCTTTCTAGTTCGCCATTTTTCAAAATGAAGTTCGAACTAAGATTCACTTACATATTCTTAGTGACGTGACCTTCCTCTCGAGAAAACTGCTGAGAATAGTAGGGGTCATTTGGCATATAAGAAAATATAAGTCTGATCTTTGTTGACACCGTGAACAAACTGCATTCATTCGGCACCTCTTACATGTATTTTATTTTCGCTTTTAAAACTTTCAAGTTGATAAATGTAATCATCATACAATCATGCAAATGGTTCTTAGCTATCACAAACAAGTCATAAAAGTCATTTCAGCCAGAAAAACAGGCTTTAAATACTCAACAAGAGGTCAATGACCTTGAAGCTCTACTGATAGATTTTGATAGCTAGGTCAGCATTCCTGTGAAGTTTCATAAAAAAATGTCAAGTAGTTTCAGAGGAGTATTTGCTACAAAGTGAAGTTTTTACTATATAACTCCAGGTAAACAAAGATGGCCTCTGGCAGCCATGTTTAATGTCGAATCAAAATAATTTTCGACAAGGATCAACATCTTGTCATGCTGATCATTTCAGAAAAAGTCCCATATCAATATCACTTACAGTTTTCAAGAAGTAGTCGCTACAAATTTATTTATTTTAAATCTATTTTTAGCCGTGGCGGCCATTTTGAATTTCCGGCCAGCCTGTATTTTTTTCCGGCCAGCCTGAAATCTTTCTAGGATCAACTAGACATCAAGAGCAACATTCCTGTGAAGTTTCATAAACATCCGTCAAGTAGTTTTAGAGGAGTAGTCGCTACAAGTTTTTACTATATAACTCTATGTAAACAAAGACGGCCACTGGCAGCCATGTTTAACGTCGAATCCAAATAATGTTCGACTCAGATCAACATCATGTCAAGCTGATCATTTTAGAAAAAGTCCCTTATCAATATCACTTATAGTTTTCAAGAAGTAGTCGCTACAAACTTGTATTTAAAAAATATATTTTTAGCTTTGGCGGCCATTTTGGATTTTACATCAACATGAATTTTTGCTAGGATCAATTAGACTTCATGGGCAACATTTCTGTAAAGTTTCATGAATATCCATCTAGTAGTTTCAGAGGAGTATTCGCTACAAATAAAACTTTACGGACAGACGGACAGACGGACGACGGACGCCGCACCACGGCATAAGCTCTGCTGATCTCTGATCAGTCGAGCTAAAAATGCCTTTTATCGCTAAAAAAGCTAGGGATTATATAGTTGGGAGCTCCTTTCTTCTACATCAAGCTTGAATACATACTGATTTACTTGCTACGATTCCCTCCATTAGATGACCATGCCATTGTCGTAGAAAAATCCATAACGCTGTAAGGGAGAAACCGTGACATAAAAAATTCGATCGTTGAGAAAAAGTAGTAGACACGGTTCATGAGATGTAATATAAGGTGCTACACTTATCTCATTTACCGGCACCGGCTTAAAAATGGTCCAATAGAAACCACAGCAATCAAACGCAATGGTACCGTATGTCCGCACTGAAACATAAACCGAATTATGAGGATATATAAAATGTCAATGAAAAGGGCAATACATAACATAAAAGAGTGTTGAAGACAGGATTACCGACTTGAAAAGGCCTACATGTTAGCTTAAATCGATTTTATTTGTACACAACCTCGCTATTATCCTGTCTTAAAACCACAATAATTGGCTCGAATATCCAGAAAGCCCAGTAAGTAATAGCAGTACATATCCGTAGTCTGACGACGTTTTACAGACGCCCTACACTACTTAACGAACGCTAGCATGAATTTACCTACATATTGAAAAGAGGATCGAACACACACAAGACAGAAATGTATCAGAATCGGTTTTATTGAGTTTGTTCATGACATGTTGTATATAAGGTGCAACACCTTTCAAGGCAGTAACATATCAAATTTTCAAAAAAAAAAAAAATCGTAATTTTTCCGCCATTTATGACCAAGACAATAGAAAATATGGATATCTCTGCATGAGTAGAATTTATACTTTTGATATAGAAAAAAATAAGCTTTTTGTTTTTAAATAGTGGAATACATATATAAAAGTGTTCATTCGGCACACAGGACACAGCATATTTGTACAGAACATATTTGTAGTATTCACTTCGAGATGAAGATAAATGCCTTGGCGTACTCACAGGTAATGAAAAAACAAAAACAAGGCAGAATGTTAATATCAAAAAAAAAGCCTGGTACAGAGAGATGCTAAGTGCTCTCTAATTTAACTTTTTCAGAATGTTCATATCAAAAAAAGGTCTAATATATAGAAATGTTAAGTGCCCTCTTACTTAACTTTTCCAAAATGCTAGTATCAATAAAAGGCCTGGGCCCGGTTTTATGAAACAACTTACGACAATTTTGATCGTAAGTTAATTTCTTAAATTCTTTACTTTGATTTACAATTCACAAATCAACGAGTTTTCATTTTGTTTTCTTATACATTTGATAATTCTGCACATACTGCACACATAATTGTTTACGTTGAATGCTTAGGTGCAAACATGTAAACAGTTTTAAAATGTGAGACTTATCGGAAGATGTTTAATAAAACGGGGCCCAGGTACAGAGAGGGTTAAGTGCCATCTTACTTAATTTTTCAGAATGTTAATATAAAAAGGTCTAGTGCAGAGAGGCAATACATGCCCTCTTACTTAACCTTTTCAGATTGTTAATTTCAATAAAAGACATTGCATACAGATGCGTTAAGTCGACCCTGACTTAATTTTTCAGAATGTTAATATCAAAGGTGTATTGTTCGGCGCGTGTGTTTCAGCCATTTTTTTTTTAGACTTTTCAAACAAAATTCAACTTTAAACAATAAGTAATGAAACATTTTAGTGGTTAATGAAAATACCGTACTTTTCAAAATTGGTTAAGAAATACAAATTTAAATTGCGAAAGTTATTTTTGATAGGATATTTTTAATGCAAAATTCTGCTGCATCAAAAATCTTTAAAATATTTGTTTCAGATTTTTTTTATCCAAAAATGGTTTCATAGGACCCTATATCTAATTTTTTCAATGTGTTGGACAAACGTAAATTAAGACATCCTGAAAGTTTTGTAGCGAACTATTGAAACTAAGTGAAGTTATTTGAGATTCTTAATTTTCTGCTGTCCCAGCAAGAAGGAGTTTACAAAGAAAAAGCACCATCAATAAACCATTTTGTCTGTAAAATATTTATTTTTCTACCGATTTTCAAAACTAAGGTAGTTTTCTTTACCACTAAACATCCCACTTCTTATAATGTAAAGTTATGTATGCATTTTTAAAATTATTCATTTTATTACTGGAAAACCTTCGGCTGAAACAAGCGCCCCGAAGAGAGGCAATAAGTGTCATCTTACTGAACGTGTTCAGAATGTTAATGTCAATTAAATACACTGTAAAAGGAGGCCTTACGTGTACTCTTACTTAATATTTTCGGAATGATCTATATGGTCATCGTACCTTAGTACTTATGTCTTTGCTTAATTCAATTTTAAGAATACCACTAGAGTAAAGCCCATCACACGCGCCAATCCCTGAAATACCCTGTTGACATAACATATCCATTCGAGGTGGTGAAAGCTTACAGGACCATTACTGTATACACTCTTATAATAGTATTATATTACTTTGTTTGTTTCAGAAATCCATGTTTTTCACAAGCAAGAACTGTTTGTTAAAACCACGTCGCTTCACTGCTCTTGCAATTGGAGCTCTTCTGATGTGTTGCTTGGTGAACTATTTATACATACAATCCGTATTGCAAGTGATCATTGGACATACACGTGATGTTGAGGGGTATAAGTCGAATGTTAGAGAGAATCCACATTATTTGTTCAATTGCTCAAATATTCACCTTATTCAACTAGAACATGCATTAGGTCATGGATGGAGAAAAGAAGGTTTCTTGGGTGATTTCAATGGAACTAAAGTCGTAGTAAAACTGGGAACAAAAAACACTGAAAGATCTGCTGAATGCATTAACAAGAAGAAAGACAGCCTGACAGAATGTGTTGTCACTCAAACGACGAAATATTTAATGAAAGAAATATTATTCTCGCTGCAGCTGAACCATCCCGGACTTGCAAGGATGCTTGGTTACTGCGTACAACATGATGCCACTGCAGTGGATTCTTTGAATATAACCGACCATGGAGTCGTGAGCGTGTTTGAAATAGGAAATGGGAGCGTGTATGACCACACGATATTGATGAGTTGGAAAGAGAAGATAGAACGTGCTGCTGAGCTAGCGGACTTCCTTAATTACCTGGAACATTCGCCCATTGGCTCGGTGAGAATAGGCGATTTTAAGTACGATCATTTTCTGTTAATCAACAACAGATTTAAGTTAATTGATCTTGATGATTTAAGCGGGTATGAGCCACGTTGCTCGTCTGTGTCTGTTTGCCCACTAGGTGTTTGCCACGAAGGAATTTGTAACGGATATAACTCAAAGTGCAATATGAACCGGATGTATACCGAACTATATATGCCGTTGCTCAATCTCACGAAAACACAATACCCACCAGCCGTTGCCAAGGAACTTGTGGAACTCTTCTCTAATTTGAAAGCTGGACAGTTAAAAGCGGCAGACGTGCAACTTTGGTTACAAAATATGCTGAAAATACAAAATACAGAATAAAAAAAGGCGCATCCCTTCAATATATATGCCGTTTAAAAATACCGGTGAAACTTCAAATCGTGTTCCTTACACTACGAAGTTTAACTTAAAAGTTACAAATAAGTCTAATTCAGTAGGAAATCCATATAGTTTTAAAAAATATGTGTTGTGAAATGTATACAAGCGTCGTGTTCACTGTATACCTATCCTTCCGATTATTGTTAAAACGTAATGTCTTCCTTTTTCAAATGCAAAGTCAATAAAACAATCACACTCAGGGCAATTCTTTGCCAGATCAATACATGCTTCGGTGTAGAATTACATGTATGTAATTATGAAATGGATGCCATTACATTGTATTCTGTTACAAGTGTCTGTATAGCTACAATATGCCCCGTCGAATAAACCTTATAATTTAAAGCACGTAGTTTATCACGTGACGTTACGTGCGCGCCGCAACGAAATAGACGCAAAAACACATTTTACACTTTTTTTTCAATATAGGAACAATTTTGAGGAAACAGAATAAAGAGAGTACATGCTTCGTTTCTAAATATACAGTCCCTATTATGCTCGTAGCGAACACACGAAAAATGCCCGGGAGAGTCTTGCATAGCCGCGTTTGCTACCGCTCGTCAAATTTTAAATATATAAGCATGCTAAAATTTCTATTTGCTTTGTACCCAGTGTGTGAATAATTATATAACCCGTCGTTTAAACCTTTATTTTAATTAGTAATTGTAATCACGTGACGTCAGCGTTCAAATCATTTGACGTTAAGAAGCGAACACATATTAAAAGTCTTTCAATGCCAAATTAAGAATACTATTTTAGCTATTTCAGTGCATTGTACATCACATAATGACATAAGCGTATAAACACAGTCACCGTGAACGTCCACAGAAAAGCTTTGTAAAACGTTCACACGAGTACACGTGCAAAAGTAACGCAAGCTCTACACGTGTGAAACATCTAGGATATTTGATGAGTTTCCATTTCATATATTAAAAGTAGGTATAAAAGTCAAACAGGAAATGTAGCATTCACAGAACACAGTCAACCAAAACCACGCATTAAAACAAACAACAATTACAACTGTAATAAGAAACAAAGAAAGTGACATCACAAATACGAACGGGTTGACAAAAAAGGCTACTGCCTTGTAACGGTCAGTGGTAAAAGGGTCACTGTTTCCGTTTCTTTCAAAAGTGTATTGAAGGGAAATTTTGGCAAATGCCGAACACGATAAATATAATTATTGCAGTCTCGGTTTGATTAAGACAGACAGTGTAATATGCTTGCTACCGTTCACGCGCTCGAGCCTCGGGTTGAGCAAAACGCAATATTTAAAATGTCAATAGAACGAATATTTTCGCCATCCCGAAGACGGCATGCATATGACGGTGAACGTTTCGAACAAAATGCTTTGCCTTAAACGAGAAAACAATGTGCTTTGAAGCAGTGGTTATGAAGCCTGCGTATCATAAACATGTAACAATAAAAAAAAAATGTTCGAAATTAAAGTAATAACACGAAGTATTTGAGAATGTACCACCGATATCTTTATATAAATATCACGTCAGCGATCTTCAAAGATCGGAATGAATAACAGTTCACGAACTGTCAACCCAATAAAACTAGACTGTGTAAATAAAGAATTCGCGGTCTGAAAGGCACACAAATAATCATGTACATATGAATATAGAAACGTAATCCAATTCCTAATTGATTGATGTAGTTATGAACGAAAAAGGACTCGCACATTCATCTATCACAGATCATTCCTCAAATAACGGCAAAATTACACTACAAAACCGCTTATATACACTCTATCTAGGTGTATATGTCATATACTAACGCATATGTGCAGATTAAAATTATAGGTTTATTTCATGACTTCTTATAATACCCGAGATTGAATATGTCTAAAATGAATTACAGTTGGTAACTCTTAATTCGACGTTCCAGTGTTGGGGTTTGGCCTGGCAGGTTAAAGCCGTTTATATTGTGTTTATAAAGTTTGAATTCTCAAAATATGTAACCTATTACTGACGAGGTATATATATATACACACATATATATAATTGTGCCTCCAGACTAGTGGGTTATGATGTAGAGATACAGTTCATCAGCGTGTGTTGCAGCTATCCTTTTTAGGAAGTGAATGCATACGCTTGATTTCTGTGTATCTCGTCATAGCTAGGCGCCCGTAGTTCGTCCGAAGGTTGTCTGTCCTTGGTAGTTCACACATTTCTCCCTATACACAAATATATATATATATATATATATAGACGCAATAGAGTACTTGTATATACTATATATATATATATACCTCGTCAGTAATAGGTTTAGAAACGGCGTACATATTTTATGGCGGGATAGTTATTTAAAAGCAAGTATATTTGATGACTTAGGGTCAATACCTTATAGATTTCTATCAGAAATAACGTTTTAGCAGATACAAATGATTATATTCTTAAATTGGAGGGCAGCCTACGTTCATAACTCTGTATTGATGAATCATATTCCGAGCTATGTTCTGACAAATTAAAATAATTTAAAAATGTTACTACTCAGTTTGGGATGTATAATACATTTTGCATATGTAGCAAAAAAATATAATTTGAAGAGAGTAAAACGTTGTTATTGGTTGAAGTTTCAGTCAGAACTTTAACATGATCTTGAAGATAATAACAATTTATTTTGGAAACAATAGGCAACAGTAGATATAAAAGTCCACCAGGAAATGTAGCATTCAAGGACGGCCACAGTTAACCAAAGACACGCATCGAACAAACACATTACAACGATAAATAAAAGACAACGTTTATGGCATCGCAAACATAGTGGTTGACAATAGGGCTACCGCCATGCCATCTATGGCAAAATGGCCGCTTAAACCAAGTTCTAGGATGCACTAAAGAAATATAAAAAGATCGGACAGGGAAAGTAGCATTCAAGGAGGACAGTCAACCACAAAACACAGAAACAAACACGCAAACAGACAAACAAGAAGGCAAAAGAAATAATAAAAGTAAACGACATCACAAACACAAAAGGGTTGACAATAGGGATACCGCCTATGAACGGTCAGTGGCAAAGTAGACCACTGGGGGTTTAAACCGGTTCTAGGGTGCACCAAACCTCACACTTACCTTACTGTCATTCCATTAAAACAGGACAGTGTAAATAAAGAAATCCCCGCCATGATCTAATCTCTAACCAACAAGGTAGCATCAATAGGCAATATAAGTAAAACACAAATATGCTCGTGTAAATATAATACCAAAAAACAATAGCCTAGAAAGCCACAAGTACTCAGTGACTTTGCAGAAGCCAGAGCAATAAGAGAATAAACCATTAAGGGCACGACAAGAAAGATCATAGACACACATCAAACGCAACCGTCCCAATGGGCTTTAGGTAGGCGTCACTCTCACCATATAAAGAAATCCTCTTAAGGGTATATCCTATAACAAACAAGGCAACATAAACAAAAAGAAGTTCATGTACATATGAATATTAAATAAAAGCCTAGAAATCCACAAAACATGTAGTCAATGACTAGGCAACGCCAGAGCAACAAGAGAATAAATCATTAAGGGTACGACAAGGCAAGGCTGGAGACAAAAATCAAACGTTACCATCCTCTCAGGATCAAGGTAGGCGTCATCATAGGGTCTACAATATGTCCGGTCATCACGCAATCAGAAAGGAAAGCATAGTGGCGAACTGGAAATAAGTCAACCACTAAACATGCAGTGCGTTAGAAAATGATAGGGTCATAACTTGTTTTAAGAAACTTTTTAACAGATTTAATAAAGATTGTAAGAAGCGGTTATTTCCCCAGTATGGGTGGGAAAGGACCCGGGTTATATGAGTTTAGATGGTTGTATCCGCATGTTCGTTTTCTTTAAGTGTTTATATGGTGTTAGGGTAGGATCTCAAAGATTTCCAAGTTAAGACTTGGTTAAGTTTTCCCCAGGGATGGACCCCTGGGACGATGCTCGATGGGTGGTAATATCCGCCTGATCATGCCCAGTATGTGTATATATGGTGGTAAGGTGGGATCTCAACAGTCTGCAAAATATGACCCAAGGGCTATATCCCCATTGATGGGAATAGACCCCTGGAACGATGCTGGTTGGATGTTATATCCGTCTGTTTATGCTCAGTAAGTGTATATATGGTTATTAGATGGGGATCTCAACAGTTTATAAGTAATGACCAAGGTGTTATGTCCCCATGGATGGGAATAGACCTCGGGGCCGATACTGGTTGGATGGTTGTATCCGTCTGTAGGTTATGGTTCTCAAGAGTTTCAAAGTTATGACCAAGGGGTATTTCCCCAGGGTTGGGGAAGGACCCCAGGACCGATGATAGTTGAGTGGTTATATCCTTCTGTTCATGCCCAATAAGTGTGTATATGATTATAGAGTTCCAAAGTTATAACCTAGGAATTACGTCCCCAGGGTTGCATGGGGATGGATCCCGGGCCGATGCTGGTTGAATGGTTGTATGTATGGTCACACTCAGTAAGTGTATACATGGTTATAGGGTGGGTATCTAAACGTATCTAGCCAAGGGGCTATTTCCCTAAATCAAGGGCCATAACTCAGTTGTTACTGGTTTGCTCTGAGTTTGAACTTGTCCGAGGTTTTATTGATAGCAACAATCGGACCAAGGTTGATAAAGATCAGATGAATCAAAACACTGAAAGTGCTGATGGACGGTGCCACTCAGATATTACTGATCAAAATCAAATTCAGAAAAAAAGACGGGATTGCGTGCTAAGGTGGTGAACAGTTGTGCAAAATATTATTGAAAAGGCATTACCAAAGGTATGGGACCGGAAGGACGGACGGAAGGACAGACGGACAACGGCAATTATATATCCCTCCGCCAAATCGGAGGGGGATAACTAGTAAAATTAATAGTAAAAATGTTTAAAGTGTATAAGTGTTAAAGGGGAATAATTGTAAAATGAAAATGTAAAATGAAAATGTCGAAAGTTGCTCTTAAACATACATATACATGAGAGCTCGGTTACTTTCGAACACCAATCAGATTCAATCGTGCATGATAGAGTTATCGCCCCTTGAATGTCTGAAAAATAGGATTTCTGCAAAGACGTTTTCGGTGGCGATATGGCTAAAACAAAACAAACTTCACTGAATTAAGATAAGTAAAAAAAAAAAAAAGAAAAAAAAAAAAAAAAAATACATGTTTCAGAAATAAATGTTAACACTTAAACAACTTGGTGTTAAATACTTAAAACTAGTGCAGTTTTCGATGTTCCCAACTCTAAAGCATGCCAACTAAAATTATTTTGACATATTGTTTTTCTAGCACTATCACTACAAATGCGTTTGCAATTTTTCTTTTCGTAAAATGATATCTTAACGCTGAATTACAGTTACTTAAATTTCAAACGAGATTAAATTGAAAATGAGGTTATTTAGGATTATCCATTGTTCATTTTATTGTTAAAACAAAACTTAAAAGTTTAACCCATTTATTGCAGAGGTCTTAAGTTTTTTTTGTATATTATTTCCTTCCAATCTCAAAAAGCATATATATTTACTCGATCTTTGATTCATGTTAATATGTGTTTTATCAGCAAATGTCACGTGTTCATATAAAACGAGGGTAACTCTCTAAAGATGTGTCAGTTTAAACAAAAAATAAATGTTTTACAAACTATTGGTCACATCAAACTTCTTTTCACACAACTATTGTAAAATACATTTAAACTGTTTTTATTCATTTTCTTATATAATTGTTCTTTGTTTCTGTGTGTGTTTGTGGTTGACTGTCGTCCTTGAATGCTACTTTTCCTGTTTGATTGTTGTTTACATTTATTGATGTCTGTGAGCAAACAGGTCATGTATTACGGTATTGTATCTTTCTTCTGAAAATATCCGCACTGAAGTATTATATATGGGAAGAGCAGGTTCAGTCGAGTATGTTGGTAGCGAAAGTTTCATACTGAGCTTGTTACTGCTTGTTAATGTAGGACGACATGAGCTTTCCAAAGTGTTTCAATATTATACTGTTTTATTGTGATTGCTAGTTTTTGTAATAATTTGTTAAATAAACACTCAACTACAAAAAAAAAAGAAAAAAAAGAAGAAAAATTCCATTTGGGATAAAGCTGAACACATGAACACAAAATAAACACAATGAAGGATATAAAGGTTCTAACGTTACTGACAGTTTAATATTTAATGAATTTATAAAACGAGTTTGATATAACATTTTATATTATATATATCATTATATGATATACTTGTAAGCGAGGAAGTGTCGATTCTTACGGATGGCGGAAAGTGTACAGTTCTGGTTCTATCCAGGAAAAGCTGTTCGTCTGCCTCCACCACACAAAAATATCGACCGTCATATATAACCTCACATGTGTTGAAAATGACGTAAAACATCATACAAAAATACAACAAAATTGACGTATGATGACTTCGTATGCTATTTCGAGCTTCTCCGTATGACATCGAACAATGGATATGCTTCATCGATTTCAGTAAACCGATAATCTTATCGGTTACAGAAATCGATGCGGCGTTTCCGATTGCACTCCGACCGGAAGGATTCGGCCTTAATTTGCATATCTATTATACGTTAGTGTATACTGTTAAGTTATGTCATGGCTTTATTATACTCCCATACCGCAATTTATGTGATATAGAGAATATTATGTCAGTGTCTTTTACTATCAAGTTTATTAGGCGGGGCTTAGAAAACGAAGAATGGCGAGGCCCTGCCGAGCCAT
This sequence comes from Cyrtodaria siliqua, assembly GCA_037043455.1. Classification (NCBI taxonomy): domain Eukaryota; kingdom Metazoa; phylum Mollusca; class Bivalvia; order Adapedonta; family Hiatellidae; genus Cyrtodaria; species Cyrtodaria siliqua. The sequence continues at coordinate 356,276 of JAWPHD010000380.1, read as the reverse complement.
TATTCGTTTTCATGCCAAGCCTAATAAACTTGATATTAAAACGCACTGACATAATATTCTATTTATCATGTAGATTATCAACATATTTTGTATGAATTACTATTATTACCTATTTCTCAGAATGTTACGCTTATCGAGGACGCCGCCATGTTGTTGTCTTTTGTTTGTTTTATGACGTCAGGCAACGTTACGTGCATGACGTCATATAACGTTACGTACAATAAACGCCGAGGGATTCCGCATTGATTTGCTCTATTTGTCAGTGCCTAATAAAGCAAAATTTATTAGGTCACCGCTTTATTAAGCAGAAAAGTGCATATATGCATGATAAAAACATATAAATGCATTTCTTCTGAATACTAAAACAATACTTCCGTTTTTACAAATTACCGTATGATGATTTTATTTACAACTTCCTACGCGTGTTTCACAGCTAACCAGAGAAATTATCATAACATTTTTATCATCGTTTCTCTTTTTATACGCTTGTAACTCCGTATATTAATATGATAGCATTTTCTTTAGTAAATAGATATCAGAACAACAGAAAATACGGTGCGTGAAGTATTTATTGACAACGATTGATTTGACTAAATGTAAATTGATTTTCGATTCATGAAAACAATGGTCCGGGAGATTCATTATTATCAGATTTGGTTAAAATATTGCTCACTCGTGTGTATATGATGAGTATTTGCAAAAACTATATGACAGCAACGGAAAATGCACTGCGTGAACGATTTAGTGGTGATAGTTAAAGTCAATACATTTAAACAAACTGTCTATTCATGAAAAACAAGTGAGATTTGGTTAAAAAATCCTGCTCGCACATGTGTATTGGCATCACTTTCAACTGCCACATACTTGGTTTTAATTTTTTTAATTGTCCTAAGGGTTATTATATTATTCTGTGTTGATAGTTTTTAAATGTATAACATATTACTAAAACACGAAGGAAAAAGAAACGCATAATCAAAAAATGCCTATATTATATGGGAAGCCATAACCGTCAAAATGTGGATATTTACAAACCATTCAATGACAGGCCATTTAATTCAACATGAAGTCATTTGATGACGTACATATTGATTCGATGCGACGTGTTAACTCTGTTCATTCGTTACAAAGTGAACTGATACGGTTCGAAGTGAAATGATCGGGCGAAAACACAGTCGTGCGATGCAAACGCAATCCGTTCGACAGAAACTGATTTCATTACGTGCAAAGTGAAACGGTGCGACATCTGGCGGCGATATTTGCCACATCACTTGCAAAGTTATTTCCCCTACATAACATATATATTAAGATAAATCAAAGTACTAAAAGTACTGAGAATGCAAATTTCCATACATTTTACATAGTTTTAGCCAACTTGGCGATCTTTGGCGACCTACCAAAATCTTAGAGGGTCAATCCATTCCAAATATATTGTGATCAATTGTCATTAAACTGTTTCAAATCTAGACTAGAATATTATTTTATGAAATTGCTGATGGATAGACAGATTTGTGATTTGTGTTCATTGCCAAACTGTCACTCAAGATGACCTCCATGTCTAAAAGTATGTCATTTACAGTACAGAGTGGCGTGTATTAAGTAGTCTTCCGGGAACAAGATGCACAAGAGGGCCTGTATCACTCTACTGGCTTGAATAGTCTAAGGCCATTGCGATATGACAATGCGACATTGCGATACGACAACTCGACATTGCGATACGACAACTCGACAATGAGATACGACAATGCTACATTGCAATACGACATCGCGACATAATTGTCGCGATGTCATATTGCAATGTCGCGACAACGCAATGCAATGTCACTACAACGCGACATTGCAATACAATTATGTCGCGATGTCGTATTGCAATGTAGCGTTGTCGTATCTCAATTTCAAGTTGTCGTATCGCAATGTCGCATTGTCACATCGCATGTCGCGTTGTCGGGTGTCGCATTGTTGCCCACGACAATGCGACATTGTATCTGGCCCCAACCGGACACCGTTTGAAACTGCACATGGCTGCAGCATTTTAACCTACTTCGTCCAGCTAGTTTCTATTCTGTTTCTTCTTGTTGTTGTTTATTTATCTAAATTATGGCCACTTTTACCCTTGTATTTACTTATAGTCAATTTCAATTCTTCTTTCCACCAATAAATTTGTATTTTATTTTTTTAGTAAATACTACAGTAAAGTTTCTTTTCAATGTGTGGACAGACATAGAGAAGTTGAATCAACGGGTAGTGCCTCTTGTTAAGTTATTTGTCCCTGCAGCAGAAGACGTTTTCTAGGTTACGCCACTGAACTTGGACAAGTTCAAAACCAGTTGCATCAGACTAGACACATCAGAGTTATAGCCTTTGATTTTTTAAACAAGATATCCGTGGATTCACATGTCTCGCCTAACGGGGGCTGGACTTAAAAATAAAACGGTCAATGATGCTTAAATGAGGTTGTAAACATTTTAGTAACTAAAAACAATGGAGTTTGCCGTTTGCTGAGATGACATTTAAGTGCATTTGTTTAAAAGTAAAATGCCATTCTATTAAAAACAAGAGGCACAAGAGGGCCTGTGGATGCTCTACTGACTAAAAACGTCTCTTACATCAAGGGTTGTCGACATACAATTCCCATCAGTATTTGTTTTCAAACATTGCAAAAACAACAGGGATAGGATGGCCTAAGATCGCTCACCTGGTAATCATGGGTAATAAGTCTGCTGTGTCTAGTCTGGCATGGGTATTTTTTAATTTGTCCCACTTCTATGAATGACATTTTATAAAAACGGGGCGGGGTGGTGGGGGACGGGGTTATATTAACATTCTAAACAAATATGGTAAAGATCAGATAAAAAAATGAAGTAACTACAGATTTAACAAAGGAAATACAATATAGCATTTTTCAACAAATCAAGGGCCATAACCTGTCGTTACTAACAAGATCTAGCTGGTTTTCGAACTTGTCCGAGATTTCATTGATATACCGTGATATGCACAACTAGACATCATACTGAGGCTTCCTGCCAAATTTTGTAGAAAGTTTAGGAGGAGTAGCGCCGACAAGAAATTTAAATGTGAAAGTGCCATAACTCCGTCATAAATCAGCAAACTGGGAAAAAGCGTGATATGCACAACTAGACATCTTACCGATGCTTCCTGCCAAGTTTCGTCGAAATTGAAATCCAACAAGGCTTTAGGAGGAGTAGAGCCGACAAGAAATTTAAAAGTAAAAATGTCAAGCGGCCGTAACTCCATCAAAAATCAACGAACAGAAAAAAAAAATGAAATAAAAAAAAAAATAAAAAAATAAAGATTTTTTTTTTTCTAATACAACAACAAAAAAATAAACAAAAAACATTTAAAACAGTTAATCAATAAATATCTCAAATACAAAAAAAAAATAATAAAAAATAAATAAAAAAAAAAATAAAAAAAAATATATATATTTAAAACAAATTTAAACAAAAAAAAATGTACAAATAATAATAATAAAATACTACTAATAAAAAAAAGGCAAAACATCTGGTAAAGTTTGGTTAAGATCAGATGAAAAATGAAAGCCCCGTCGTATTAACGAGGCAAAATATAGCATTTTTTAACTAAATGAAGGGCCATAACTCCGAATTTACTAGTCCGATCTGGCTGGTTTTCGAACTTGTGCGAGCTTTCGTTGATATTAACAATATGTTAAAGTTTTGTAAAGATCGGATGAAAAATGAAGGCCCTTGGCCAGTAGAGCTAAAATCATCAGCTCCAGAAAGTAGGTCAAGGTCATAGATGAAATCCATGCATCTTAAAAGATGCACTACCCAAGACACAACTATGTCAAAATAGAATATGTTTTCTTCCAAAGATTAAGCTATAAATTAGGTTTAAAACATATAGTGCATAATTATTGTTCATGAGAGAGTGATGTAAATGTAAGAATTAAAGTTATCTGCCCTTTGCTTGGATGGTGAAGGTCACATCCACATTTGCTTTGTCACGTTGCAATGTACCACTCAAGATACAACTATAAGCAAAGTTTGAAAGGTCTTAGTGCATACAGTTTGTGAAAAAGTGACCTAAACGCAAAAGTTGAAGGTAAAAATTAAGTTATCTGCCATTTGCTTGGAGGGTCAAGATCACTTTCACATGTGCTTTGTCATGTTGTGATGTACCACTCAAGATACAACTATAAGCAAAGTTTGAAAGGTCTAGTGCATACAGTTTGTGAGAAAATGACCTAAACCGCCGCCGGAAAAGCAACACCTATGTCTCTTTTTTTCTTCGAATAGGCGAGACAAAAACTGTTTTCCGGCCTTAGACTATTCAATCCAGTAGAGTGAGAGAAAGCCTCTTGTGCATCTTGTTCCCGGAAGACTACTTAAAACACGCCACTCTGTAAATGACATAAGTTTAGACATGGAGGTCATTTTGAGTGACAGTTTGGCCATGAACACAAATCACAAATCTGTCTATCCATCAGCAATTTCATAAAATAATATTCTAGTCTAGATTTGAAACAGTTTCATGACAACTGTTCACAATATATATTGGGATGGATTGACCATCTAAGATTTTGGTAGGTCGCCAAAGATCGCCAATATGGCTAAAACTATGTAAAATTTATGGAAATTTGATCGTGCAAATATTCATACAGTCTTTCCTATCAAACCTTGCATTCCGAGTACTTTTAGTACTTTGATTTATCATAATATATATGTTATGTAGGGGAAATAACTGTGCAAGTGATGTGGCAAATATCGCCGCTAGATGTCGCACCGTTTCACTTTGCACGTAATGAAATCAGTTTCTGTCGAACGGATTGTGTTTGCATCGCACCGACTGTGTTTTCGCCCGATCATTACAGTTTACACGTCGCCTCGAATCAATATGTACGTCATCAAATGACTTTGCGTCGTATGGTTTGAAATTGTACACCGTATCATTTCACTTCGAACTGTATCAATTTACTTTGTAACGAATGAACCGAGTTTACACGTCGCATCGAATGAATATGTACGTCATCAAATGACTTTGCGTCGTATGGTTTGAAATTGTACATCGTATCATTTCACTTTGAACCGTATCAATTCACTTTGTAACGAATGAACGGAGTTTACACGTGGCATCGAATCAATATGTACGTCATCAAATGACGTCATGTTGAATTAAATGGCCTGCCATTGAATGGTTTGTAAATATCCACATTTTGACGGTTATGGCTTCCCATAATATGACACTATTATACACACACTAATTCAACGTAATATTCAAGATATACTTATCTCAACGTGTTTTGTACGAAAATGGGCTACAACGAATTACAGAAAGGACAACTCTGTCATGTAGTATAGACCTTTTAATCAAAGTATACTTTGTTACACGAAATTCATAAATGTTGAAGCGCTTGAAAATGTCAAGCCATTTCAGTATTGTGTTTAATGTTAAGATATTGCAGCTGTCGATAATGAGACTTTAAAGAGGTAAACATTGGTGTTTTCGGTGCTGTTTAAACATTCTTTCCGAAATAACAGGCCAAAGGTCGCTCTGTACCATTCGATTAGCAGTAGCAGATTAAAAATACAATATATAGCGGATATACCCATTATGCGTTTCTTTTTCTTTTCAGTATAATAGGGTACTGTATAATCTGAGACATAAGTATCTCATCAAATTAAGTGTGCACTGAAAATGAAGATCTCGTATTTATCATCTGATTCAAGTCTGATCTCGTTACAACGTCATGTCGTTTTCTCACTGACATCTGGCCCTGATATCCTTGTAAATCACCACTAACAAAATATTCTTCAGACACATCCACACCACGTCGTGTAACATTTCTAAAGCGCTCAGAATAAGATCCTCTTTGTTTTGGCTTAGTATTGGTTGAACTCTGAAAATGAAATATAAAACAATCTTGCAAGTATTTGTTGATGATTGTATAGAGTTTAATTACCAGTGTTTTTGAGCTACCGGAAATATTTCTCGAGGGAGAGAAATTACCCCGATAGAAGAACGAGTGCTCTCCCGGGTTAACGTTTATGAAAAGGGGCATAACTCGCTGACAAAATGAATTACAGAGTTATTGGACATGTCAATGGCATTTATATAAAGGGTAAGGAAGAACCGTATAAAGTTTCATGACCGTAGGTTTAATATGTTGCCAAGTTATGAGCTCGGTAAGGTTGCAGGTTAAAGTTTTATGAAAAGGGGCATAATCCTACCGAAATGAAAGTCAAAGTTATTGGACATGTGCAACAACATTTCTTGGGGTAAGATAAACATGTGTGTGTGTATGTGTAGTTTCATGAACATTGGCCAAATACTGTTCAAGTTATTGCCAGTTATGAGCTTGGTTAGACTGCAGGTTAAGGTTTTATAAAAATGGACATAACTCTGCAGAAATGAAAGTCAGAGTTAATGAAAATACGTAACGACATTCCTTACGGTAAGCTGAAGATGCGTGTGAAGTTTCATGAACATAGCTCAAACGTTTTCAAGTTATGGGTTAGTTAAAGTGTGGCGGAAGACGATGGACAAAGCCCCTATGTCTCTGCCATGCTAGGTAGGATACAAACAAATTGTCCAAGTTAAACGCTCATAAGGAAATAACTCTAGTGATAATGGGACGATATGCATCAAGATTGCATATTAATTATTCAAATTATGGAACGAACATTGTCAAAGACGTCAAAACCAAAGAGCCATAACGCTGATAATCTGGCTGCTTATCGAACATAACTTAGATCTTATGCCCATAAACATTGACTGAACATTGCCAAAGTCGTCATTTTTAAACAATCAAAGGGCCATAACTCTAGTGATAATGGGACTATATAGCTGGTTATCGAACTTGACCTAGATCTTATGCCCATAAATATTGTCAACAAAGAAAGATACAAATATCGGACAGGAAAAGCAGCATTCAAGGACGACAGTCAACCAAAAAACACAAAAAAACAAATACGCAAACAGACAAACAAGAAGGCAAAAGTAATAAAAAATGCAAACGACATCACAAACACAAACACAAAAGGGTTGACAATAGGGCTACCGCCTTGGAACGGTCAGTGGCAACAAAGGTCACTGGTGTTTAAGCCGGTTCTAGGGTGCACCAAACCTCACACTTACCCTACTGTCATCACATTAAAACAGGAAAGTGTAAATAAAGAAATCCCTGCCATGATCTAATCTCTAACCAACAAGGCAGCATCAATAGGCAATATAAGTAAAACACAAATATGGTCGTGTAAATATAATACAAAAAAAAACAATAGCCTAGAAAGCCACAATGAAGGTACTCAATGACTTGGTAGAAGCCAGAGCAACAAGAGAATAAAACATTAAGGGCACGACAAGAAAATTCATAGACACCCATCAAACGCCACCGTCCCATTGGGCTTTAGGTAGGTGTCATCATAGGTCCACAGCCTTTCCGGTCATCGTACAATTAAAGAGGAAAGCATAGTGGCGAACTGTAAAAGGGTCCACCACCTAGCATGCAGTACGTTGCAAAATGATAGGGTCCTCTTTTGATAAACATGTTAACAAGTTTAACAAATATAGTATGAAAGTGATCATGACCAAGAATCTTACGAAGTTTATAAATCACATCACCATAGAAGTCAGGTTGTGATAGTCCATGTCGCAGAAGAGTTTTATACTTGGTAAGAAGATCAGGGTTACGATAATAAAATTTTGCAAAGGTTTTACGAAGTTTATGGTAATGGTAACCCTGATTGAGTAGCTTTTTAGTTATACAAAGATTACGAATATTAAAGTCCTCAACTCGAGTACAAGCTCTTGAAAAACGAATAAGTTGAGACACATACATACACCCCATAAGAAGTTGCTCGGGGAACATCCCCATCTAAGTGGGGATAATTAACAATGTCAAAATTAAAATCATCTCTCTTGTCATAGATTGTGCTAATTATTTCACCATTTTCAATCGAGAGATCTAAATCAAGAAAAGAAGCGTTATTATCAGATATATTAGCTTTGTTAAGCTGAATATCGTTAGGATAAATATTATTAACCATAGTAGGAAAGAAAGGGTTGTCAATGTTCAATATGTCATCCAGATACCGAGAGGTGTCATTAAAGGCTTCAATAACATCTGCCTGGGTATCTGGTGAAAGATCCAACATGAAATCTCTTTCATAGCAAAATAAAAACAAATCTGCGACAAGTGGTGCACAGTTCGTACCCATAAGGATACCAACTATTTGTCTATAAACGGTGGTTCCATACCTGACGAAAATATTATCTAATAGGAAGATGAGTGTTTCACAAACTTCATATTAAGTCCACATAGTATAATTTTCTAAACTGCCGTTAGTAAAAAATGCTTTAATATTATTACAGGCCAAAAATGTACGAAGATAGCGAATGTTTTTTGAATAAGAGAAATTAGCTTGTCTTTGAGAAGATGATGCGGTAAAGTTGTATATAATATGGAGAAATCATTAGTGCTTATAGATGAAACATGACGTTTATTGAAAATTGAATTTTTTATAGACCAAAACAAATTAGTCCCAGAGAACAAGTTTGATCTAAATTGAATACTCATTACTAAAGTTATAGAGCGGATATAGCCAAAATCGTCATTTATTAACAATCAAAGGTCCATAACTATGATGGTAATGGGAAAATATGGCTGGTTATCGAACTTGACATAGATGTTATGCCCATAAATATCCCTAACACGTTTGATAAATATTGCTTTATAATTAACCTAGTTATGGAGCGGATACGAAACTTACAGACGACGGTCGGACGGACTACGCGAACGAAGCAGGACAAAGTGAGATATAGGTCTGCCATGCAACGCAGGTGACACAGTAAAATTTGTGGATCTGTGTAGAATATCCGTATAATGTCAGCCAAGAATTTAGGTATGTTTGTGTTTAACGATTCATCAAGACATCCATACATTAATTATTTCATTCTGAGACGTCCCCGATATATTGGTAGTGGAGGGGAGATTACACTACAAAGGAAACCTGGATTGTCTATATTTTACTATGTATAGAATAGAGCATGAGTTTTGCACGTGTACGGGGAGATAATGCACGAGCGTTAGCGAGTGCATTATCGTCCGTACACGTGCAAGACTCATGCTCTATTGTATTTGTACCACAGTAACTAATATTATGCTGTGTATATCCTCGGGTATTACACGATGCATAGTGTGTATTTAGGATATTGTGCTACAATATATACATAGTGCATCCCAGTGAGGGTGACAGCGGCCACGGTCGACATTATTTTTCACATGTTGACAATATAAAACATGCATAGACATTTTATACAGGAGTTTAAACGTGAGGTATAACAACAAAATATACTGTTTCTCTTGTTCGTTTTCATGCAAAGAAGATTACTTTCATTAATGAGACTGTCCGGTTAACGTTACCCTCGGACGGAAATGCAAGTCAATTTCATAGACGAGATACGAAGCCGTGTATTTTCGAGGTCAATGATAAAGTTACATAGATATGGCAATTAATAATGATACAAAGCCATTTGTAAACAAAGTCGGTGATAAAAAATAAAACAACATATGTTTTCACATACTTAAAAAGGTTATCTAAAATCTCTCTCTTTTAAATGAAAATGAAGGTAATTTTAAAATTTGAGAATAGCAATGTCTTGGGAAAACATTTAACGGGCTGTTTTAAACAATGACAGAATGTGCAATTCTTGTCAACGCCAAACATTAACTTTGTTCAAAGCACTACATTTGTGTAACGACAAGTTGTTCTTCATTATATGGGAGGTATTTCTGATACTTAGCTCATTAGAAAATGATACAATAACACATCTTTCTTTGAAAATCAAATCCAAACTTATCACTTCTAAAAGCGTCGAACAATTATATGTTCATATGTTCAACCTATGTCCCGAAGAATTCGTGCTAAACTCATTGAGTTCAGCATATTTGGCGAATGCGTCCTGAACTACTTAATATTGAAAGCTACTAAGGGTAATACACAGGCTTGGTTAAATCTATAACTTAGTTGAAAATCCCAGCGGCCTTTGTTTGCAGTTACTCGATATTGTCAGGATTAGCATTGAGTATTGCCCATGGTAATGCTATTACTGACCAAAGACATAGTATTCGTTACAAAATGTTTCATTTTTGCAATACAGTTAGTTATGAATAGCAGTTGGAAACTACCGTGCTCAAAACGGTCGCAGAGACTATAAACGTCAGAACCACACTCTAGCATTAAATTTGAAATACAAATATACGCACACGTGGATGTCTTTCCAGCGTCGGTGTTATGACTGTTGGCCTGACTCTTTCTTTTTCTGTTTCCTTCTTTTGAGTTTCTTTTAGAATCTTGCTTTTACGGTAGCTGTTAACCTCCACTGACCAAGCGTATTGTTTTTCCTCTGTAATGTAACATTAAACGAATCTTTCATGAGTATCCGGTGAAGTTCGGGAATGTCAACAGGAGGTAAACCTGCTTTTATCGGAACCGAGACTCTGCCGAGGTTCCGATTAAAACAGTTATACCGAGGTTTCGAATTTTCCTATCTGAACCGGATACCCATGATGGATTATTTTTCTTGCATATCTTTTACATTCTGTGCACAGTCGTCGTCAACTTCTAATGTTTGCATGCTTATTTACACAAAGTAATGCAACTGGCATTGTTGATATCAGCGTGCGACTTCCCCCCATGCGTAAGATCAGGCTTTCCATCACCCATGTAAAACGCGGATAACCATATCCGGTATGCAAGAAAATACATCTTGTGGTATTCTCGTTAATTGACACCATTACACATAGCAAAATCGTAATGTTGGATGTTTTATATAAAACAAACATTCATATTAAACATTAAATACGCGCATTATGAAATTCTGTGGATGCTACAATGCCTGTTACTTGAAATTTGGACCAACCTCTAAAATTTACATCAAATCATAGGTTAAACCCTAGAACCTAGATTAAACCGCAGCGGCCCTTTTTGCCACTGACCGTTCAAATGCGGTAGCCCTATTGTCAACCCTTTTATGTTTGTGATGTCATATCTTTCCTTTTAGTCATCTTTATAGTTGTTTGTTTCTGTGTGTGTGTTTGTGGTTGACTGTCTTCCTTGAATGCTACTTTTCCTATTCGATTTCTTTACCTACTTGTATACCTACTTTGAAAGTATATAATGAAATTCACTATTTTCAAAACGCTAATCTCCATAATTTAAGTAATTTTTAAACTTATGTTCTTATTGTGAGGAACATACTACTTAAGCTGAATTAAGCCAGTGTTTGCCATAACACAGGATTGTTGCTGATAATTAAAAAATCTAACCCGTCTAATAACAGCAAAAGTACATTACAAAAATGTTGATCAAAACTCGACCCAGGGTCATATAATAATGCATATGTACCGATTCAAAGTATAGGTTTATTCATGGGTTCTTAAAATACCCATGATTTAATATGTGTGAAATGAATTATAAGTTGGTAACTCTTAATTCGATGCTCCAGTTTTGGGTTTTAATCTGGCGGGTTAAACCCGTTAATATTATACATATATAGTTAGGATTCGCAAACCATAAAACTGAAACATTTCATATAGATGGATATCAAGTACCTTTTCGTCGCGACCGTTTATTCAATGGCGGTGGAGGTTTGGCAGTATATGTAAAACAAAACGTAAATTGCATACGACGATTAGATTTAGATGGAGATGATATAGAAATAATTTGGTTAGAAATTATGCCAACTAAATGTAAATCTTTTTTAATTGGTTCACTTTACAGGCATCCAGAATCTAAAGTTGCATGGAAAGAAATATTTGACACTCATATAGAAAAGGTTCAACTTGAAGAAAAAGAAATATTAATTTTAGGCGATATAAATTGAGATTTATTAAATTCCAAAATAAATGATGAATGGTCTAGCTATATTTTATCACTAGGATTAAAACAGTTAATTAAGCAGCCGACGCGTGAATGTTCAACTTCAAAAACTTTAATAGACCACATTTATACTAATTGTGATCAAAATATATGTAATGTATGCGTGCCCAAAATAGGAATTAGCGATCATTATCCGATCCTATGAACAAGAAAGTTAAATTATAAAGAAAAAATCAATTCACATAATTTTATAAAATACAGATCATTTAGGTCATTTTCAGAGGAGTCATTTTTATCAGATCTTATCAGCATCCCCTGGGGTAATCTAAACAACACTGATACTAATGAAGTACTTCACACTTGGGTGTCTAATTGTTCAAGTGTTGTAGATAATCACGTCCCAATTAGAATTCACAGAGTTAAACACATAAAACAACCAGATTGGTTTACACCTGATATTTTAGATGAAATTAAAGAACGTGATAAATTTAAGGCTAAAAATGATATGGATAACTACAGAGTTTCAAGAAATGAAGTTTGTACATTGATAGATAATTCTAAAAAAGAATCTTATGAAAGAAAAATTGAGGAAGGAAAATCAGACCCTAAGACAGTTTGGAAAATATTTAAAGAACATGGTGCGTCTACAAAAAAGACAAACAACTGTAATTTAATAAAAAGCATTCATAAAGATGGAATAGATATTACTGATAACCAAGATATTGCAAATACTTTTAATAACTTTTTTGTAAACGTAGCCGCTAACTTAAAAGAACCTATTCCAACTTCAAATTTTGATAAAGTAAATGATTTTGTAAAAACAAAAGTTCCTGATCATATGTATTTTCACATTCCTCTGATTACGGAAACCCAAACGCGTAAAATGTTAAATAATTTAGATGTATCTAAAGCTACAGGACTTGACCAAATAGGGCCAAAACTTTTAAAATTATCAGCCGATGTTATATCAAATAGTCTTACGTATGTTATAAATTGTAGTATAAAACAAGGTGTTTTCCCAGATGAATGGAAATGCGCAAAAGTTAATCCTTTATTTAAAAATCGAATGATGTAAATAACTATAGGCCAATATCAATTTTACCTACTCTTTCAAAATTGATTGAAAAACATGTGCATGATTCATTTGTTAATTACCTTAATCATTATAAATTATTATGTAAATCCCAAAGTGGGTTTAGAAAAAAATATAGCTGCGAAACAGCATTAGTATGTATGATAGATAAATGGTTAACAGCTTTAAATGATGGAGAATTTGTAGGCGTTGTTATGTTAGATTTTTCTAAAGCATTCGATTTATGTTCCCACGAAATACTATTAAAAAAATTACAAATTTACAAATGTGGAGATAATACTATTAAATGGTTCAAGTCTTATCTTACAAATAGAACTCAAGCGGTGAACTTAAACGGTGTTCTCTCTGATAAGCAAATTACGACATGCGGGGTCCCGCAAGGGTCTATTCTAGGGCCTCTTTTATTTATTTTATTCATAAATGACTTGCCTATGTATGTACAGGAAAATGTTTCAAACGCTGATATGTATGCAGATGATACTACAATATATGACATAAATAAATCTAAATTAGAAGTTGAAATGAATTTACAAGCTGCTTTGAATAACGTCAGTACATGGTGTCTAAACAATGGTATGGTATTAAATGCTTCAAAAACAAAAGTAATATTGATAACGACACCCCCAGAAACGGACAAGATTAGTTAATCAACCTCTAAATTTGAAATATAAAGACTTAAATCTGGAAATCACAACAGGTGATAAAATTCTTGGCATAGATATAAATGAAAACCTTAAACGGGATACGCATATAAAATTTCTTAGGAAGAAAATATCTAGTAATTTGTGGCTATTATCAAGAATTAAAGTATTTATTCCTGTTAATTATAGAATAATGTTTTACAAAGCCTATGTCCAACCACATCTTGACTATTGTAGTATCATTTGGGGTAGTTCAAAACAATCAAATATCCAGGTTTTAGTGCGATTACAACGAAGAGCATGTCGTATCATTCTAGGTGAACAATATACCACTTTAAGCGAGGCTTTAAATATAATTAATTCTCTTAATATTGAACAGAGGGTTTCACTTCATAAAGCCAAATTTATGTACAGGGTATCGCAAAATGCAGTCCCGTCATATATTCAAAATATGTTTAATTACAATGTCAGGCGTCCAAATCATTTGCGTTCTTCAAATAAATCGGATTTTTTAATACCCAAACCAAATATATAACTTTTTAAAGGGAGTATATCTTACTCTGGGGTAAAAGTATGGAATAACATTCCAAATGAAATAAGACAGAGCGAAAGTATTAAAAGTTTCACAGTAAATTATACTAAGTGGATAAATTCGAATCAACAGTCATAAAGCTAAAATTGTAAATATGGCCATATGTAAGTCTGTAAGTTAAACCTCTGCCGCCATATGTATGTATTATGTTGTTGTGTAACATTGTTATCATGTTTATCATGTTTATGAATAATGCTAACTTTGAATTTGTTATGCTGATTGTTATATTGCTATATAATTATGTATTTGTATGTATGTAAATATTGCTTTAGAGGGCCCCAAGGAAGATTAGTTTATACTAATTGGGTTACCCTCTGTAAATAAAGACTTTCATTCATTCATTCATTCATTCAAAATATGAAACGGCGAACTTATGTTATACAATTTGGCTCTTTTTAGCGGGATAGCTACTTTAAGTCATTGAAGGACTTCAATCCTAGCTTTATAACCATCGTTTCCAACATTCCATAGATCGTGCCATGAACAAGTGTATACGAATTAAATCAACAATTATCAAAAATCCTGCTTGAGCCATCACTTGCTGTAAAGAGTCTGCAGAATCGCAAATTGTGCAAATTAAATTCAAACAAAACATATGGACAAACCTTTAAAAGTTACATCAAATCATAGTTTAAACGCCAGAACCTGGTTATAAAATGTCATGATATTAAATATTATGTCAGTGCCTTTTACTATCAAGTTTATTAGGCGAGGCTCAGAAATCAAAGAATGGCGAGGTTCAGCCGAGCGATTCTGTGTTTTTGTGCCGAACCTAATGAACGTGATAGAAAAAAGCAATGACATAATATTATTTTTATCAAGCAGATTATTTACATTTTCTGTATAGGTTACTAGTTGTATCTATTGAACAGAATGCAAGTTCGTTAGTTTTACTTCATGACGTCAGATAACGTTACGTACATAAACGCCAAGATATTCCGCAAGCTTTTGCTTTATTGATCAATGCCAAATACAGCAACATTTTTCAGGTCACCACCGCTTTATCGATCAGAAAGGTACATATCTGAATGACAAATATAATGATTATGAATGTAAAATATATAACACTGATGTATAAAGTTTTAACTTTCAGGAACAGTCTTTTTTTTAGAAAGGTCAATTTTGTTATTAAACATGAAAAATAATCTAACTGGAACGATATGTTAGGTAAAGCTACAATCCGTACCTCGGTTTCGTTTATTTCCTTGATAGCTTTCATAAAAGCGCCTCTCGACATGGCAAAATATAATTTGTCTTTGAACTTTATATTCTGTTTTCCGGCGTATCCCAGAGACTTGATTTCTTGATAAGATTTGATATTGTCTTTATCTTTAGTAGAATCCGCCACCTGTTTTGCTGCGTGTCTATGTTGATTGTCTTTTGACTGATTTCCCACGTTGGATGATTTGCGATGGGTTGGCACTTGCGAAATTTTGATTTCATTGTATTGCGTTTTGCTTTCCTGTGATTTCTGAATATATCTTCTATCATGTATTCGACTTTCCTGAAATAATACATTTTTACACAATCTGCATGCTTGTCGAATGATAGAATACTTATTGTTATACTTATATGAGGAGTGTAAGAAATTTTAATTACGCATTTAAAATGGTCGTCCGAGTACGAATGTTTAAGTCCCTCTCATTGGATTATTGTTACGGCATATTCAAGATTGACTGTGCTCCTATATAGCAAAACGTTATTATCTAGTTTATTTGTAAGTTTGAGACATATGACTTTGACGTGAAAAGGTGTTGTACCTCTCATGAACATACTCAATAAAACCAAGTCTGCTACTTTTCTATCTTGTTAATGTTTGTTGACTCCAAAGGGTTCCCTTTTTAGCTTTAAGTGACGTTTATACTAGCGTTTGTTTAGGGATGTGTGGTGGCTGTCATCAGTAGCCCCTACTATGAATCCTTACTCATCCGTTGCGATTAACAAGTCAACTCTGACCTTTAAGAAGAATACTGCTTAAGAATGTTGGCCAGGCCAGTTTTTACATTTCCTTTAATTTATTTTTTAAATCATAGTTTTATTTGATAACATAATTGCTTCATGTAAGATATAGGACAGTAATATACCAAATGTTCCATATGGAGTTCGTCATGTTTGGCCATTTTTATCAAGAAATAGGATGTATGTTGCAACTTTGAGTAGAATTTATCCTTTTGCTGTAAACAACATAGGATTTTGTTTTTTAATTAGTTGAAAACATTATATAAAAGTACATAATGAGGTAATTTTATACAAGATCTCAATGTCAAAATGACGCGTATAGTTTTACAGAGAACATTTCGAAATAACTTCAAAATGTTTGTAATATAACAATTTTTAATATAAATTCATAAGAATCCTGGTGACTTATATATATGTTTAGTTGTTTCGAACGAAATGACATTGCACCTTGTCATATACACGTTTTTAAAAACATTGAGCAGTAGAACATACTTTATTATCTTAAATTATCACTTCAGTTCAGAGTTCACAATGTTTTGTTTCATTATTGTCCGTTGATAATATAGTTATTTAAAAAGTAATCATTACCACGTGTTTATGTGATTTTGGTTGACGTGACAATCTGTCTATCAAACTCCTGATGTTCATCATTTATTGGTCCTTCCCAATGGTCTGTAGAAGACGTTTTCATATAGGTTTGGGGAGAGTTCCGATATACACCATGAAATAAAGTGTTGCTCTGTATAAATAAAGATATACAAATGTATGTAATACTAACGAACACAATACGCGTATTTGTGTTATAAGAAAAATAATAAAAATACATACAATGTTTTAGTTTTCGAACATACTACATAATAATTACATTATTTGTAAAGAAAGTTATACTGAATATATTGACGATATATTAAGAAATTTCTAGTGTTGAATACCCATGAAACTAATATAATTTAATTGTGATTTCAAAAGTGTTTTTTACTTTTTAAAGGTATATTGCAAAACTGTGGGAAATGGGACTAAGATACCACGCATCTAGACGTGTCCGTAACATATTTAATATTTATTGAATGGGACAATATGCAAAGTGTTTATCTTCGCTATAATTTTCAGCGCCCAAATTAACAAGTCGGCGTAAGTAAACGTACATTCCATCAAACGGAGATCTCTGTCAATAAAGTCAACATCCGGACAAATAAGCAAACAATACACCTAAATTAGTTGTAAACATATACAACTACATAATTAGAAAAAAGAGTATGAAAGGAGAAATTTGGAAAACGATGCATATAAACCATATATTGCAGTCTCGGTGAGCTACCGTTCACGTCCTCTAGCCCCGAGTTGAGCAGAACTCAATATTTAAAACGTTAGAAATAACTTAGGATGTATCCAGAGTTGTAGTGAACAAAGACAGCCGTTGCAGTTGAAAATAAAACCAGTCTTGGGCACGACCAAGAAAACGTATGCACCTACCTCCCTTGTCAAGGTTTCAGAAGGAGCAATCATAGAATTCCACGAGGTTTTCCAGTCATCGCACAGAGAAAATTGAAGCGTTTTTACTGACTACGGAGGGTTTCATAACTAAACATGAAGGGCGTTGCAATACTGAAAGGTAATTCTGTTTTATAAATCTAACACATAAAAACATAGTATGTCAAAGGAATCTTCGATAGCTTCCAAAATGTACTGAACACTTGTTAAAAGCGGCAATAATAAAACACATTATACAACAATAGTCATCTATTAAAATAACATACATGACTTACACCTTCTTTTTTATTTAGGCTACGTGCTAGGGAAGAGGAAATCGTCATTTGGTTGTCCTCGCTGTATGTTAAGGTACCAGAGGAGCCCGATTCTAGATTCCGCCGTTGCAAATACTGCATCCTTGTGCGAGACAATGGAAGTTTTTTCCCCGTTTTTTTGACAACTTTTCGTCGATTAAATATGTCATATTTAGTTTGTTGCTCTGCTATAATGTCCATATCTGGAAGGATACCTTCACTTGTGTCTTCCTGTATTTCATCTTCAACATCCCCAATATTTACTTCCGTTTCTGTATTTTCTTTCTCTGCTTGTTTCTCAATCTCTTCATTTTCAATTCGCTTTTAAAAATAAATACGTGAGTTTTCTTTATTATAGGTTTAGTGAAATAAAGTCTGGAAGCAATCATGTTAGTTCAACCATCGTATGCATGCTCTTGAAGATAGTAAGTTATAAATGTAAAAGAACATATTTTAAAAAATGATGTATATACCTTTGTTCAATAATATTTTGCTAGGTTTGTTTGTTTTGTTAATATAATCATTATTTTTATAATTCGTATTATTATTATTATTATCATTAGTAGTAGTAGTAGTAGTAGTAGTAGTGATGGTGGTTGTGGCGGCGGCGGCGGTGTCGTCGGCGGTGATGGTAGTAGTAGTAGTAATTGTAGTAGTAGTAGTAGTAGTAGTAGTAGTAGTAGTGGTAGTAGTAGTAGTAGTTGTTGTTGTTAGTCGTAGTAGTTAGTTTTACTAATATATTTAGTACATCGAATAACACAACACGCAGGCTATTTAATAATTTGAACTTAATTATTGAGACAATTTTATTTTAAATGAATGTATTCTATATCTAGAAAGAAATACAGTTGACCGTTAAGAGTAAATACTAAATTCAGTTAAGCGTGAGAGTCGAACAGGAAGTAGAATATTCACATTACACAGCCATCCAAAAACACGAATTGTAAACAAACGAAAATGGAACTAAAATATACATTCGAAAGAAAACATGGTAAAGACAAAGACAATTATAACGTCCTTATGCCACTGCCCGTTCTACTGCATTACTCATGTTGTCAGTCCGTTTAAGTTTTATTCTCTTGGTTGTGTTTGTTGCTTCCAAAGGATGTTCCATATTAGTATTTATTAACATTAACACTAGCCTTCGTTTAGTGCATTGTGGCGGCTGTAAAAGGTCTCCCCGTGCTACAAATCAGTAGTGTTATTTGTACTGATCGTTTGAGATAAACGAGCCCAATATAGGTGACTTTAAAGTAGAATATCGCTTATGGCGGTGCTAGGAGGTGTTGCTTCTTAAATTACCTCTCATGAACAGACTCAATTAAAACTAGTCTGCTACTTAATTCTCTGTTTTGTGTTTGTTGCTTCCAAACGGTCTTCCTTATCAGTATGTATTGGTATTCGTACGTCTTAATAATTATGTACCGATATCAGTAATGTTTGTTTTAAATGCACGTTTTTATGTTGACTGCCTTTTGTGAATCATACAGTTCCTCTTCGGAATTTGCATATATTTCTATATGATGTCATTTACAAACTTTGTGAAATATTTAATTGTAAACAGTTTGTGCAATACGTAAGAAAAAAAACTGTTTGGGAAATAAAAAAATACGTTATAATCCTATTATTTTGTATGGCAATTCACGGATAGTTTTGACATAACTGTATACATTTTCTCTTTGTACGATTCCCAGACAAAGTGGGGGCCACTTTAAAGCAACTAACCCACCAAATAACGACAAAATTACCATAAAAAACGTTAATCAAAACACTATCCAGGTGTTCAGGTCATATAATAAAATATATGTACCGATTAAAAGTATAGGTTTATTCACGGGTTATTAAGACAGCCGTGATTGAATATGCGGAAAATGAATTATGAGCCGTTAACTCTAAATTCGACACTCACAGTTTTGAGGTTTGACTTGTCTGGTTAAAGCCGTTTATATTGTGTCTATAGAGTTTGGATTCTCAAAATATGTAAGTTATATATATACCTCGACGTCAGAAACGGTGTAAATATTTTTCAAAATTTTACTTTTGTTGGTGGGATAGCTACTTTAATTTAAGAATCATGTTTGAAGTGGTGTAGCTACATATACTAGCAAGGTTAATTTTAGGAATCCAGTACATATTCTATAATATTATAATTATATATAAGGAGTAGTACAATCTCATATGATACCTATAATATTATACTTATATATAAGGAGTAGTACAATCTCATATGATACCTATAATATTATACTTATATAAAAGGAGTAGTACAATCTCATATGATACCTTTACTAATATAATTATACAAAAGGAGTAGTACAATCTCATATGATACCTATAATATTATACTTATATAAAAGGAATAGTACAATCTCATATGATACCTATAATATTATACTTATATAAAAGTTATTTGATATTTCTTAATTTTCTGCTGTCCCACCAACAAGGAATTTACATAGGAAAAGCCCCATCAAAAAATAATTTTGGCTGTAAAATATTTATTTCTCAACCGATTTTCAAAAGTAAAGTAGCTTTATTTACCACTAAAAATGCCAGTTCTAATGATATATAACTGATATACGTACTGTTTAAATTAATCGAGTTACTGCAGAAAAACCTTTGGCTGAAACAAGCGCCCCAAACAATAGTACATTCTCATATGATACCTATAATATAATAATTATATATAAGAATCATATGAGTATCATGTACAAGTTGGAAATATATGTTCATGAGATTCATATGTAAATGTGCGTGTGTTTTAAAAATAAGGTGTTTATGCATGTATTCCCTATGAAAATTATATAAACGACAAATGGTAGGTGTTGCACGAGAATCATATGTGGCTCCTTTTATAAAATAATCATATCAGATGCATATGATTCTCATATGAGAATGCAATCATATGTTTAGTATATATATATGGAAAACTTGCCTATGTATTGCTGTTTTATCGAAATTTATGCTGGAAAATCTCACCGGAAACAGTATTACGTGATATGGTCTCATAATGTTAAGTTGACAAATGCTGAATATTGTAATTCTGACAAAGTGCAAGGCCAATAACTCTTCACGGAGTTCAGTGAGTCACACCAAAATGTGTCACTCATATTTACACATCATGTTGATCATGAACACAAACTTTCAATCCAATATCTTGAAAAGTGTAGAAGTAGTTAGCTCCACAAGAAGCAACAGACCGATAGCACACCGCAGTGACTCCTATAAACCCATTCTCAAACCTCATTTGCAAGGGTATAAAGATAAAGATGTATAAAATGAACGAACTAACCCTAAGATGCCTGGATGAAGGTTAGAAAGCCTTGTGATGTAGCCTTTTGATCTATACTAGCATTGCCCTCGGCATATTTAAATCGCAACAAGGCTCTAAACAAGTGCCATTGCCACTGGCTTTACTCTGACACTTAATAAGGCTCGTGTACATGCTCTATTTTTAGGTTGACAGAGCAGGCTCAACACCTGATGAGTCTCTAGACCTAATAAACATGAACATTATTGAAACCATTAAAGTAAAATGTGTTTCTGGCATAATAATGAATTGAAAGTTATAAATATTTTGAATATGACTATGCAGGTATAATTTTCAAATATAGCAACATTTATTATATACTTTCCAGTGAAATAGTGGACTGTATGGTTAAAATAAACCTTATACTTATATTCTCATTGTTTATTTTTTTCACAGTGAGAATATAAGAACTTATATTCTCACTGCCGCAGAAAAATGGAACTACCTTTTTCTACATTTGCTTAAAACAGTCATAATTTGTGTCAAAGTTTAGAACTATATTATATGCGAACTAAATATATGTAAATCGCCACATGCGCTGGCATTACTATACTTATCCGCGAATACTTTAAAGAGGAACTGTCGAAACGAAACGTATTTTCTGTTTGAAACAGTTTGGTAATGTTGCATGATAAAAAGTATATAATAAATAGAATATTTGTTGGTTTGTCGTGTATATAGGACTTATTTTCATCTCGAAGTGAGAAAACTTATATTTTCACTTAAAATCACTCGTGAAAATATAAGTTTTCTCACTTCTCGATGAAAATAAATCCTAATAGTATATTCACTCCAAACCAACAAATATCCTCTATATCTTTGTTGCAGGGCTTTACCTTTTGGGTCTTTGTTTAAAGGTAATAAAAAACAATAAATCCGCGGATTTAATCGACTACTGAACGTCCTTTACAAGCTTTATTGCAAAACCCGACTCTAAACAGTTTGAAACAATCGAAAATAATTCAATTAAAACATTATCTTCATCATATAATAGCAGCCAGTCATAACATATTTTGCTAGTGTGTTATTTATGACTCGATGCCATTCTCACTGAACTTCTTTTAACAGGAACATGTTGCCGCTTGTAAATGATAGTGTTCATAAAAAACTTGAATGTAAAACTTGAATGTAAATTAATAAGGTGTATAAAGTAGGTCAAGGTCATTTATATTGACCTGATTTGGTTAGGACAATATTGCTGTCAATTAGATGTATGTATGTATGTATGCAGTTTGAAAACTGTATTGCTTTTGCTTGAAGACCTTGGTTTTGCGCGAGACATATCGTCTTGTTATGGTGATCACTTGCGCCAAGTTATTTAAAAATCCCTGCAGGGGTTGTGACGTTACGGTCCGGACACGATGTGTGGACTGACGGACGGACGGACGTACAGATGGTGCGATTACTATATGCCCTAGCATAAAAAGAAGATTTACAACAGGTCCGGACACTTTAATACTAACTTTTTATAAAATGTATCTCAATCCAACAGATAAATCATCTGGATTGAAAATTCCAATCTGACCATTTACTAAGTAGTCTTTAACAACATCAGAGAAAACTAGCAGACCAGGACCATCTTGCAATATTGACAAGGCCACCAACTGTCCTTAATTGAAGTAAACCTTTTTCTTCCTTTCCACATAGTTTGGTTGAAAAGTTAGTCTACCAATCTTGCCTGTAATGTAAAATGAGTTATTCAATTAAAAAAAGGAGAATAATATGTTTTAGGTGTAAATAATTGCATTAATGGATTAATACTTGTAGACAGTATTTGACATACTTTCATTAAACCTCTCACATCTTAATCTTTAATACTTATATGAAAGTATTGGCACATGTCCAATAACTCTCTGACTGTCTTTTTGGCAGACTTTTATGGTTAGCCATCAGGGTCATAACGCTGAAGATGTTACGCATAACCATATTATGTTACGTGTAATTTAAGCAGCCAATGAAATGATGTTATTATGCTACGCATAACATAAACTTAAGTTATGCGTAACAGATGCTTTAGTTACATGTTATCACAGTTAAAGTAGAGTAAATGATGTCATCGGTCATATGATCATTTTACGCGTAGCCAGTTAAGTTACGCCCAGGAACATCATTTCATTGGCTGCTTATTTCAAGCTCTGTTTCTCTTATGGCCAAATTGGAATGTTCAGATCAGATCTGAAGTATTTGTCTCTTTCAGTGCTTAAATAGGAAAAAATGCTCTAATTTAAGCATGAAAGTATACTTTCAATAAAAATTGTTTTTTTAGTTAGCTTAGGATACCGTGTGGTATATGATATTTAATGTATTGTTGCATAATGTTTTTACAAGTTATTAAAATAATAGAGAATTTATATGTAACATGTCACTTTATTTTTCAAGTCGTTAAACATTTACACTTACCAGTAACATAAAATGAGTGGGTGACATTGTGCAGAAATAGACTAAAAAATTCCCGCCTTAACCCACCCAAATCAACACCATCTTCTCCACAAAATTGGATTTGAATAGGGTTATGTAAAGCTTCTTGTGAGTAGCGTATAAGCGCTAAAGCATCATTCAGCACAGACCCACGTCGGACCTCCATTAATAGAAAATCTTGCGACTGACTGTTTATGAAGTTTTTCTGGTGCTCTATCAACACTCTGTTCAAGTATTCTAGGGAAGGGTTTTCTCTGGGGAACAAAAGATGTAAATGTTGGCAACATCTCAAAATAAGAAGTGGATAGCACAAGAGGACATAAAGACGCTCTACTTGCATCAAGTGATTTATGCATTACACATGGAGACAATTTCATATGAAATGTAATTTATTTATTGGTACAGAATACTTGTGTGAAGTTTCATTCCAATCTTTGACTTTGTTAAAACTAATATCAGCATCATACATGTTTACATGAACGAGGCAAAACTTTGCCAAAGAGGTTGAAGTGTAAATAATCGATTTTTGCTACTTATTGATACTAAATACATGTTTGAAAGTTTCATTCCAATCTGTCAAGTGATTCAACAGATATTATTTTACAAACTCATATTTAACACCAATTAACTATATACAGGACGGGTCATAACCATGTCAAAATAGATTGCAGTTAAGTTACTTTAAGTTAATGATTTTCCATAATTTCAACTTTTCTTCAAAATTATAAACTATTCATCTTACGTTTATAAATGTTGTTAGCATGTAATTAATATATATTGGCGACACATTTGGTTGATAAATAAATGGTGTTTAATAAATATTCAGAAACAAGAAATGTCACTGTAAGTTACAAATGCCCCCGAAGTTGTTTGTGAATATAAGAAAAATATGTTTATGCACACAGCTCAAAACTGTGAAGACATGTCTGAACTATGTATATAAATATTCATGGGCATAATAGTAAGGTCATGTAAAAGTTCAGCAAAACTAGTTGGAACAGATACGCCACAGTTAACAAGTATGAAATGAGCAATTTTATGTCATTAGGAATTTCTTTCTGACCTTTAAACTCAAAGTGGGACCTTGACCTTGTCGGACAGGAAAATAATTATGTTTTACCTTTGACCTCGAAGTGTGACCTGGAAACTGCTTGATGAGTCATAAATAACACACTAGCAAAATATGTTATGACTGGCTGCTATTATATGATGAAGATAATGTTTTAATTGAATTATTTTCGATTGTTTCAAACTGTTTAGAGTCGGGTTTTGCAATAAAGCTTGTAAAGGACGTTCAGTAGTCGATTAAATCCGCGGATTTATTGTTTTTTATTACCTTTAAACAAAGACCCAAAAGGTAAAGCCCTGCAACAAAGATATAGAGGATATTTGTTGGTTTGGAGTGAATATACTATTAGGATTTATTTTCATCGAGAAGTGAGAAAACTTATATTTTCACGAGTGATTTTAAGTGAAAATATAAGTTTCGTCACTTCGAGATGAAAATAAGTCCTATATACACGACAAACCAACAAATATTCTATTTATTATATACTTTTTATCATGCAACATTACCAAACTGTTTCAAACAGAAAATACGTTTCGTTTCGACAGTTCCCCTTTAAAGTATTCGCGGATAAGTATAGTAATGCCAGCGCATGTGGCGATTTACATATATTTAGTTCGCATATAATATAGTTCTAAACTTTGACACAAATTATGACTGTTATAAGCAAATGTAGAAAAAGGTAGTTCCATTTTTTTG
Organism: Cyrtodaria siliqua; assembly: GCA_037043455.1. NCBI lineage: Eukaryota > Metazoa > Mollusca > Bivalvia > Adapedonta > Hiatellidae > Cyrtodaria > Cyrtodaria siliqua. The sequence continues at coordinate 330,856 of JAWPHD010000380.1, read as the reverse complement.
CGGCAGTGAGAATATAAGTTCTTATATTCTCACTGTGAAAAAAATAAACAATGAGAATATAAGTATAAGGTTTATTCTAACCATACAGTCCACTATTTCACTGGGAAGTATATAATAAATGTTGCTATATTTGAAAATTATACCTGCATAGTCATATTCAAAATATTTATAACTTTCAATTCATTATTATGCCAGAAACACATTTTACTTTAATGGTTTCATTAATGTTCATGTTTATTAGGTCTAGAGACTCATCAGGTGTTGAGCCTGCTCTGTCAACCTAAAAATAGAGCATGTACACGAGCCTTATTAAGTGTCAGAGTAAAGCCAGTGGCAGTGGCACTTGTTTAGAGCCTTGTTGCGATTTAAATATGCCGAGGGCAATGCTAGTATAGATCAAAAGGCTACATCACAAGGCTTTCTAACCTTCATCCAGGCATCTTAGGGTTAGTTCGTTCATTTTATACATCTTTATCTTTATACCCTTGCAAATGAGGTTTGAGAATGGGTTTATAGGAGTCACTGCGGTGTGCTATCGGTCTGTTGCTTCTTGTGGAGCTAACTACTTCTACACTTTTCAAGATATTGGATTGAAAGTTTGTGTTCATGATCAACATGATGTGTAAATATGAGTGACACATTTTGGTGTGACTCACTGAACTCCGTGAAGAGTTATTGGCCTTGCACTTTGTCAGAATTACAATATTCAGCATATGCAATCTTGAGGAGATTAATTTAATTTTATTACAGCTTTGAAGATATTGAATGTAAACTGTATATACATGGTCTGACAACACGACATGTGCATGCTAATTTTTTTCCAGTTAAATCAGTGAAGCTCTGCAATTATTAAAACGTTAATTTTATATCAGTTTTATTACCAAAAAGAAAAACGTTGTTTCCAAAATGTATCAGAAATATTGAGACAATCGGTACTCATAATTCTAAAACAGACAATTATTTTCAGTTAATCATGAAATTATATTAACTGAAAATGTCAAGCGCATCTTTTTCATTTTGTATTGTGGCATTTCAACCACCATGAGAGGTTTATTTTTTACAGTGAATCTAGTTGTTTATTTAAATTCATTTCAAAACCAATCATAATAGGGTAAAGTGATCGAAAGTCGGACACCTTTTGTAAATAACGACACAGATATACAACATCACATGATAATTCATTCTGGTTTCGGTTTAAATCAATATGGCAGTATCTCGTGGGAGTATCCCATTTGTTTACATGTGTTTTGCATGTAGAAACAGCATGTTATAAGGTATAACAGTACCCTACTCCATGAATGATCTGGAGTCGGACGATTTTGATCATGAGTCGGACACTGTCTTTTTGTGAGAATATAGAAGAATGGGTCAATTTTTTGACATTAATTGATGGTACAAACGAATGATCATTCTGTTTTGTATGTTAATTTCATCGAACAAGTGACACATGATGAAAGTACATGACGGTATTCGAGCTCACTCGATTCGATTGTAAGTCGGACACTCTGTCCGACTCTATATCAAGGAAAAACAGGTTTTCATATATCTCCTTTACAATCATACTGGAAACCAGCAATATTGTATATCAAGCTCTTACTGGGTTCCAGTGGTTACAATGAACATCAAACTGGTTCTCTGTTGCTATTGTTTGCAATTTATGTGCGTTTGTGGCAACTTAAAAACAGTACCAAATCGAGCAAAATCGTCCGACTCAATATCAGGTCCGACTAAAGATCACTTTACTATATATATATATATATATATATATATATATATATATGCCCAGAAGTCTTTACTTGTGAGGTACTTTATGTCTATAGCGCTGACTTGTGAGGTACCATTACTTGTGAGGTATCTTCACAAGTAAGATCGCCTAAAATACCATGTTTGCTTTAAAATATTCGTCTGTAACTGATATATCGTGTTCCAAAAGTTAAAGTGAATGTTTTATTTCAATCGTGGACTTTCTCCTATTATTTGGATGAGAGGAATCGAGACATTTAAAAAGTACCTCACAAGTAACATGTATAGATATTTTCAAAGTATATAAATATCTATAGATCGTCTTAATTGAGTTATCTCTCTTTGCCTGTCAATAAAACCAAAGTATATATATACAAATTCTTACTTGTGAGGTATTTTTACGCACAATATGACATATTTATGTGTTGTTTCTGTGGTTGCTTCACAATTAGATCTAGTCCAAGTTTTCGGCTCATTTAGTGGTGGGGTTGCTGGGCATATATGGCATATGCAAAATAATATTTAGATTATTTGGCATAAGGAAAAAAATAGGCGCATATATGGGAATAAACCCCAAAAGACACTCGATAATCGGTTTTGCTTTTAGATCTATCGTTTGTTTGTTTGAATGGTATTTTACGTCATTTTCAGCACATGTTTATATATGACAGTCGAATTTTTTTTTCGTGATGGAGGCAGACCACCCACTTATTCCTGGGTAGAACCATTACTGTACACCTCCCGTCATCCGTAAGAATCGACACTTTCTAGCTCCCAGTGGGATTTGAACCCGCAGCGGTGAGAGGTGAGAGAAACTAATACGCTGTGTAAATCTCCACACATCTATCAAAAACATGGATCTAGTCTACCATGAGTTCGAATTATTAATTTTAAGCACGTTCCACACTGCCACATAAATCTGAGTTCAAGACGATTTGTTTCTTAAAAATTCTTAATTGATTAAATTCTTCCTAACATATTTTTAAGACCTAACTTTTTTTTTTTTAAAAACTGACATATTTAGCTCGACATATGTGTTTCTTAGTGCCGTTGAAGGTAGACTATAACATATACTGTATACCCGTCAAATTAGTACAAAATTAAAAAAAAACAGGGGTCTTCGTGGGCAGTCAACAGTACAGTACCCATGATATTTGATAAATTATTTCAAAGGTCATGGAATGGATATGTCTGATAAGATTATCCGCGTTTTAAAAGCTGTGATAGAGAGCCTTACACATGTCAAATGTAAGCAGATTATCTTGTTCAATATGACGTCCAGTTTATTAATATGACGTCACGTTTTGATTTTGATTATTATCAGGGACGTAGCCAGGCGGAGGCTCGGGGGCACGGGGTCCAACATTGTTTTCACATATGTTTAAATAATTATTTTGTATAAAATGTGTGTATTCATACGTTTGTGCAAGTAGATACTGGCCAGTAATCAATAACTTTGAACGTCAATAACTGAGTGTCAGTTGATGTTGGCGTCAGCAAATTGTTTGCTGTTTAGGCGGACGTAGGCCTTTTTTGGGGGTTAAACACACCTTTTCAAGTTTAAGTATCCACATTATGGCATCACTGACCGTGTGTCAACTTTTTTTTCCGAATTATCACCAAGTTAGCCAAATTTCATTAATAGGAATGATAAGCGATATTTTTACTTAGATGCTAATGTACAATGTCTAAGCAGACCATCCCCCACCCCGATCCCGTTTCGTTTGAAAGTTAATAATAACACAGCCTAGGTCTCCTTTAATATGACTCTGGAACTACGTGTTACATACCAATTTTAAAAAACGAAGAAGTCGCGGTGCGGGCGTTATTAAACACACGCATTTCAGCTCTAATTCTCAGTCCATAAAGATATAATTATGCCTAAAGTATCGCAATCATGGTAAAAAGACTCGGTTAATATTCACTTCTGCTAAAACTTAGCGAATTAAGAGCAGAATCAAAGAAAGTTATTTTAGCGAGATGATTCTCAGCGGAGTTTTTTCATTTTTAACTTTATCTTGATTCAATATTAAACATGGCTGCCAGCGGCCATCTTTGTTTACATATAGTTATGTAGTAAAAATTTGTACCGACTACTCCTTTGAAACTACTTGACGGATTTTCATGAAACTTCACAGGAATGTTGCTCTTAATATCTAGTTGATCCTAGCAAAATTTCAGGTCGGCCGAAAATTCAAGATGGCTGCAACTAGTATCATAATCATTTTAAATATTTTTAAACATAACTCGCCATATGTTATCTTTATGGAAAAATGAAAGGCTAAGGAGTTGCAAGAACTAATTTTCTTTTGGATAATATTATTATATATTACTTGTGAGGTACCATACAGTATATATATATTACTTGTGAGGTACTAGAAGGAACATATATTACTTGTGAGGTACCTTACAGTATACATATTACTTGTGAGGTACAATACAGTATATATATATTACTTATGAGGTATCCTACAGTATACATATTACTTGTGAGGTACCATACAGTATATATATTACTTGTGAGGTATCCTACAGTAAACATATTACTTGTGAGGTACCATACAGTATATATATTACTTGTGAGGTACCATACAGTATATATATTACTTGTGATGTACCCTACAGTATACATATTACTGGTGAGGTACCATACAGTATATATATTACTTGTGAGGTATCCTACAGTAAACATATTACTTCTGAGGTACCATACAATACATATATTACTTGCGAGGTGCCATATTGTATACCTATTACTTGAAAGGTACCATACAGTATCCATACAACTTGTAAGGTACCATACAGTATACATATAACTTTTGAGGTATCATACAGTATATATATTACTTGTGAGGTACCATGCAGTACATATATGACTTGTGGGGTAACGTACTGTATTCATACTACTTGTGAGGTACCATAAATAATTCAATCAGTCCGGAAAAAAAACCTGATCTTGTAGATTATAAGAATCTTTCATGGGTAAAGATAGGGAATTCCAACCCGAGGTATAAGTGTTTTTATCGGAACGGAGGCTCTGCATATCAGAGACATGTTGTGCATTGACGTACCCAGTTACTAACAATTTGTATGTTTTCATGCATACCGTATGTTGGTGCGCGCTTGACTTTTGTCTTTTCCCATAAAGATAAGACTTTCCATCCCCCATGTAAAACTAGACTACAGCCTCGGTAATATTTAATATAATGTATGATACCTCGGAAGTAATATGTATAGCCGGATCTCACGTAATATGTATACATATTACTTCTGAGGTACCATACAGTATATGTATATACTACTTGTGATGTACCGTAGAGTATACATATTACTTCCGAGGTACCATTCTGTATATATACATTCTACTTGTGAGGTACCGTAGAGTATACATATTACTTCCGAGGTACCATGCTGTATATATACATACTACTTGTGACGTACCATAGAGTATACATATTACTTCCGAGGTATCATACAGTATATATACATACTACTTGTGAGGTACCATAGAGTATACATATTACTTCCGAGGTACCATACAGAATATGTACATACTTCCTGTGACGTACCGTAGAGTATATATGGCCTATTGACCACGTGAGATCCGGCTCGATTATTTTGATATAAAAATGGTATGGTCTGCTTCCACCACAAACAATCGGCCGTTATGTATAGCTTAACATGTGCCGCCGGCAATGAAGTAGAACACCATTAAACAAACAAACACACAAACAAACAAGCAAACAAACAAAACAAAAACAATGAAACAGTAAAATTTAGATGCTTAGACCCAGACTCATACCCAGCATCAAAATGACAATCGATCCGAAAACCCGATCTGAGCCTAAACCGTGCTATAAATGCCGACCACGACCACGGACCACGACCACGTTAGTGGTACATGCGTCGACGACGTCAAACGTCAATTATTGCAAAAAATGCGTTCGTTTTTGCATTGCGTTTAGGAAATCAAGTTGTAATAATAAATCCATTAAAGGTGCTTGTCAATAATTTGTACCCATCTACTATTTACATGTTGCCTGAAAACGTAACAACATCATTATGTGATGCAACTAAATTTTACTCAGATGCTCAGATAAAAAGGAAAATATATCACTACGGATTATGTTTATAACCCAAATACATTTCGCCAAATATATATTAACAAAGAACATACACACTATTCATAATTTTGGTAGAGCATCATCAAAAAACTGACCAATCAGTGAACAGAAATAAGACATAACCAACATATTCTGGTAGGTGATAAACTCGGACTTTATCATTGATGTTCAACCATATGTATCTTTTAAAATCAAAATCTTAAAAATTGTCGTCTTTTTACTCTGCCAAAGTTTTTTAATTTACTATAGAACGATAAAAACCGAGTAACACAAATTTTATCACCTACTTAAAATAAAATAAAATCTCAACATCTCTGGGATGCAAAATAATGAATGCAATGATATGTTTACAGGTATGAAAGCACTAATTATTTTCCCCATAGACACCAATGTTAAAGTGTCACATATTAATGATTTGCTGCAAATTCAACTCAAGTATGGATAACGCAGCAGTGTAATGTTCATATAGAAAACTATTTTTCCACTTGAAAAATCACCAGAAAACGTGGGGTCACAAGACATGTAAGAAAGTTCTTGTTTGTTTACTAAACAGGTCAAGGGTACAGCTGTTTTTATTGATCGCCTGTTTTCATTGCTCACAAAGTGTAAGCATAGAGTCGAAATTTCGAAAATGTTCATCAGTGATCCAGTAAAACCTATTAATACGCTTCTTATACATATAACCACAAAATCGAGTAGAAATGGGCAGTTTTCCTCTACTTATAATGCCCGTTTCCATCGAAAAAGGAGGGATTACTTTTTATAATAGGAACTACATTCGACTACACCTCGGAGGTTTACATGTAATTGGTGGTGGTAAACCTATAACAGTTCGCATCAGAAAACAAGAAGAAACTGATGCAAAGCATCAGGGCGTCGCAGAATGTTTCCAAAAGGAAAAAACAAACGTGTGTATTTATTTGCATTTTTTATTATTATTATATAACAACAAAAATGTAGAAATACTTTAAAAAGTATAAAAAGTTATATGGCAACGGTAAGCAATAGTAACTTGAGAACCATTGGTAACATCTGATCATGTGATCAAAACCGCGGGACATAAATTAGTCAATAGCTATGTAGTCGGCAAACGTCGGAATTCGCGGCGCTCCACATGGTATTTTTTATCTCCCTTGGATTGGTACGCGGTCCAACAGGTAATCTATCGAGACCGGGAACCTGAAACATCACGTGGTATCTGTTTGTTTTGAACATGCCACTGTTCAGTGGAAAAAGTTGGATTAAAGTTGATAAATAACAAAAAGATTTAAGGAAATATAACTTCGATCAATCGCTAATAGTGTGCCGTGCAGTATATATATTATATAATGACATAGCGCCAATTTCAGTACAGCAATTTCAATACAATACGATCTTATGGCCAGTCTTTTACTCCCAACAATTTTAATCACGTGCTCCTCTATATGTCACGTGCTCCTTCATATGCAGCATCAAAAACCAATACAAATAAGGTGTGGGAAGTTAGCTCTTAGTTCGTAGTTCGGCATGCGCGCTCAAGGCGCGCCGCCAATAAATATGTGTACGATGACACGTGCTTACAAAGTAATGAAATACGTATACCAAGTACGTTAGTGATAATTTTTATGTACACTATTTTGTTACTAGTATTCTACGACTCATTATCGTTCAACGTGTCCAGAATTGTATGATGCGAAGCCTCCGGCGCATCTACCGTATTAGCCCGTAGTAACTGCGTACACATATAGAGTACTGATTGGGCAGGTACACATGCCCGATGTCTTTTCATTAGTTTGTATTTCGGCATCGAGCCAATGATACGGTCATAATAGCATCCTTCAATGACCTAAGTTCCCGCGTTGTATGTTGTTCTAAAATCACCAGTTATTTGTTCGTTTAATATCTTTGCCTAGGAAGTAGCCGCAAAAAGATAATAGTCTACGTCTGGGTCGTCCGCTAATTATATCGCCAGTGTTAACCATTTCTTTTAAGGAGATCGACGTCTCAGTTTCCGTTTCATTTTCAACTACAGCCTTTGTTTCTCTGTCTCCAGTATCTTTGACATTCTTTTCCCTCTCATTTTTCCCTTTTGCGCTGTTTTTGTTCTGCATACCATTTTGTTCTATCCGAGTTACTTAATTAAAGACACATTTCCCAACGCTCCTTGGTCATTGAAAAAGCATGGGAAGCTTGAATATTTACAGCCAGCACGCTTCATGGCTGATCAACTCCGGTATATAAATTGAGGCCCGCTCTTAGTTTTTTATTTGTATAGCATTGCTATATTGAGGGTAAGAATAGCTTAACAACACTTTCTAATTTACTTTAATGAAGAAATATATGTTCATAATTTAGCTTTTGAATACAAAACTTGTCTGGTATTTTTTAATTGTTTTTAGACCAAAAATAAGAGCACAACACAATAAATATACAACATTCTTTAATGTGTGTACTGGTCACAAATGCTTTATTGGGTGGGCCTCATAATCTGAAGAAAAATTGAATATCACACTTTGCTCATGAAATTGTATAGCTAACAGTGATTATAGTTACCTATAAAAATTCTTTCCTCGCCTACCCCACCTCACGCCCCCCCCATCCCCACCAACACACCCCTTCCCAAATACAATAGGCTCGAAATATGTCTTTAACAAGTGGGAGGGACCGCTATCTATAAAAAAATATATTTAAAAAATGTAGCGGAATTACAAATTACAAATTAAAATGCGTGTTCATTCATAAAACCTACTCACTGCAAATACTGTTTCATTTTTTCTGACGGTAACCTGCCCAACTAGGCCTCCATCTAACAGATTTGACCTTCAGTGTGAATGTTTGACACAAAAAGGATGCACTGGGCGTTTATCCTAGTTGTTTCTTTTTTTTTTCGGAATACACAAATTGAAAAGCTGTTTGCTGCAGCAGGATTTATTCACGCATTCGTTTATTTATTATTGTCATCAATATAGACAGGGCTAATACAGTACAAATATAAACATTTCACACAAAAATAATTATTCACTATATAATAATTATTAAAAAGAATCTTAAGGTGTTGATTTATCAGAAGAATATATATTATATGATGAAGTTTTGACATTGTTATTATTTATTTTGCGTGACGTTACTTACGCAACGTTAACAAACTGAAATTTTCATTATTAACCGGACACGGTTATTGTTAAAGAAAAATGAGAAAATATGGTTTGACAATGGCGATTTTCTCCAAGCAACTGGTGAAATAAAATTACTCGCATGTAACAACGTGCTCGTGTGTATAGTTTAACGTATTTCTTCAATATTGTTTTCAGACAAGCTAAATGTTACATCAAATTTATAGAAAATGGCAAAACCCAGCTCTGCAATCGGACACAGTCATTTGATTATAGTTTATGATTGAGTGGTATCCTCTTTTTTTTTTATTTCCACTGTTTCTTTTCAGGATAATTTTACTTTATTGCCGTATACTTTTTTCCTGCGAAAACAAGCTCATAAATTTTGATAGCGCGTTAAGTAAAACAATATTGTTAAATTCAAGTATTTTTATAAAGGCGTACATGTCAACTTTTTACGCTTCTTCCTTTAAAACAAGCGTGTTTTATTGTCTCACATCAATGAATTTTTCACGAAATAAAATAAGAACTTGAGTCACCGGACTGTTATGTTAAACTATGTGTTAATGCATGCAATACTCTACGATACCTGGATTAATGGCATGTCTACGTGTATATTCTATAATTTCTGCAAATAAAACGTCACCGGGCATCAACATAATTTAATAACAAAATAAAGAATTGTATCGATCCGATAAATAACGTTTTCTGAAAATTGTATTTAATAACTTATAAGCATATACACTATAAGTATGTAAATCATTTCTTACCTTTTACCTTCATTTCTACCCGTTCTGCTCATCTAAATATCGAGACTATTCAATGACGTTTTGTTTGGGACACATTTTTCTAACATTTTAAAAGTGCATTTCTGCCGTAGATAACCACAATTTGATGACGAAAAAAAGAATGTACGTTAACGTAACTGATGTCATCATTTTGTGTTGAAATAGTTGACTTTCACCTTTTCGCGCTTTTCTAAAATCGCTTTTTCTGTAAAAAAAAATTGCACCGCATATTACGCGGGACATTGCAATAACACGTATTTTATGAAACTATTTCGATATTTAGTTATGACACCCCTCAAATATCTGTGTTAAATTTTACATGATATGAAAGGGAATTGTCTTAGCTTTCTAATGGTATATAACACTAATTCACATCAATGCAAACACTTTTTATAAATGTTTTTTAAAACGCCGGACACGCCTGTTTTGGTCATTTGTACCAGTAACGTGCGCGACGTCCGGTATATTTCAGCCGTGCTATAAATGATAGAGTCGGCAGTTATACCATGGTCTACTCAACATTCTCGCCCCCGATCGATACTAGTATCATCTCTCGTGTTTGGCACTTGGAATTATGGGGGGGGGGGGGGGGGGGGGGGGGGGGGGGGGGGGGGAATAGTCCGGTCAGGTGATTTGCATATATAGCTTGGGACCAAAACCCAGGTTTTCGGACCCAATCTAGACACGCCGGACAAAAGCACCAAACTTTCCTCAATTGTGTTTTTTAAAACTTCTATGTATTTTTAAAAGGGTCCCCAAAGTTTCGTGAATCCCTAAATGTATTAGGATTATATGCACACCGAATTACCGCACCGCGGATGAAGTCCTGAAAAAGCAGGAGGGCACCTGCCGAATATCAGTGATGAATTTGAAACATTCGAAATGACATCAGTATGGTCTACTCAATTTTACACGCGCGTAGTTGTAATGTTTACACACAACCTGTCAATCAAAATGTCAATTACCGGCATTGAATGGCTATGGTACAAAACATCTACCCAATTTTATTTTGTAAAGGGCGTAATGTTGCGAGTTAAACACGACTATCCATTATCAAAACACCACTCCTTGACATTAGATTTGCCCAATAATATTTACAGGCGATTGGCTGCAATAATCAAAACACGCTCATGCCGCGTGATAATGCTATTTCTTCATTTGATCGAGTTGTTACTTTTTACTGAAAACTGCAACGCCCTAAAACTTCTTGCACATGTGTAGTTGGATAAATGGCTATGGTACAAAACATTTATAGCATATCTTTCTCGTATGCGATTTATACTGCACTCTCGGGCCTGCGGCCCTCGAAAAGCAGTTTAAATCGCATATACTCGAAAGATTATGCTATACATATTACTTGTAAGAGTACGGCAATGTTCCTGTATTTCTATGTAGCCTTCCAATCTGTATTTCCTGACAAATTGGCAACTGATACAGCTTTGGTAAACCTTTAGCGAGACGAACGTTTTCTTCGAGACGCACGAAATTATAACCATGATAACAGAAAAGTTTCCTAGGGCTATCACTTTCTCACTTCAGCTTTGTTTCAAAATAGGAAGGGTTCAGAATCCAGTACAAAATCGTAGAATTCTGTCAATTTTGGTTTGATTTATGTTGAATTATTTTCCCTTTCGAAAAAAAACAACATTTATCTAAAAAAAACAAAAATGCAGTGAACAAAGACTAGTTCAGTTAAACTGCCAATATTGTTAAAAATTAAAAAAAAACGCATTGACGGATTGTCGAGAATTATGTTGCATGATCGTATACGTTTTGGGTAGTTCAGATGATCGCTTTTTTGTAAGCCGTATTTTGAGTATAGTAACAGAAACAATAACAAAAAAAATACGGTCCCAGCTCAGTTTATAAACATTAATTAATCATTCAAATTCACGATTTTATTACTACATACTTATAGGTAGGTGCGCGAACTGAGGAGATTTTGGATTTCCCTGCTAAAAATAGAAATAGAATAGAATTCGTATTGATACAGCAGAGGTTAGAATCACGGCTGGTAATCATTGGAACAAGCTCCAAACGGAGCTATACGCGGAAGTGTCCCAACGTAACTTCCAAGAAGGTGACAACGGTGGAAAAAAGGTAAACAAGGGTGAGTGTGACTTTTGATGTTTCATTTTTTTTCAACAATAAAAAAATCAGGCTTTATTTGAGAAATCGGGGAATGCTATTCCACGTAGTAATGTTAATACTTTGCTCACAAATCTGAGTTACTCCAGATGAATGCTCTAATTGAAGCCAACGACTTTTCTCCTGTGAAAGAATGCGGTGTGTTTACTCGTTCGTCCATCGTTGACGAGTTTTGACGAATTAATACAAAATAAACCAAAACGATTGTTAATCTCATGCGACGTTTAGAACATTCAATGAATTTATACAAAATATGCCGGTGGATCACGCTGTAGGGACGATTTATGCGTCAATTTCAAATCCTATTCCGTCGCCTATTGTGTGGCAATTATATTTTTAGTAAGATATAATGGATGCAATTGTCAATATAACAATAAATGCGCGTATGGTATACTAGATTCATTCATTGGCATAAGCTCTATAGCGGAATTCCGTTAGGGCCATCGCCTTTCAATGTGTTGATCTAAAACGCGATACTCGATAGTACGATGATGAAAACGCGAAATCACGAAACTACGATAACGAAAACGCGATAACACGATGATGATAACGCGATACTACGATAACGAAAACGCGATAATACGATAGTACGATGATGATAATGCAATATACTATCGTGTTTTCACCATCGTACTGTCGCGTTTTCACCATCGTAATATCGTGATATCGCGTTTTCGTTATCGTAGTATCGTGATTTCGCAATTTCATTATCGTACTATCGCGTTATCATCATCGTACTATCGCGTTATCATCATCGTACTATCGCCTTCCGGTGCGCATGCGCATAGAAGCATTTCCCCTCCAGTAAATTTTAGAGCAATTTTCACCTTTTAATGGATAATTATCGACACAAATATCGTTTAAGATTCATCCATTTAACGTGCGTTCAATGATCAAGAAGACATATATAAATCTAAGTCGTTTAATCAAAATATAGAATAACAAATAATATATATATATACAGTAATAAGTTACAACTAAATGATAACAAAGGAAAAGAAAACAACTGCATGATATGTACACAGGCCAGTATTCATTGTAATTCTCTTTACGGTATAAATGTTTTAAGAAGGTTAAGGATGCGGTGCCGGTGTAACGAGGTCAAGTTTATTTATATGCGTACTTTTAAACAATAATTTGTCAATGTTTTACATTCCCCTAAATATGTATAAAGCAAAAATGAAAACACCAAAGTGTTTCATAAACCTAGAGAAAACTAACATTTCGAAGAAAAATCTGGCAGCTTTTGCAAACAAGTTTCTTTACATTTTGAATGTGTGTAACTCAGTGTTATAAATAGGGAAAATCTTTCGTTCAATTATATCTGCCTCCATAGCTCAGTGGTTAGAGCGCTCGCTTAGTAATCATGAGTTTGTGGGTTCGAGCTCCACCACAGCCAGGGATTTTTATATTTTCTTTCAGATTCAAGAAATGTTTTGACGTACCACATTGGAAGCCTAAAAACAACGTCTATATGTTGAAATTGGTTGACCATTCTTTTTGCATTGTTAATTTTGATTACGTATTCATCATATGGTGGTCTTTTCTTTTCACAATAAAGGTCTCCAGATACCGGCACTGCATCTTTAAAGGTTTTAAGAAGGTTGAAAGTTTAAAACTCGTCCATTTGTACTGCTGTACTTGAAGATCTTCTATTTTTGAGCATGCACATGCGCACCGGAAGGCGATGATGCGATAATGATAACGCGATAGTACGATGGTGATAACGCGATAGTACGATGATGATAACACGATAGTACGATGATGATAACGCGATAGTACGATAATGAAATTGCGAAATCACGATACTACGATAACGAAAACGCGATATCACGATGGTGAAAACGCGACAGTACGATGGTGAAAACACGATTGTATATCGCATATCATCATCGTACTATCGTATTATTGCGTTTTCGTTAACGTAGTATCGCGTTATCATCATCGTGTTATCGAGTTTTCGTTATCGTAGTTTCGTGATTTCGCGTTTTCATCATCGTACTATCGAGTATCGCGTTTCAGATCAACACATTGAAAGGCGATGGCCCTAACGGAATTCGGTAATAGCGTTGACACCAGCTCATGTTCGTTGTGACAAGCTATTTTTGAAATTGGTGCATACATCGTCCCTACAGCTTAATCCACCAGCATATTTTGTATAAATTCATATAATGTATGAAACATTGCATGATATAACAATCATTTTGGTTTATTTTGTATTAATTCGTCAAAACTCGACACATATTTTGACGATGGACGAGTAAACACACCTTCCACAGAAGAAAAGTCGCTGGCTTCAAATAAAGCACTGATCTTGAGTAACTCCGGTTTGTGAGCAAAGTATTACCATTAATACGTGGAATAGCATTCTCCAATTTTTCAAATAAAGACTGTTTTTTAAGAAAAAAAATAAAATACAAAGTCACACCTTTGTTTAAAAGTATAAATATATATTAAATTTAATATATTATTTTTTTAATTGTTCGATCCTAACGTTATGAGTAATGACTGATGAAGTATTAGTCTATATACTTATTTACATTTCAACATGAACGTTCCTTCTTTATATGACGGTCTGTTCTATGGTCGACTTGTCGTCTGCTATTATCAGACCGTTAATGGAATGAATGGTACATCTCTCACAAAAAAGCAGACGACAAGTCCGACCGCCCGTTCAGGGCGCGAATACTTCTGCATACAACAAACGTCATAGAAAATCTACTGCAGTTTTCGGCATATTTATAAACTTACAATAAAATAATATTGTAAATAGATGTACTTTTTCATTAACTATCACACTACGAAGGCTTAGCCTTTTGTACGCAATGTACGACGACCTTTAAGTTGACTATTGCAAAACCCAACGAGAAACGTGGCTGTAATAAGAACTATGTAAAACGTGGAATCTTCGACCCCAATACGAACAGTTTTCTTATTAATAGCATTAGAACAAAGACATTCCCTTCGTTTTTAAATACGTTTTCCCCACATTTCAGTTTATGAGACGATAGTACTAATGTACCCTTATTCTTCTACCCTGCATACATACATTTATTCACAGACAGCTTCCCTATTATTGAAAATAAATCGAAATGTTTGTTAAAAGCGACGTTGAACCCCATGATTGTTAAAAGCGACGTTAAACCCCATGATTGTTAAAAGCGACGTTGAACCCCATGATTGTTAAAAGCGAAGTTGAAACCCATGATTGTTAAAAGCGACGTTGAACCCCATGATTGTTAAAAGCGACGTTAAAACACCATGATTGTGGAAAGCGACGTTGAACCCCATGATTGTTAAAAGCGACGTTAAACCCCATGATTGTTAAAAGCGACGTTGAACCCCATGATTGTTAAAAGCGACGTTAAACCCCATGATTGTTTAAAGCGATGTTGAACCCCATGATTGTTAAAAGCGACGTTGAACCCCATGATTGTTAAAAGCGACGTTGAACCCCATGATTGTTAAAAGCAACGTTGAACCCAATGATTGTTAAAAGCGACGTTGAACCCCATGATTGTTAAAAGCGACGTTAAACCCCATGATTGTTAAAAGCGACGTTAACCCCATGATTGTTAAAAGTGACGTTGAACCCCATGATTGTTAAAAGCGACGTTGAACCCCATGATTGTTAAAAGCCCATGATTGTTAAAAGCGACGTTGAACCCCATGATTGTTAAAAGCGACGTTGATCCCCATGATTGTTAAAAGCGACGTTAAACCCATGCATGCATGCCATCCATCCGTACATACATACATACATTCATGTCAACAAATGTCCTTTATTATAGGCATAATCAATGTCGATCATGTAGCATAGACCATGGGAAAGACTAATCGTGTCGATTATAGTAAAAAAAAAATACAATTTTAATCAAAGATGTTTGTTTTGTTATGTTAAATAAATTGATTCATAATGAATTGTCCATTATCTATAAATGGCACAGGAGACACCATTTCTAAATTAAATAAGCTAATTTATCACAATATCCAAATGTCAAAGTACATCATTGTAAAAAAAAGAAGATATTCCTTTAATGACATGCGCTTTCAAAATAATCCCTAGCGGGTTTTAATTATCAAACTATTATACATGGCATCTATATTTGTGGGTGTGTTTAACATAACTGTTAGACTGTTTTTAACAGGAACAAAAGGTTATTTATAATTATATTCGAATAAAAACAGCACAAAATACATAATAATACGATCAAATGACCATACCGCATGTTTCAGTATTCAATTCACGTGCATGCTTTTCATGTGCATCATGTGTGTGTGTTGAAGTCACATGGCGTATAAAAGAAAATCTTCCTGTTCAACATTGGTGTACTTCGAATTTTGAATGGTGATAACATATATTATTTGGAAATGATCTCGCGCGTGCCATTTATGTATTAGTTAGAGGCTATGAAGTGAAATTTTAACAATTAAGAAACCCTAAGGGAAGGAGCGCAGCGACTGACCGGGGTTTCTTAATTGTTAAAATTTCACTTCTTAGCCTCTAACTGACTTAGTGTTTGCCCTACTTTTCCCACGCGCTTCTACGAAACCAGGCGTCTAAACACGTTCGCGCTTCTATTAAATGCGCCTCCTTGTGTCCAAACAAGCGCGTGCCATTTAGTAAGCGATTACTTAATGATTAAATGGTTAAACTTGGTGATCGTTAGAAATTTACATGAATAAGTTCGCCATTTCTTTAAAATTCCTCACCGTCTGATTGGAGGGAAAAGTAGGGCAAACACTAAGTATCTTTAGTGTTTGCCCTACTTTTTCCTCCAATCAGACGGTGAGGAATTTTAAAAAAATGGCTAATTTATTCATGTAAATTTCTAACGATCACCAATTTTAACCATTTAATCATTAAGTAATCGCTTACTAAATGGCACGCGCTTGTTTTGGCGCGAACGTGTTAAGACGCGTGGTTTCGTAGAAGCGCGGGGGAAAAGTAGGGCAAACACTAAGTCAGTTAGAGACTAAGAAGTGAAATTTTAACAATTAAGAGACCCCGATCAGTCGCTGCGCTCCTTCCCTTAGGGTTTCTTAATTGTTAAAATTTCACTTCATAGCCTCTAACTAATACATGGACAATTCTATGGACCATTTGTTAACATGAAACATAAAACAGCTTTGAGTAAAATTGTACCAAAACTTTTGGAAAGTAAAGGGCCCAATTTCGGCCATGTATTTTTCGGAGATTATGTTCATATCAATAGTGTTGAATTACTGCCATCTATTATGTTACTGACATTGCTCATGCGTATATTATGCATTTCAATTAACCATACCCCATCCATTTTGGATTGTTTTGGTCTAAGATTGCTTACCAATAGCTCTTAAAGAACAGCATTTACCATTTTTTAATAAATTATGTTATCTCATGTTGTACTATTTGAATAAAATATATAAAGAAGAACAGTAATGTAAGTATTATCTCATCGCCCGTTCCCCAATATCTTCACCCATCCACATACAGGCATACAAAGATAAATACAACAAATATATTACAAATTGTACTGTGTAGATCTATATATATGTATCTGCATACACCATCGGCAGTCAACAGCAAGTGATTTGCCGCAAAAATGTTGGAATTTCAACTGTAACCCATAAACACACACATACAGAATACACCTATACATTACTCTCACAAAATAGGGCCCGTACTTAGTGATTAAATAGTAGGAACATCCGTAGATTCTGTATACTATGCAGGTTTTATTCACTACCGTTCGCACTAATTGATTCGACATTGATGAATACGGCCACCGATGATATACCATGATTGGCTTATCCTATAACATCGTAGTTGTACAGTACTATGTTTTTTCAGAATAAAACACTAATTAAACCAAGTTTACGCATGCACTTTGACATATGCATTACTTGTCTGGATGCAAACTGAAATTGTATTTAAACAAAGATAGTTTACTAAACATGAACCAAATGTCTTCTAATACACTACCCTGTCCACGCAGCGTACAGATTCCCCAGGAGTGGACAGGCTAAAATGAATAACGGGACATGTATACGGTGACGGTTGGGGCCAGATACAATGTCGCAGTGTCGTGTCGCGATGTCGTATCGCGATGTCGCGATGTCGTATCGCGATGTCGCGATGTCGCGATGTCGTATCGCGATGTCGCGTTGTCGGGCGTCGCATTGTCGTGCAAGACATTATGAAAAGTAAAATAAAGGCCCTATAATGTCAACGTGGCAAAATATAACATATTTCAGAAAATCAAGAGTCCTAACTCTCGTTGTACTGGTCTGATCAGGCTGGTTTTCAGACGTATCCGAGCTTTCATTTACATCAATCTGCCGAATATGGAGTGTAAGTCCACGGTGAACAATATCAGCAACTTAGGAACGAGAAAGAATCAAGGGCATCATCATCAACAACAACAACAACAACAACACATGGATGGAATTAGAGATAACACCAACATCATTATCATAAACGACTAAAACAACATCAACATGTTACATTCTGAAGTATTATAACACCAACAACTGTCCTAGCCTAAATTTACGCGTTTTATAAACTCATCGACCCGCCGACTGGGTGGTGGTTCGAGGCTCGATCTCCCCCAAAAATGGCGTTTTTAGGCCTTTTAATGGATATTTGAAGTTTAAGAACCAGGAAAACACTATGCAACTTTGTAGATATGAACAGTAACTACATATAGCTGTCAAGTTTCCCGGGTTTGCAGGGCCGCTTGGGTTCCCAGAGTCGATCCAATGGCCAATCGCTCTGGTGAACAGAATGTGTATTCCAACTTTCTTGGTAGAAGTAGGTGCTAATAATATGCTATGTTAAAGTGTATGGTAATAACATAACTACTCATAGACGTCGCGTTTTCCTGGCTCTCTGGTCAGTTTACATCCACAGTGTTTGTAAAAGAATCGAACCCACGCCATGAACAAATCTACTTTTTCGTTAGCGGTAATGAAATGTAAAACACGAGGTATTAGTTTATAGCTTCATAGTAGGCTCTCATAGCAGTCATGCTTTTCAGCTCTCATCCTTGGATCGGCATCCACGGCCGATCAAAGAGTCCAAAATATAATCCTTACGACTTGTACGTGGCTTTCGACTGAGACGTCCAAAGATGTTAAACGAGTGTTCTTTAGGAAAGTAAACGCGTCTCCTTAACGAAATTATTGCGTTTTATAAATTCTTCGACCCGCCGACTGAGTGGTGGTGCGAGGCTCGAAACCACTCAAAATTACATTATTTTGGCCCTTTGAGGGATACTGTATTGCAACTTTCTGAAACACGCAAACGCGATGTCACTATGTAGGCCTCAACACTATCTAGATCTACTCATTTTTAGTTTAATTTAAACATATTTATTTTACATCGATTGCGAAACAAGTTCTTGCAACTTAGATTAATCACTCTCGATGGCTTCCTGGGTAGAACCAGTACTAAGCAATGTGGATTAATTATATTGCTTAAGGATAAATAAAACGTGGCCGCGGCAAGGATCGAACCCACATCTACTCATAGATATCAAGTTTCAAGTGTACAGTTTGGCTCAAAGAGTCGAATCAGTCGATCAAATGGTGCAATCACTTGTGGCTGATAAAATGTGAATTCCAATGTGTAGGCCTACAGTATGTACCATATCTAGAAATATGCGTAAAAACTAATAAATTGTACTACATACATAGTGTAATAACAATCTATTTATCTAGATCTACTTGTAGCATGGTGTTCTATGGTATCACGGTACTTAAATGGTTTGACAAAAAATTAAACTGTACACACTATTTAAAGAAAAAGGAAACTCAAATGCTTTCTGTGACCCTTCTACTAAATTGTTATAATATAAAAAAAATTACGTAAAAATGTCAGAATTAGATTTGAAAAGAAGGGTACCCTCATTGAGCTTATTATTTTAAACGTTCTATGGTATCACGGTATGCACATATTGTGTATCCTGTATTTGTTAATAACTGGTATAAGATTCAATGAGTGACCATTTCTAAAAACAATAATGTAAAAAAGACCCATCAGACTGAAAAAATAATGAATTTTATAACCGTCAAGGTAGGGGAAACTGCATTTATGGAGACCAGGGGTGATGAATTTTAAAGATCATAAGGAAATTGTCAACATGTTTGCATTATTTTGAAATATCCTTTTATTTATGATAAATATACTTATATTTTTCAATTATTTTATTATATGTACCTAAAGTCATCACATCTATAAGATAAGCATCACATTTATGCAGAGATGCATACTGTTTTATAGATTGGACACTGCCGTGATACCATAGAACCCTTGATATCATAGGAAGCTAGTATACAGAGATTGAGGTCAGGGTAAACTCATGATGTAGAGTCTGTTATATACATGTACTTTACTTTACTTGTACTGTATTTGACTTTTGAGGTCAATGCGATGAGAACGTGACGTCAATACTTCTCATGTTTACGTCACGCAGAGGCGTAGCGAGAGCTTTCACAGCATGAAAGCCAAAAACTGTACTCAGTACAGTTTAAAACAAAAGTGAAGATTTCTTTGAACACTTTTTAAATAAAGATCTACACTTTTTCCTTTCATAGTAATAATATGTTGGTCCAACAAAATATTTTTGAAATCGATCCGGAAAAAAAAAGAAAATTTGCAGAGACATTCACCCAAGCTGACGTGCACCTGCTAATATCGCGAGATTTCGTCAAAACGAGGCAAGGGAAATAAATCATGATTCAGCGTCATTAGTTACATTGGTAATCGCTTCCGTGTTTGGTGTATATTTGATCAGTTAAAAGCTCATATGTAGTATATATATGTTCAACTATGTGTAAGGTTTAACGCCCTAACAAAATATACTGAAAATGAGCCATACCGTATTGTAAAATATTGTTTATGTTTATTAATATCAGGGAGTACGTACTCCCTGTTAATATAGTGTGTACAATAAACTTATCTGTATGACACAGCTGATTCTGTGATAATGCCGGCCGATGATTTTTGTTGTGTGCCAGGGTGTAATCATAAGCGCAGCCAAAACTCTCCCTGTAGCACTTATTACACTATTCCTGAGGAGCCTAGCTCTCTCAGAGCTCAGTGGCATGCCCGAATTCGTCGGGATTACATTGAAGATGGTAAGGTGAAGAACTGGCAGGCCACCCGTAATCACAGAGTGTGTGACTGTCATTTCACACAAGAAGAAAAGGAGACAGTCCTGCGCCCAAAATCCAGGTTTCCTGGTAGAAAATATGTCCTACCATCATTATTTCCTTTACATTCAAGTGCGACAACAAAAAAAAAGACAACAACAAAGTCCACCAACAGGGTACAGTTGCCGGACAAAAAACGCCGAAAGCTTGTCTTTGTAAGTATCTATGTATTCAATCATATGAAGTCATTTGACTGTCGAACGCACTGGCATTACTTGTCAATGACAAATTATACCAATATAAACAGTGTTTTGTCCGGTTACCTGGCAGCAACCATGCATGGCGACTTTTTTCCAAGGGAGAGGCTACATTTTTCCCAGGCTCATACTCGGGTGGGTGGCTTGTTTATATAGTCAAAAGACAACAAAGTCGCAAATGTGTTCATAGGTGTTATTATACAACTGAATATGACAAAATGAATTACTATAAATGAGCCAAAGTTTTATTAATTTTACCTTGAAACTAAAGACTGATACGCCTAAATAAATCTCATATTAACAGGACTCTGAAACCTAAACAGGAACATCCAACAATGTTTTATCCTGCGACCTGAAAATCTATATGACGAATACATGGTAGTGAAAAATGTGTACCTCAACCGGGACTCGAACCCAGGGTCTCTGATTTACCGTACCAGCGCTATAATCAATGAGCTATCGAGAACATACGGGTTCGGAATAGATTATTCTCCATTTACCTGTACCCGGTAACATATAGCCTATATACTGAACAAAAGAAGTTTAAAACCACTTCTTAGAAACATAGATTAACCATATGAACATTGATATAATTGTCTGAAGATATTAGAAATAGTAGGTAAGGATTTGATTTTCAAAATGTTGGGTTATTTTATTATTTTCTAAGCAAAGTATCATAATTACTTCCAATATATTAAAAACAACTTATATCATTATACAACCATATTGCTTTGAACAAATTTAATGTTTGTTATTAACAAGAATTGGCCATACTGTAATTATTTAGAAAACTGCTGAAATGTGTTCACAAAGGAGTGTTATTCTCTTAATCCGAACAAACACATATGACATGCATTGCATATGCTAAATTTTGCTCAATATATGAAGACAGATCCCTCATGCAGTTTTGTTCTGTTGCGTCTTAAGTAAGGCCACAACATTTATTATCAGTAATCATTGGCCATTACAACATACCTGCTACTAATATAAAGAAAGTGTTGCTAAGTGTTATACTCAAAAAAAAATTCATAGCAAGAAAATCGATAAATGACATACCGTAATTATGCCGTTTAAAATAAATAAAGGAAACAATGCATGAAAATATAAGCAATAACCTTGCAGCAAATAAAAAAAGGTAATTTATGTAAGATAATATACTGAATAAATAATCTAGGCCAATTCTACTACACCTATATAATATAGTATACTTGTTATATGTCTATAATTGACTTATCAATCACAAGATGGCAGATGTGGGTTTTTTTTCTCGAACGAGCAGATGCGAATGAGCGAGAAAAAACCCGCCTAACACTGAGTGAATGATTTCCATATATATAATCAAACCTTGAGCAGTTAAATAATCTATTTATTACAATAACATTTTAAATCAGTTTGTAAATCATTTAATAACCAAAATATTTCGCTTTGTTGAGCGTTATCATTGGATGATGTTGATGTCAGCAGCAACAGCTAATATATTGACCGACGTCATGACTATGTCAAATTTTTTGTAATCACAGTTATTAATATTTAATGATTACGAATTTTCTTTCACTGATAGGAGTCTAATGATGTCTTTTAACGCAGGATCCACCCCCGAGCAGCACTGAAACTGCCAGTACCAGCAGTGTTGAACCTGCCAGTACAAGTACCGTTGAACCCACTAGTACAAGCAACATTGAACCTGCCAGTATTGTTGTAGAAGAACTTGAGACAGAGGATCATAATTTGGATGCTTCTATGAAAGATGTAACTATCATAAAAAGACATTAATTTTGTAATTGTTTGTGTTGTCATGCTACATATAGCTGACTATAATACCAAGTTTAACATTTATGATTGCCTTTTTTTTCTAAATTTGAATTGAATTGGGTTTAACAAGCCTAAAACTGTAACATCTTAGGTCATAAAAGCACAGAATAAGCCTGTATAATACAGTAATCGACAAAATGTGAACTATTTCCTGCCCCATTTAATACTTGTTAAACCTTATTTCACATACTAAATACCATATATTTCACATACTAAATACCATATATTTACATAATAAAGTGTCTCAATAGATAGACTGTATTTGGCAATACTGTTATTCAATAGTGTAAATGCCAAACAATGTTACAAATTATACACTAATAAACTGTTAAAATGGAGTATTTCTGGCATCAACAGGGCATACAATTAATCTATTTTACTGACTTTTGCCAATCAATTACTCAAAATGCCAGTCAACTTTAGATTCAATGGCAATATTTTGCAAGTGCTTAACATCCTTCAAATTTAAATTACGGATAAAAAGCAAAACTAATTAGGCTTATATAGTTTCTAGGCAATCAAAACCCATTTACAATGGTAACAAAAATGGGATATTGTTAATCGTTTGCCAGATAAGCTTAGTGCTATAATTTCCAGTTCATATTTTATCAATTTGCAAAAAAATGTCAGTTAACGCAGGGATAATATTTAATGTTTTTTAGCCACTTGCTAAAAAAAGCAAGTGCGAAGGTTTTTGTTATTTGCTATTTTAATCAACCTACTTGAATTAATAATTTAAAACTTCAATTCATTTTAATTCGAAGGATTGCGATACATATAAATAATGACATTTTCACACTCAGCTAGATGCAGGAATGTAATAATGTAGACTTATAACTTACTTATATATATGAACACCTCTTTTATAACCATAAGCTTACAATATGTCTACTTTGCAGGAACAAAGCGGACCACATGGACATGATTATATAAAGACAATGTGTGACAGTGGATCATTTGAACTGTTAGAAACAAATACAGACCTGAAAGAGTTTTTAAAAATTTCACAAGACAATGCAGAAATTATAGCAGAGTTTCAACAAATGCAAAACAAGTGTCAGATTTTAACACTGGAGAATGTTAAGGTGAATAATAAGTTATTCAAATTCTATACAGGCTTTTCAAATTATGAGGTGTTTGATGCTCTGTATCTGTTTTTGGAGCCAAAAGCCGAGGACATGAAGTATCCGTCTGGTGAAAGAACAGTTCTTCATCAACATTATGTTGTAAAGTCCAACAAGAAACCAGGTAAAAAGAGAAAAATAAGTCTAAGGGAGGAATTTTTCATGACCCTTGTACGACTGCGTCTTGGGATTCCCTCAGCAGATATGGCCCTGAGATTTGGTATTTCAGAGTCCTCATTTTCGAGTATTTTTACTGCTTGGGTGTGTTTGCTCTCAATTGAGCTCGAATCTATATGTAAAATGCCACCAATGACAGGTGATGACTATACCCAAGCAGAATGTTTTTCAGAATTTGATAATGTTAGGATTATTTTAGATTGTACCGAATTGTTTTCTGAAACACCAGGTGCACTTTCTGCTCACAAGCAATTTTTTTCATCCTACAAACATCATACAACTGTCAAATTTCTTGTAGGAATGAACTCTTGTGGTGCTATAACATATATTTCAAAAATGTTAGGTGGCAGGTCATCTGATAAATTCATTACTAACGAATCGGAAGATTTGTTAATAGAATTAAATGGTGGTGAAAAAGTAATGGTGGACAGGGGTTTTACCATAGCAGAGGACCTGCCACCAGGTGTGGAATTGATCATGCCCTCATTTAAACACAGGGACAGATCCCAGTTTCCCAAAGATGAACTTCAAAGAAACAAGAAAATATCTGAGGCCCGTGTCCACATTGAAAGAGCAATGCGCCGCATTAAACAATTTATATTTTTGGCCAGAGAGATGAAGATTTCACAGAAAGATATATATGAAAATGTTTTTAAAGTCTGTGGGTATCTGGTCAATTTTCAGGAGCCATTTTTAAAAATCTGAATACTATTTTAAAGGGACACACAGCAATCCTGATTAGTTTTTAACGCTATTTCGTTAACGTCTAAAATTTGCGACTGTAAAACGCCCGATTTCCTGTCTTAAATTACGTGACGTCACATAATGTTGTAACAAGCGACGTCATTGGATGACATCAACAAAATGCCGTTATCAATGAATTTGAGTTTTCATAGAAAATAGCAAGTATGTATTAGTTTACTTTAATATTTCTTGTATTTAAATGGAAAAGCATTAGAATTGAGATAACCATGCTAAGAGTTTCAATCTGGGATGGTATGTGGTTGGTTTAACAGTCTGAAATTATTACGGCGATGCGATAAATGAAATTCTCAGACAGTAAACCACTCACATACCATCTCAGATTGAAAATCTTATCATGTGGGGTATCTCTTCAATGATACTTGATTTATGAATCGATGGTTCAGTTTTAACCATTGTTAAAGAATTCAAGATTGCCGTGTGCCCCTTTAATCCTTAGCACAAGTTTATTTGTTGTTTATGCAACAGTTTGTCGGTAAGTTTTGAGGACCCTGTGTATTCTGTTGTTAAATCAGATATACATCAAGTGAGATTTATTTTGATAAATTTAAAGAAAAATGTGTTTCAATCATGCTAAATAACACCATATTCTGATAGGACGATATGAATTAATATTATACCTCATTTGCATATATTCCATTCCTTTGCGCAATATGACAACATCAAGTCACTTTTCTGTGATAGTGGCCGACACGAGTCCGAGAGCTTTAGTTTCGGACGTGTGAAAAATACCACGTCAAATTTAAATGGAATAATTACATTAAATGTATTGTTTTATTGATCATATTCAGTATAATGTAACAAATAATGTATGGTGCTTCGATCCATACGCAAGTTTATGGACTTGGCAATCAGACCTAGAATGTTATATAGACCGAAGCGAAGCTTTAGTCAATATACTATTCTAGGTCTGATTACCCAGTCAACAAACTTGCATATGGACCTCAGCACCATACATTATTTGTTAAATATTCATGACTAATTTTAACATACACAGAGTCCGCCAAGTTTTCCATACCCAACTTTTTCATAAATAATAATTAAATTGAACGTAACAGGAAGTCCAACTAAACTCCTTTACAGATTTAATATAAAATGAAAACACAGAATCTGTTTTCATCATGGGGTTGATGTGTAGTATTGAGACCTACATGTATATATTAGAGATGTGGTACGGAGACCCGTATATTAGAGATGTGGTATGGAGACCAATATGTTAGAGATGTTGTATGGAGACCAATATATTAGAGATGTGGTATGGAGACCAATATATTAGAGATGTGGTATTGAGACCAATATATTAGAGATGTGGTATGGAGACCAATATGTTGGAGATGTGGTATGGAGACCAATATGTTAGAGATGTTGTATGGAGACCAATATATTAGAGATGTGGTATGGAGACCAATATGTTAGAGATGTTGTATGGAGACCAATATATTAGAGATGTGGTATGGAGACCAATATATTAGAGATGTGGTATTGAGACCAATATATTAGAGATGTGGTATGGAGACCAATATATTAGAGATGTGGTATGGAGACCAAAATGTTGGAGATGTGGTATGGAGACCAATATGTTGGAGATGTGGTATGGAGACCAATATATTAGAGATGTGGTATGGAGACCAAAATGTTGGAGATGTGGTATGGAGACCAATATATTAGAGATGTGGTATTGAGACCAATATATTAGAGATGTGGTATGGAGACCAATATGTTGGAGATGTGGTATGGAGACCAATATATTAGAGATGTGGTATGGAGACCAATATGTTAGAGATGTGGTATGGAGACCAATATGTTGGAGATGTGGTATGGAGACCAATATGTTGGAGTTGTGGTATGGAGACCAATATGTTAGAGATGTGGTATGGAGACCAAAATGTTGGAGATGTGGTATGGAGACCAATATGTTGGAGATGTGGTATGGAGACCAATATGTTGGAGATGTGGTATGGAGACCAATATGTTGGAGATGTGGTATGGAGACCAATATGTTGGAGATGTGGTATGGAGACCAATATATTAGAGATGTGGTATTGAGACCAATATATTAGAGATGTGGTATGGAGACCAATATGTTGGAGATGTGGTATGGAGACCCATATGTTGGAGATGTGGTATGGAGACCAATATATTGGAGATGTGGTATGGAGACCAATATGTTAGAGATGTGGTATGGAGACCAATATGTTGGAGATGTGGTATGGAGACCAATATGTTGGAGATGTGGTATGGAGACCAATATATTAGAGATGTGGTATGGAGACCAATATGTTGGAGATGTGGTATGGAGACCAATATGTTGGAGATGTGGTATGGAGACCAATATGTTGGAGATGTGGTATGGAGACCAATATATTAGAGATGTGGTATGGAGACCAATATGTTAGAGATGTGGTATGGAGACCAATATGTTGGAGATGTGGTATGGAGACCAATATGTTGGAGATGTGGTATGGAGACCAATATGTTAGAGATGTGGTATGGAGACCAAAATGTTGGAGATGTGGTATGGAGACCAAAATGTTGGAGATGTGTATGGAGATCCATAGGTTGAAGATGTAGTATTGAGACCCATATGTTAGAGATGTGGTATGGAGACCAATATATTAGAGATGTGGTATTGAGACCAATATGTTGGAGATGTGGTATGGAGACCAATATGTTGGAGATGTGGTATGGAGACCAATATGTTGGAGATGTGGTATGGAGACCAATATATTAGAGATGTGGTATGGAGACCAATATGTTGGAGATGTGGTATGGAGACCAATATGTTGGAGATGTGGTATGGAGACCAATATATTAGAGATGTGGTATTGAGACCAATATGTTGGAGATGTGGTATGGAGACCAATATGTTGGAGATGTGGTATGGAGACCAATATGTTGGAGATGTGGTATGGAGACCAATATGTTGGAGATGTGTATGGAGATCCATAGGTTGAAGATGTAGTATTGAGACCCATATGTTAGAGATGTGGTATGGAGACCAATATATTAGAGATGTGGTATTGAGACCAATATATTAGAGATGTGGTATGGAGACCAATATGTTGGAGATGTGGTATGGAGATGTGTATGGAGACCCATAGGTTGAAGATGTAGTATTGAGACCCATATGTTAGAGGTGTATTATTGAGACCTATATGTTAGAGAAGTTGTATGCAGTCTTATACTTTAGAGGTGTGGTTTTAATACAGATATGTTAAGAGGGGTAATATTGAGACCCATAGGCTGGGAGACTTTGAGTCTTGAGTATTGTGCTTAACATGTTACCGAACACAACCCAGTCTTTCAAACATTTCTGAAATGTCAAATCTACATCCCACAATCAGTCATACACTTGGTGCAGATAAATGTATAGTCGTCATCCACATCTTCACTATCAACTTGAGCACATTTCATGTGATACCATGATTGGCAGTCACAAATACTACATTCGCAGGCTATACTTGCATCTGAATTGTCATCCTTTGGCTCTTCTGGGCAGATTTTACAACATTTTAGGCAATAAAATTTACCAGTCAATGTTTGTACAGAAGAGGTAACAAATTCATTCTTGATAGTTTGTTGAATCTGTTTGTGAGAATCAAGAGATTTTTGTTCCTGTGTAAGAATAGAAGGAACTACAAACTCAGTATAAAATTCCCTCATAACTGAGAACAGCTCCTGCCAATATTCTGGGTTGAAGGATACATTTATAACAGTGATACCTTTCTTTTCATACCATATGACAAAGGAACACGTTAAACAATTTGTTAATTTCATTTGCCCTTGCACCTGTGAATAGTATGGATGACTATTTACCAAATAAAGTTCACCATTTTCAGATTGTTTTAATTTTTTTAGGTTTTCTACACTTAGACTTGGGCACTTAATCTCCACAACACATTTTCCATGGCATTCACATTCTGCAAGGCGGTCTGGACTAGCTCCCAAAAACCCATCAACAAATAATCCACAATCATGTAACTTAAACGAAGTGTGAGATCCTTTCATTGTTCTTTCAAATTCACAACTTGCATCACGCTCATGTTTTAATCCATATTTTGTATATTTATTACCTTGAAACTTAGAACCTTCAATGATATCAGTTACAAGGTTGTCTGTTGGATTTGTACTGGTATTACCCCGCTGCTTTACAATATTACCCTTTTTAACTTCACGCATTCTACTGGCTACACGTCCATATTGTGATGCTGTGATAAGGCCCCTCCTGTATTTAAACCATTGGACTGAATCGGCCTGTCCTCTTGTTATTTTTTCTATATTCTCTTTCTCTGTTTCCATTCTTTTTAATCCATTTTTAACAAAATTTTCATTTAGATCATGCGCTTCATTTTTCTGATTTAGTGAACAAAATACCAATGCCTTTTCGTTCACAGTTAGTGGTTCCTCGGATGAATTTACAGTAATATACGCAGCCGGTGTAAGTACTTCATCGAATTCTCCAACACAATCTGGTAACTCTAATATGGGTATGCACTCTTGCGATTTATTATCATCAGAGTTGTTACATACTGTATGTTTCTTAATTATTGGTCTCGCAATACTGCTAACCCAAGGCAGATTTGGATTGATCAATCCTAGCCGATGATGAAGTGCTTTAACATTTTCAATGTTTACCCCTCTTTTAGTAACATTTATAGGATTAAACCTGAATGCTCTATACATCTTCTGTTTACGTACTTTACCTGGAATTATTTTTCGGACTTCTACATCATTTAGCAATTTTGGCTCAACTTTGGTACCTCTAGGTACAACCCATTTACATAGTTTTTCCGTACTGGCTTCATCATCTGGTAAGTTTTTGTATCCCCGACTCACAAAATCTTCTACTGCAAATAGCAAAGCAGCTAGATGTGTGCATGCCTCTCCAAGACCAGCAACACATGTGCAATGTCCCCCAACAGGCTCACCATCTCTCTTCAAAAGCACTATTGTCTGGTATTGGGTTCCAGAAGTGTCTCCTGACGGATTGGATTGACATTTGATGGCACAGTAATCTGATGTTTGATCCAATGGATGGCACTTTAGACCACTGACATGGCCAGATTCATACAGATTATACGATCGCAGAGCTTTGTATGATCTTAAAGTCTCTTCTGTGTATATTTCAAAGTTCTTATTGCTTACTAGATTGTTATTCGGTAAGGAAATATCATGGGCAGCGAGTAGATAGCGGATGATTTGAGCCAGCTGAATGTTTGGAACTTGCCTTATGTTGTTTGTCCAACCATCTGAGAGAGCTTTAACCTGAATAATAATTTCCTCAAATGCATCCGATTCAGTAGTTGTGCTGCTTGATAATCCAGTGGTTGATAAACCAATAACATTAGACAGCAAAGTGAGTCTGTGGCTTCTTTTGCCTTTTGTTGGTTGTCCAAGTGATTTAAGAAAGTGATTCAAGTCAGAGTTTGATAAATTCAAAACATCTCTCTGTGTCTGTGGTAATTTGACCTAGAATAAAAGGAGAAGTAACCATTGCAGTTATGTGTATACATGTATATGATATTGCATTACTGCTTAACAGACATTTAAAGCTGCTTATAGTGCTCCAGTTAAGACGTGAATCTGCGTAATTAGGCATATTTTTCCCCCCATCAAAAACGCATTAAAAAATTGTCATTAAGTATTGACAACAAAATACCTGCGTACACACTTTAATAATACCCTATCATACTTACTACTTAATGAAGTTTGAAGTACCTCCAGAAATTACTAGTAAATGCTTACAAGAAACAAGAGGTGACGGAGAACAGCTCGACTATTCGAACTTTTAGAGAATAAGAAAGTATATAGCTAGCATATACCAGAATATATCAGAAAACAAGACTTAAACAATGTGGAGGTACGGTTGGGGTGGGGTTTAGAGGGGGGAGGGATATAGAAAATTGTGCCGATATGAAATTATTGTTAGAATGTCTTAAAAATTATAATTTGAGACAGGATGTGATTTTTTTTGTTAAGAAATAAACAATTCGAGTTTTGAGTGGGTTGGATGTGGTGGGGAGGGTGCAACATAGCTATAAGTTTATGAATGGACCAAAAAAAATCAGATATATGTAAAAAGAAATAAAAAATCCGGTTAACCGTTTACAGTGGATTTTGAGGGGTGTGATGGGGAAGGCATTGGCATGGAGGGGATAAGGGGGCAACACAGCTATACGTCTGTTTATTGAATGGACAAAAAAAAATCAGAATTATGTTTTTAAAAAAATCTGGTTTTGAGTGGATTGGG
Organism: Cyrtodaria siliqua; assembly: GCA_037043455.1. Classification (NCBI taxonomy): domain Eukaryota; kingdom Metazoa; phylum Mollusca; class Bivalvia; order Adapedonta; family Hiatellidae; genus Cyrtodaria; species Cyrtodaria siliqua. The sequence goes on along the minus strand of JAWPHD010000380.1, from coordinate 299,444 downwards.
CAGTGGCCGGGTGCGATTACATAAGCTCTCTTATTCTTCGAATAGTCGAGCTAAAAACAAGAGCACCGCCAATGCTGCAGACGTTCGACTTTTGCGAAATTGATAATTGAATTACATTAGATTTTATAGTCTCACCAACAGCTAAGTTCATATGAGGACTTTCCAGCTTCCACTGGTGGAGAAATACCCAAGGTGCCCTCTCTGGGCAATTTTCGTGCACGCGCGGACACCTGGGTAAAACCACCAACGTTCCGCAAGCCAGCTGGATAACTGCCTCACATAAAGATTCATAAGCCCGTAAGGGATCGAACATACAATGGCAAGGGGCAAATGAATTCAAGTCAGAGACTTTAACCAGGGTACGCAGACAACGATCAAGTGATGACTATAGCTCTTTTTCTCATTGAAGTTGGTTGTTTGACGCAAAGTAATGCCATTTAAAAAAGACAGAGCGCTATAATGAATAAGCGGAAGAGGAAATACGTTATGTTTTATGGAAAACATTTTACTTTTTTTTCCCCTTTGAAACTTGTTTTTAAGAATACGCATTAGAAAATGTAAATTTTCAATACAATTTTTTTTCATGCGTAAAATATGCCTTATGATGAAAGCTTATCTGGAGCAATGAAGCACATTATTTCCATGTTATTTTGGAAAGCTGAACAGTTCTATTTTCAGTTTTTATGTAATTTACATGTATAATGTTTTAATAGGAAACTTGAACTACATGTATTTATTAAGCATCCAAATTATAACCTAGATGTATATGTATTAATCTAATATAATTTTGGCTTTAAAACTGTTTGTATATAATCAAATACAACTGAGTTTTCAGTTGTTTGTGGTTATTCTACCAAAGAATTTAATATATTATTGGTGCAATACATGTATATGCACCAATTAGCAATATGTAAAGAAATTATTTGATTTTTACTTTTTGTATACTTATTAATAATAAATTTGTTAAAAGGGCTCACAACAATATTTAAGTTATTATCAAAATATAAAATTAGTATATCGATGTGTTTAATTTTAAAACCGCTTGCATGTAATTAACAGTTTTAGTTTCCAAATTGTCTTCATTGTTTTCCCATGTGTTTAAAATATATTATAGGTGAAATATAATCAATAGTTAGTAATATGTATATTGATGTGTATCCTTTTAAAATATGCAAATTAATCATGTTAATAACAAAAAATAACAGAATTCTATGATTTTTTTTTAAAAAAATCACAATTGCCATGTGTCCCTTTAATCAATTTTTAATGCTGAGTCAATAAAATGTTTTCTGTTGAAGAACCTGAAAATCATTTGCATTGATCACATTATAATTACATGTACCTTAGATGACTGTTTACCTTAAATAAAGCTTAATGTCAGTCAGTATGCGTTGTTATTGAAAATTTCCCCACATTATGACAGGAGAAATTTATTTTTGTTTGAACAGTGTGTTACATCATTTTCAGCACATTTTAGGCTATAATTATATGAGGTTTTGATTTTTTTGTGGTGGCGACCCTTTTTATATGGTAGAACCAGTATTGTGTACTGGTGTCCTCGCCATCCATAAGAATCCAAACTTTCTCACTTTACAAGCCATCCTCCCATTGCAATTGAACCTGCAGTGGTGAGATAGTTTCAAATACAACTTCTGCCCACGTAAATAAACGTGTATTAGTTGCTATGCTAGCTTCATTATTCATTTGTACAATATGCATTATGATGAAAGCTTACCTGGAGCACTGTATATGGCTTCCCGGATAACCGCTCATGCCAAGCCACATCAGCGATCTAAACCGCAAGTTCGGAACTCCTTATTTACAATTATGGTGGAGTTGAGATTCGAATGTTTATGTTGTATACTGCATCTTAATATTTAAATACTTACTTTTCCTATATACCAATATCAATTTCATCCACCAGGAGTATCCATGTCGAAGAAGTTATAATTGAGATGTATGTATGACAATTCAAAAGAGTTATCCGTAAATGCAAACCAATATAACATAATAGTTTGACATAAACGTAACAATTTTGAGAATTATCAAGTATCTAGAAGTCACAGCAGCAAGGACTGAAATAAAATCAGAAACATTTAACAGAAACTAAACTCATTAATAAACAGCATAATATTAAACTGAGCACTTTTTTTTAAAAAATTTCTCTGATATAAGAAGCCTTTTTTTCGTTTGTATTTGTTTTCTAAGCCCTATACAGACTGATGAATTATCAGAATTGTAAAAATGGCTTTAATACTGTCAGAGAAGACTCGGATTATACTTTCCTCTAAATATTTTTTTCTCTTTAGTATTTAATTGACACTGCTTACATGGTGTTTGCTCCTAAATGAGGGGGTAGGCCAATAGGGGTGAGTAATTGTTGCTTCTGCTGACTGCATTGTCTAAATAGGCCTTTATGACACCCTTTTTCATTTCGCTTTATAATTGAATTGAATGTTGTTTAACGGCTTATCAACACAGAATAGGTTATTTAGAGCCGCCCCAGAGAGAGGGGAAGGATACATAGGAATCCGGGAACCTGCCCTACTCTTATTATCGAATAGATTCCTATGGTTCTTTTAACATGCTCAGAAGATAGACCGATACACGGGACCGCCCGGTTTACGCCCCCATCTGACGGACGAGGCTAAGGAAAAGTGTCTTGCCCAAGACGGAAATCAGTGGCACCACGGAGGATTGAACCCGGGGTCTCCAGTTACAAATCCGCCGCGCTACCTACTGCGCCATGCCAGCCCCATCATTTCGCTTTATAAAGGAAATGTCTTGCACCTTTTTAGAATGGAAATCAATGCATAAATTTAGAAAGGGTTGGTAGGAATCTAATGTAATCTGGTAATGACATTTTCCCTTTAAACACGATTTAACTATAGTCTGTATATTATACCTCCCCACCACTCCCCCATTTTAATCATTGCTCAACATAACATAATAATAAACTCCAAAGGACCCCCCTCCCACCCCCACCATAGATGCTCAACATAAATTATATAAAGAACGTCAAAAGTGAACATAACTATCGAAGAAACACAACAATTTTTTTTAATAACTACCTCTTCTGGTTTCAGTTTATTCCTCGGGTCTTTCTTTCTTGTTGACGTTCCTGGGTTATCCATGTCTGCAATGAAAAATTATGAATAAAGAAAGGTAAACAAATGATGCCAATGCTGGTGGTGCGTGTTTGTTTACACGGCTCGTAGATAACTTCAGCAATATAATCACTAAAATGACACTTTTTGTTAATGTCGGTTGTTAGCTGTTTGTAAGTTAGGAAAAGCGGAAGTTAAATAAACAGAAACATCTTATATATATAAATCAAACTAATATTATTCCTAAAACTGACCGATGTTTTTTATTTCCCTTGCCTCGTTCTGGATAGTCTCGCGAGAGCAGCAGGTGCATGTGAGTTTGTGTTACCGAATTCGAGAATGGCATTTATTAGCATCTACTTCTACCAAGAAAGTTGGAATACACATTCTGTTCACCATGGCGATTGGAACCATTGGATCGACTCTGGGAGCCCAAGTGGCCCTGCAACCCCGGAAAACTTGATAGATATACGTAGGCTACCTACTGTTGAGTCCTATAACGTTACATCGCGTTTTCCTGGTTCACAGACTTCCAATATCCATTAAAAAGCCTAAAACTCTTATTTTTTTGGTGAGTTCGAGCCCCGAACCATCACTTAGTCGGCGTATCGATGAGTTTATAAAACGCGACAATTTATGCTGGGGCGTTTTTAACTTTCGAATTAACCCTCGTTTAACATTTTGGACGTCTCAGTCGGGAGCAACAGCATTTCGTAGGGAGTACATTCCGGACTCTTGAAAATTGGTCCATTGGATCGACTCTGGGAGCCCAAACGGCCCTGCAAACCCATGGAAACTTGACAGCTATAAGTAGCTACTTTTGAGACCTACCAAGTTACAACGCGTTTTTCTGGTTCATAACTTCCACTATCCATTAAAAGGCCTAAACACGCCGTTTTTTTGGTGAGTTCAAACCCCGTACCACCACTCAGTCGGCGGGTCGATGAGTTTATAAAACTCGAAAATTTAGGCTAGAGGGCGTTTTTATCTTTCGAATTAACCTTCGTTTAACATCTTCGGACGTCTCAGTCGGGAGCCACAGCATCTCGCACGGAGTACAATTTGGACTCTTTGGCCGGCGGTGGGTGGCGAACCAGGTGTCGGTGCCGAAAAAAATGAACTGATATGATTAGCTACTTAAAATACCTAAAATGATTTGTCACATTTTTCATTTTCCGAGTGCTAACGAAAAGGTTGATTTTTTTATAGTGTGGGTTCGAGTCTTTTACAAACACTGTGGATGTAAACTGGCCAGCGAGCCAGGAAAACGCGACGACTATGAGTAGTTATGTTATTACCATACACTTTAACATAGCATATTATTAGCATCTACGTCTGCCAAGAAACATAGAATACATATTCTTTTCACCATGGCGATTGGACCATTGGATCGACTCTGCGAGCCCAAAAACGGCCCTGCAAACCCGGGAAACACGACAGCTATAAGTAGTTACTTTTGAGATCTACAAAGTTACATCGCGTTTTTCTGGTTCATAACTTCCAATATCCATTAAAAGGCTTAAAAACGCCATTTTTTTGGTGAGTTCGATCCCCGTACCACCACTCAGTCGGCGGATCGATGAGTTTATAAAACTCGAAAATTAAGGCTAGGGGGCGTTTTTATCTTTCGAATTAACCCTCGTTTAACATCTTTGGACGTCTCAGTCGGGAGCGACAACATCTCGTGCGGAGTACAATTTGGACTCTTTGGCCGGCGGTGAGTGGCGAACCAGCGGTCAGTGCCGAAAAAAATGGACGGATATGATTAGCTACTTAAAATACCTAAAATGATTTGTCACATTTTTCATTTTCTGAGAGCTAACGAAAAAGTTGATTTTTTGTTAGTGTGGGTTCGAGTCTTTTACAAACACTGTGGATGTAAACTGGCCAGAGAACCAGGAAAAAGCGACGACTATGAGTAGTTATGTTATTACCATACACTTTAACATAGCATATTATTAGCATCTACTTCTGCCAAGAAAGTTGAAATACACATTTTTTCACCATGGCGATTGGACCATTGGATTGATTCTGGGAGCCCAAACGGCCCTACAAACCCCGGAAACTTGACATCTATAAGTAGCTACTTTTGAGACCTACAAAGTTACATCGCGTTTTTCTGGTTCATAACTTACAATATCCATTAAAAGGCCTAAAAACGCCATTTTTTTGGTGAGTTCGAGCCCCGTACCACCACTCAGTCGGCGGGTCGATGAGTTTATAAAACTCGAAAATTTAGGCTAGGGGGCGTTTTTATCTTTCGAATTAACCATCGATTAACATCTTTGGACGTCTCAGTCGGGAGCGACAACATCTCGTGCGGAGTACAATTTGGACTCTTTGGCCGGCGGTGGGTAGCGAACCAGGGGTCGGTGGCGAAAAAATGCACGGATATGATTAGCTACTTAAAATACCTAAAATGATTTGTCACATTTTTCATTTTCTGAGTGCTAACAAAAAAAGTTGATTTTTTTATAGTGTGGGTTCGAGTCTTTTACAAACACTGTGGATGTAAACTGGCCAGAGAACCAGGAAAACGCGACGACTATGAGTAGTTATGTTATTACCATACACTTTAACATAGCATATTATTAGCATCTACTTCTGCCAAGAAAGTTGAAATACACATTTTTTCATTATGGCGATTGGACCATTGGATCGACTCTGGGAGCCCAAACGGCCATACAAACCCCGGAAACTTGACATCTATAAGAAGCTACTTTTGAGACCTACAAAGTTACATCGCGTTTTTCTGGTTCATAACTTCCAATATCCATTAAAAGGCCTAAAAACGCCATTTTTTTGGTGAGTTCGAGCCCCGTACCACCACTCAGTCGGCGGGTCGATGAGTTTATAAAACTTGAAAATTTAGGCTAGGGGGCGTTTTTATCTTTCGAATTAACCAGCGATTAACATCTTTGGACGTCTCAGTCGGGAGCGACAACATCTCGTGCGGAGAACAATTTGGACTCTTTGGCCGGCGGTGGGTAGCGAACCAGCGGTCGGTGGCGAAAAAAATGCACGGATATGATTAGCTACTTAAAATACCTAAAATGATTTGTCACATTTTTCATTTTCTGAGTGCTTATGAAAAAGTTGATTTTTTATAGTGTGGGTTCGAGTCTTTTACAAACACTGTGGATGTAAACTGGCCAGAGAGCCAGGAAAACGCGACGACTATGAGTAGTTATGCTATTACCATACACTTTAACATAGCATATTATTAGCATCCACTTCTGCCAAGAAAGTTGAAATACACATTTTTTCACCATGGCGATTGGACCATTGGATCGACTCTGGGAGCCCAAACGGCCCTGCAAACCCGGGAAACTTGACAGCTATAAGTAGCTTCTTTTGAGACCTTCAAAGTTACATCGCGTTTTTCTGGTTCATAACTTAGAATATCTATTAAAAGGCGTAAAAACGCCATTTTTTTGGTGAATTCGAGCCCCGTACCACCACTCAGTCGGCGGGTCGATGAGTTTATAAAACTCGAAAATTTAGGCTAGGGGGCGTTTTTATCTTTCGAATTAACCATCGATTAACATCTTTGGACGTCTCAGTCGGGAGCGACAACATCTCGTGCGGAGTACAATTTGGACTCTTTGGCCGGCGGTGGGTAGCGAACCAGGGGTCGGTGGCGAAAAAAATGCACGGATATGATTAGCTACTTAAAATACCTAAAATGATTTGTCACATTTTTCATTTTCTGAGTGCTAACGAAAAAGTTGATTTTTTTATAGTGTGGGTTCGAGTCTTTTACAAACACTGTGGATGTAAACTGGCCAGAGAGCCAGGAAAACGCGACGACTATGAGTAGTTATGTTATTACCATACACTTTAACATAGCATATTATTAGCATCTACTTCTGCCAAGAAAGTTGAAATACACAATTTTTCACCATGACGATTGGACCATTGGATCGACTCTGGAAGCCCAAACGGACCTGCAAACCCGGGAAACATGACAGCTATAAGTAGCTACTTTTGAGACCTACAAAGTCACATCGCGTTTTTCTGGTTCATAACTTCCAATATCCATTAAAAGGCCTAAAAACGCCATTTTTTTGGTGAGTTCGAGCCCCGTACCACCACTCAGTCGGCGGGTCGATGAGTTTATAAAACTCGAAAATTTTGGCTAGGGGCGTGTTGAACTTTCGAATTCACCCTCGTTTTACATCTCCGGACGTCTCAGTCGGGAGCCACAACATCTCGTACGGAGTACAATTTGGACTCTTTGGCCGGCGGTGGGTGGCGAACCAGGGATCGGAGCCGAAAAAAAATGGACTGATATGATTAGCTACTTAAAATACCTAAAATGATTTGTCACATTTTTTATTTTCTGAGTGCTAATGAAAAAGTTGATTTTTTATAGTCTGGGTTCGAATCTTTTACAAACACTGTGAATGTAAACTGGCCAGACAGCGAGGAAAACTCGACGACTATGAGTAGTTATTACTATACGCTTTAACATAGCATATTATTAGTATCTACTTCTGCCAAGGAAGATGGAATACACTTTATGTTCACCATGGCGATTGGACCATTGGATCGACTCTGGGAGCTCAAGCGGCTCTGAAACCCCGGAAAACTCGACAAAGGTGATTAAGGGCCATATACTCTTGATTTAGATCACGGTTGCTTCAAATATTAATAATCTGTTCGTATGTTCTATCAGTTATGTTAGTATTTATGATACTTTTGTTAATAACAAAATGAAAAAAAACACGCTTTTTTCTTCTGTGAAGTACCAAAATGAGTGACTGTGCACAATTTTCAAAAAAACAACAATATACAACAGCACTAGAACCAAGTTAATGCGCTCTAGGTAAAATCAAATCACCCCACTCCCCCCACCCCCCACCCCCACCCCCACGGCCCCACGCACCAACCCCTACTGCATACCACCCAACAAGCGGCTGGCTCTTATATGGCTTTAGAATATGTCTATGGTTAACAGACTTTGAATGATGTAGCCGACAATAAGCATGCATAACAACATCAATTCCTAGGGAACCCGTCTAAAAAACTTGAATGGTATAAACACATATTTTTCAATGTTCAAAGCTTACCGTTTTATTGTCTCAAATGACGTTTTCGTAGAGCAGTCTACTAAAGTGTAGAATGCGGCAATATTTCCGAGATCTTCACGTCCTGGATTTTTTACGGAGCATAATGAAACCGTAAGTGAAACTGAATGAAACCGCAAGTATTGGAATGGAATAAATGCAAATCTGTATTTTAATGGAATAATACCATTTTATGGAACAATACCCATTTATAATGCGGTATTCTCGTAAATACCGCCGTGTTATACACTAATCGATGGGTTTATTCGCTGCCTATATGGTTTTCATAATTGCACATGTTATAGTAAGGTAGCACAGTTTCTTTGAGTTTTTCACTTTGATAACGCAATCTTATAATTACACATGGTAGCAGTGAGACGTTTATCTCTGTTGTAATGCACACGCTAACGCATACGCATCCCTTACATGTGAACACCTATATTTCTGTGCTGTTGTTTATTTCTAGCACGTCGTGCTCTAAAGTTAAATTGTAATCAGTATGTAAGGCAAATCAAGGTATTTGAATAGAGAGAAGCGAGGTCGCCCACCTTGATTCAAAATGTTTGTTAGGAACAGCTGATGGTAAACTGAATGTGTCTGGTAAGAAAAAAAACGGTCGTGGCGTGTTTACGTCAACATTATTTTTTTCAATATTGTGTTAACACCCGTAACTTGATATGTTATTATGTTAAACTTCATTTCCAGTCCCTACCCAGATATATGCTATTTCCTCTCGGCAGCTATTTTACGCTTGCGTAAAACTTTGCTTGTTTTTATTGTGAATATTATGCACTGTTATCGGCTAATGGTTAATTTATTGTGTACTCTTACTAGCTAAATATATTCTTTGTTATCTGTTATTTAGAATATTTATTTTCTGTGATAGATATATTTGGAATTGTTAACTTGATTTTTATTTTACTGTGTTTTTAGTATTTTAAAACATTGTTATCTGTTAACATCAAATTAAATTTGCTGTGTCCTGTTACGAGACCACCGCAGAGTATGACTCTGGACCTAAAACCAAACCGCTATGTATAACCATAACATTAGAAAGTGCAATAACTTTAATTTAAATGAAGGTAGAGTTATGGTTCTTATGCTCTGCACGTATGTACGTACGGATGGACGGACAAGTACAACACTATATGCCCCCCTCCATTTTATGGCGGGAGCAGAAACAACTCTGTACTGTAAACGTATGGAAATGATTTGGTGGTGTCTATTTTGAATGTTTTGACGGCTGAGTGTGATGCCAATATATAAACTTTATTCAATACACGATATAATTCAATACATGATTTGCTCCCTTTTAAAATATTTTAAGCGGAACAAATGTTGTATTTTTTAGTTTTAGTATTTCATATAAAGTTGAATCTGAAAAAATAAGTGCAACCATGTTATTTTGCTTTTACATTGTTTGCCAAAATTCTTGTCATTTCTGAGACATTGACAGAGGTGTTATGTGTATGGAAGGAAAGACAACTCTGGATAGAGCTTGCAAAAATAGCTTATTTTGCATTGTGTTCAATGGGCCAAATTTCACCGGTCTGACACCATATATTTCCTTGATATTACTTCCGGTCAATGGCGTACGGAGCTGCAGGTTTTTGAATCTCCTAGAAAACGAGAATATGCGCGTAACACAATTTTAACCAATATCATAAGGTGTCAGAAAGTAGAAATAGTAACGATTCAAACTATATGGTAACATTTGGGAGTGAAGTTTCACAACTAAAAAACTCATTGCCAGTTCAAAACCGATTCATGACCGAACAAAGAATGCTGGGATGGGTAACGTTTGGCAGTCAACTGATGGAAAAAGAAAACGAAAGAAGATCAGCTCTGATGGTTTATACAAGTTGAACATGGACTATCATATAAATCAATATATCTAGAATCGGGGAGCAGAAGGAACAACCTGACCTTATTTACAAATTTCTTCAAGATGAAATAGTTACTGACACTTCAGGAATGTGTATTAGATAGACTGGGCTCATCGTATCGGCACAATACGCACACATGCACATGACCCTAAACGGCCGATAATTGTACGCTTTCAAGATTACGTTGATACAGAGCGAGTGTTACAATTTTTAATTAAGTTAAAGGGTTCACGTTTTGATGTAAATAGGGACTACCCAAAGGAAATAGCTGATAAGCAACTCTATACATGCAAGGAAGCTCGTGAAGCAAGAGCACGCAATCAAAAGTACAGATACGGTACCCTACAAAACTATTCATTGAGGCAAAATATGTCGGTGATAAATTTCCAGATTGGTTTGTGACACTAAATAAGTGTAGGTTATAAACAACAGAGGTCCGAAGTAATCGCGAATCAAATATAGAGGAACACCGTCTGAACCATAGTGTGAACTCGAATAAAACAAATATCGGTTCTTTCGCAGATTCTTCCGCTGACGAGTCTGAGGGTGAAAGAGAAGAAAGCGTATGTTTGCTCCCTCAGAAAACGGAGATATACCAAAAAACAACGTTGGACATGCCCAAAACAAACGTATCACGTGACACCGTTACGAGCGACAATGGGTCACAGAGCACCCAGCAACAGACGAGAGAAACAACTCACCTGGTAGTCATAAACATTAATTAATAAATAAAAATGACACCATATCTCCCATTCACCACCGACTCTCCCCTCCTATAATATAAAAAAGTCGTTTGGTATGTTGTTTATCTTCCATAAATGATTACATATACCAAGTGCAAAAATATGAAAAATAACGGTGTAATTGAATTTTTAGTGTATTTGACCTTTTGACCCCACTTCGGGCCCCTGCGTGCGGAGCCAAAAATAATGTTCTCTTGCACGCCATTATCAAATGATGAAGTCATACACTAAGTTTGATTGAATTCCGTTCAGCGGTTTAGGAGGGGATATGGTAACGGAAAGACGGACGGACGGTCAGACGGACAAACGGAGGCGATTTTAATATACCCTGTTGTTTTTTCTATATATGTTTCTATTGCCATAGAGTTTTACCTGAGACCAAATAACTAAATGCATATACAAATTGTTAATAAATTGTTTGGAATGTAACTATGATCGTGTGTGTCATTTTAAGACAAAAGTATACATGTTGCATTAAAAATGTGATTTTATCGCAATATTAAGAAATTGACAGATACTAGGACAAGTTGGCTTGATTGTTTACGTTTTAGTAATATTTATAGCATAATTTTTCGAGTATATGCGATTTATATTGCTTCTCGGGGGCCGCAGGTCTGTTTATCGCTATGCCACGAACAAAATGTTACAATGGGACCCTATGGAACATTAATTGTGGTGCGAGACGTTAAGAGCTGCATAATGGATATCTTTTATTCGTTTTTCTTAAGGCATTGCGCTTTAGAGCTGCAGAATGGCATTTTATCCGTCATCACTAAGGTATTGCGCTTTAGAGCTGCATAACGGGTATCTTTCATCCTTTAATGCTAAGGCATTGCGCTTTAGAGCTTCAGAACAGGTATCTTTCGTCATTCATCTCGAATGCTGTGCAATTTAGAGCTTCAGAATCGGAATTTTCATCTTCATCTCTAAGCCCTTGTGCTTTAGAGCTGCAGAACGGGTGTCTTACATCCTTCACCTCTAAGCATTGTTCGTGCATCTGTGAACGTTTCAGACATGTTAGGACACAGTTAACACGGTTATTCAGAAATCCCGTCTGTGTATGTATAGTTACTTCAAGCTATCTTCACATTGCATGAATTAGCTGAAATTTTACTTACTTGATACATGTTTAACTAAAAATTAACTATATTTTCAAAACCAATACAGGTATAAGCATAACTTTAGCTTTATTTTACAGCTATTGGCTTGTAAAACAAACACACATATCAATGAAGACAGACTACTTTGAAAAGAAAAGGTAAAAATTAAAGCGAGAGACTGATACTTTTCCTGGAAAATCAAAATTTTGACGGGTATCCCTTAGTTTGATTTTATTATTTTCAGTATTTTTCTAAATAATTATTTCTTAAAGATAATTTGTAATGCTATAGTCAGATGTAGAGATGCCATTTCATGTACATTTGAAAGTTTCAGACATAGCTTAGCACAATTGACCAGGAAAATGCAAAATCCTTATCACTACTGAAGATTTTCAAAATATTAAAGGTACTCGGCCTGAATTTCGACCAATACCCTAGGTCACTAAAACTTGAATAATTTGAAAACCAATAAACATGGAATCAAAATGTTAGCACTTTTCAGCATGTAATTGATTTATATACATTTTCAATTATTATTGAGGTGATCATTAGAAAAAAAATTCACCTTAAGGATTCACACCACTATTATCTTCGTTGAATACTCGTGCCCTATAGATGAAGGAGGTAGATAAAAAAAAAACAAGTTCGCTTTTTTTCTACATTTAAAAGGATACATTGATTTTCCTTTACCAGGTTCTAAATCTACAGCATTTTAGCAAGAGATCACAGAAAAATGCATATTGATATAAGATTTCTAGCTAATTCTGCCTCATTTTACACATCATGTGTTTAATCACCACGAGGTTGTATTTTTGTCTACATTTTGATAGGCAAACATGAAATTAAAGAAAGTTCAATCTGGTGAGTATATGTTTCAGAGTTTAACGAGTGGTATTTAAACGAGGAATTACAGTCACCACATCCGGTTATTTTCAAACTCACGCTCAGTACCTTATTTGGGCAAGATTCTGTGAAAGTATGCGTGGAGATGTAAAGTCGTCGGTTCTGTGTGCAGGGAGAGTCATACCATGATGTCACTGAGTTTCTGTGTTTATCAGTGATTCAACTAGCCCGTAAGCCCGTAAATAAGTCCTGAGAAAGGACTGTCAAGAAGTACCTAAAAAGCTGGAAGCTCACAGCGATATCTAATACAGTAAGAATACAGTAAGAACACTTTTAAGATCGTTGTACAGTTCTGGTTCTACCAAGGAAAAGTGGATGGTCTGCCTCCTCCAAAAATAAATTGACCGTCATATATAACATTACATGTGTTGAAAATGACGTAAAACACCATACAAACAAACAAACAAACAAAGAAAACGATCGTGTCTTGACTGTGTTTGTAAATTGTGCAAAACATGTCCCTACATATCTCTCTCTCTCTCTCTCTCTCCTTTTCCATCTTCTAGGGATCTGTGTTCGTTTATCCTATGCCTAACAACACAATATAAAAATGCGGAGAAACGGAGTTAACCCGGCGTCTACTGGATAATTGACATGTCAACCGTGGGGATGAAGACAACGTGTACAGATACCTGAAGTTGGCAGATCAAATGTTATGCAAATTGTTCACAACTGTATATAACACAAAGCAAGAAAATTCCTACATATACCAGGAATATACACCATTATTGTACATCTCCACCATCATGGTACATCATCGGTGCCCATATCCACAATCATGGTACATCATCGGTGCCCATATCCACTATCATGGTACATTATCGGTGCCCATGTCAACCATCATGGTACATCATCGGTGCCCATATCCACCGTCATGGTACATCATCGGTGCCCATATCCACAGTCATGGTATATCATCAGTGGCCGTATCCACAGTCATGGTACATCATCGGTGCCCGTATCCACAGGCATGGTACATCATCAGTGCCCATAAGCATAGTTATGGTATATCATCAGTGGCCATATCCACAGTCATGGTATATCATCGGTGGCCGTCTCGACAGTCATGGTATATCATCAGTGGCCATATCCAAAGTCATGGTATATCATCGGTGGTCGTAACAATTATTCTAGTAATGGTATATCAGCGGTGGCCGTATCCACCGTCATGATACATCATCAATGCCCATATCCACAGTCATGGTATATCATCGGTGCCCATATCCACAGGCATGGTACATCATCAGTGCCCATAAGCATAGTTATTGTATATCATCAGTGGCCATATCCACAGTCATGGTATATCATCGGTGGCCGTAAAAATTATTCTACAGTCATGGTATATCAGCGGTGGCCGTATACCCAGTCATGGTATATCATCGGTGCCCATATCCGTAGTCATGATATATAATCGGTGCCCTTATCCACAGTCATGGTATATCATCGATGCACACATCCACAGTCATGGTATGTCATCAATGCCCATATCCACAGTTATGGTATATCATCAATGCCCATATCCACAGTCATGGTATATCATCGGTGCCCATATCCACAGTCATTGTATATCATCGGTGGCCGTATCCACAGTCATTATGTATCAGCAATGCCCATATCCATAGTCATGGTATGTCATCGGTGCCCATATCCAAAGTCTTGGTATATCATCGGTGACCATAACCACAGTCATGGTATATCATCGCTGCCAATATTCACAGTGATGGTATATCATCGGTGCCAATAACCACAGTCATTGTATATCACCGGTGTCAATATTCACAGTCATGGTATATCCTCAATGCCCATATCTACAATCATGGTATATCATCGGTGCCCATATCCTTAGACATGGTATATCATCGGTGCCCATATCCACAGTCATGGTATGTCATCTGTGACCATAACCACAGTCATGGTATATCACCGGTGTCAATATTCACAGTCATGGAATATCCTCAATGCCCATATCTACAATCATGGTATATCATCGGTGCCCATATCCTTAGACATGGTATATCATCGGTGCTCATATCCACAGTCATGGTATATCATCGATGCCCATATCCACAGTCATGGTATATCATCAATGCCCATATCCACCGTCATGGTATATCACCGGTGTCCATAACCACAGTCATGGTTTATCATCAATGCCCATATCCACAGTCATGGTATATCATCGGTGTCCATATCCGCAGTCATGGTATATCATCAATGCCCATATCCACAGTCATGGTAGATCATCGATGTCCATATCCACCGTCATGGTACATCATCAATGCCCATAACCACAGTCATGGTGTATCATCAATGCCCAAATCCACAGTCATGGTACATCATCGGTGGCCATATCCACAGTCATGGTACATCATCGGTTCCCATATATCCACCGTCATAGTACATCATCAATGCCCATATCCACAGTCATGGTATATCATCGGTGGCCATATCCACAGTCATGGTATATCATCAATGCCCATATCCACAGTCATGGTATAACATCAATGCCCATATCCACAGTCATGGTATATCATCGGTGTCTATATCCGCAGTCGTATATCATCGGTGTCCATATCCACAATCATGGTATATCATCAGTGGCCATATCCGCAGGTATGATACATCATCAATGCCCATATCCACTGTCATGGAATATCATCAGTGGCCGTATCCGCCGGTGTGGTACATCATCAATGCCAATATCCACAGTAATGATATATCATCAATACCCATATCCACAGTCATGGTATATCATCGGTGTCCATATCCACAGTCATGGTATATCATCGGTGCCCATATCCACAGTCATGGTATATCATCAGTGGCCATATCCGCTGGTGTGGTACATCATCAATGCCAATATCCACAGTAATGATATATCATCATTGCCCATATCCACAGTCATGGTATATCATCGGTGGCCGTATCCACCGTCATTGTACATCACCAATGCCCATATCAATAACCATGGTACATGATCGGTACCGATTTGCACCACCGTGGCACATCATTGGTGCCCATATTCATAGTCATAGTATATCTTCGATGGCCATATCCACAGTCATGGTACATGATCGGTGCCCCTATCCACTATCATGGTAAATCATCGATGCCCGTATCCACAGTCATGTTTCATCATCGGTGCCCATATATACCATCGTGGCACATCATCGGTACCCATATCCACAATCATGGTATATCGTCAGTGGCCGTATCCGCCGCCATGGTACATCAGCGATGCCCATATCCATCACCATGGTAAATCATCGATGCCCGTATCCACTGTCATGGTACATCATCGATGCCCGTATCCACCGTCATGGTAATGCCCGTATCCACCGTCATGGTAAATCATCAATGCCCGTATCTACCGTCATTGTTGAAAATATAATACGTTTAAAGCAAATCCCGGTCCGGGCAACTATTTGTTATCACCTGCATTCTGAAGCCGTATATTTATCGATGTTACCTGTTATGAGGCTAAATAAAAATGTTATATATTACGCATTGATTTCTGCCTTTAATATATACCGAATTTTGGGGTGTTCGTTTAAATAGAGACGGTGTAGCGTTAAGATGGTGTTAGGGAGCGTGAGACGAACGTTTCAATAAAACCGAGTCTGCTACTTTTCCCTAATGTTATTGATTGTTGCTTCCAATGGAACCTTTTTCTCAGTACTTTAATATTGACATGTTAAGTGCTGTTTCTTGGTTCTCACGCCCACTATTATCGACGTCAGCAGTATTTTACTAAAAATACACAAATAGTGGACTTGGTGACAGACATTCCTTGCTTGTGATGTACCAGAATTGAAATATTTATTTTAGAAGATCTAATATTTTTTCATAACTTTTTAATATATATATATTTTTCATTATATCACCCCAGAACAGTGATGTGATTTTAGTGAGTGATATCACTTTGTGAGTATGTCTCTGTCTGGTGCCTTATAAGCAATATGTATACTTTATAGTACCTCTCAAGTCATATGTAAACCGTATGATACCTCAAAAGTAATATGTATTCTGTATGGTACCTCACAAGTAGTATGTATATATACTGTATGATACCTCGGAAGTAATATGTAAACTTTATAGTACCTCACAAGTAATATGTATACATTATGGTACCTCGGAAATAATATGTATACTCTATGGTACCTCACAAGTAGTATGTATATATATTGTATAATACCTCGGAAGTAATATGTATACTCTATGGTACCTCACAAGTAGTATGTATATATACTGTATGATACCTCGGAAGTAATATGTAAACTCTACGGTACCTCACAAGTAGTATGTATATATACTGTATGATACCTCGGAAGTAATATGTATACTCTATGGTACCTCACAAGTAGTAGGTATATATACTGTATGATACCTCGGAGGTAATATGTATTCACTATGGTACCTCACAAGTAGTAGGTATATATACTTTAGGGTACCTCGGAAGTAATTGTATACTCAATGGTACTTCACAAGTAATATGACAGTGTATATTTAATGGTACCTCTCTAGAAATATGCAACAGAACGTACGGTAATATAATATCCTTTAATATTAAATATTTGTCTGTGATTTGTATAGAAATACTGGGAATAAAACAGCTTTATCAACTTGTTTGTTCTATTGCTAAATATCTTGAAGTGGGAGATAGTTCGCACTACGGATTCTTGAGGCTGAAACACCCAATTTTGGTACGCAGTATTCAGGGCGTTTTAGGAGGTATCCAGTACGCACGAGCCTGGTACGCAGTACTCGCACAACACACTATTTAGTATTTAGTACTCATAAAATGTATTTTTAAAACCAAATATGTACAAAAAATATCATAAAATGTAAATAAAGGACTAATTTTGATAATCAGGCCTTCATTCATCTAGCAGATCTCGATTCTTAGGTGTTTTAGGTCATCATTCAAATTAGAGTTATTGCCCTTTGTAATTTGTACTTAGAATGTTTGTCCGGAGCTGAATAGTATTCAGTACTCGGTCTCTAAAATAAGGAGTATTCAGTACTCGGTGGGGAGTGGGGGGGGGGAGGGTTACATCCTCATTCTTTCTCGGCCTTTTCCGTCAGTGTCAGGAAAGCCGAATGATGTTCCGATTGTTCTACAAAAGATTCCGTCACTCAGGAATACCGATTACGGAAATCCTGGATTTGATGAAATATATAGTTTAATAACCAGTGTTTCTGAGATACGTTGAAATATATCTCACTCGGGAAAGAAATCGCTCACGATATAAGAACTCGTGCTTTGGACTCGTTCTTATATCGGGGTCATTTCTCTCCATCGGGAGATTATTTGCAATATCTCAAAATATACTGGTTATTAAACTCTTTATAGATATAGATAGATAGATATTTTATTCAAACATAAGGCATTACGCCCAACAGTTCACATGCAAATAGTACATACATATAAACATGTATATGAAATACACACAATATTTTCCAGTTAATGACAATTTGTATAATTTCATAGGTGAGTTTTAAGATCATCTGTATATGTTACTAGTTAAAAGTATTTTACAACTATTAAGTATACAAGTGTTTAATATATATTTTTAAATTAATATTCCTAAGTTCTGATCAGAACACATTTATATCTGTGGACAAAAATGAAGAAAAGTGATATTTATTTATAAAACATGTCGTCTCTTCTTTTAAAACTTTTACTAATGAAAACGGACAGTTTCTTTAATAAACTCTTGTTTTCTGTTGTCATAAGTTCAATAAATTTTGGTATGTTTGGCCGTTTCCAAAAATATTTGTTAACATATTCTTTTCTAATATCATGATATAGTGAACACTCCAATACAAAGTGAAATTCGTCTTCTAGTATATTACAAAGCTGGCATTTTCTTTCGGATCTTGGTGTTTTATTTGGTCTATGCCATCGACTCGTTTCTATTTCTATCTTGTGACTAGAGACTCTTAGTTTTGTAAACAAAAAGCTCTACATTTCTTTATATTTAGTACATCTAGATAATACTTAAACCTGAAATCTGATATTATTCTGTATGTACTAGCTCTAGTGGAAGCGAATAATTCAGCATTCCAATTTTGTATAAACATATCTTTAATTCGTTGTTTAAATATATTAATAAAATACGTGATGTTTTCTACTCCTTGAGAATACCAAACTTCATTTAATCCTGTTCGTTCCAATAACCCTTTAACTTGAGATGCCCAGTTTAATTTGTTTGGATTTACAATTAGATCATCTAACATAACATTATACATATTTTTTTATATATTTGCGATTAAACTCTTTATATATTCAGTATACGTATTAATTGTGAGGAACCATATCTCCTCCGTGGCATGAATAGTAAAGACGTAGTTGCGTTCGGAATTGTTTAATTTGTTGTTAACTTGTGAGGTATATTTTTTGTTGCTATCGCTGGGTTGTCAATGTGGAAATTGACGTAAGGAACTTCACATTACGGAACAAATCGGAACTAGTAAAGACGCTGCGTCCAAACATTTTTCGCCTCTCACCGCACCAGTTCGAGTCGCATAGGTAACTCGAATTGTCAAGTTTTTACGGATGTCGTGTGGTATACATTTCTGGTTCTACCCAGGAATCAATGGGATAGTCCGCCTTTACCACAAACAAATCGACTGTCATCACGTACGCTGAAACGTTAAAGTACTTTATGTGATACATATACTGAAAAGAAAACGCATACAAATATTTCAAATATTTTTTTACCTGTTCTTACCATTGATATGCAACCGTTATATCGATTACCCGTTAATCATTTAACCAAAATTTAACAGCTTACGTTTAACGCGTTGACGTCCCAGAGGATAGTGTTGATTGAACCCACTATCTGCAAAATTCATGATAAAGTCATAAAGGTTAAACCGATTTTTGCATTTCATGCGTTTTTGATGCCCCAGATGTGTTCTCATGTAAAAACTTTTATTAGTCATTATTGATCATACACCGAAACTTGCTAATATGAGCTCAGGCTAAACGTAATAAACGTTCGAATGACGTTTACATCTGGGATCTATTCTCTAAAATGTGATAATTGACCATAAACGTGACAAATTTTGATACTTAGGTACATCGTATTGGGTTGAATGTTATGGAATAAAATATTGTCACATAAGACTCAAAACTGCATACTTATCTCAAACATCGGAATGATTTTAAGACGTTAACGCATCCGTGAAAGACGATACGTTGATCACCATTGTAATGGCTTATTAGTCTTTTGTTTCTTTTTTCAGTTTCGCAAAATATGCAATTTTGTGATAAACATGCAAACGTCACCATACATGTTTATGTTAGAACAATTGTCTTGCAGTTTTATAGAGCACGTCAACGTGAGGTAGACATACTGTGATATTCTAATAAACTTTGGAATGCGGTTGACGGAAGAAAATTTAAATAAATCAAACAGGACTTTCAGAAAACCTACGTGATCCTCGTTCTCTAATGTAAACACAAAACAACACGCATTCGTGTTCCTATTCGAGTGTACTCCCGTACACTCTTACGTTACGCTTTTAACTTTGAGAGACGTTTTGGTGCTATTAACATACGTTTCCCCAAATTTATGCTTGAAATCTGTTACTTGACATGAGCAAATAATAATCCCCAAAAATTTAACCGAAACAATAGTCATGAAGTTATCAAACATTTAATACTATGCGCATCTTTTTCTTTTCAGTATAACATCTTACATTACTGATCGCCCGGAAATCGCACGGCCAGCATTGATTTGGCAATACCGAGAGTTTAAAGGGACACATGGCAATCTGGATTTTTCAAAAACTAGCGGGGTCCCGTTAGTTTTTCTACGTTATCATGGTTATTGCATTTGTTCAATCATTTTAATGTTAATTATAAGAATTGTATTAAGCAAGTTGTTTTTGCATATTATTAATTTTTGATATTATTGCACCAATAATATATTAAAACTTATAGTATAATAAGGCGAAATAGTGAATACTTAAAATTTGATTTATTTAAATGTAACCAGGGTAAAAGTAAATATGATACTGGATATATAAATCGAGACACCCATTTCAAATACTTCAAGATTGCCGTGTGTCC
Organism: Cyrtodaria siliqua; assembly: GCA_037043455.1. Classification (NCBI taxonomy): domain Eukaryota; kingdom Metazoa; phylum Mollusca; class Bivalvia; order Adapedonta; family Hiatellidae; genus Cyrtodaria; species Cyrtodaria siliqua. The sequence goes on along the minus strand of JAWPHD010000380.1, from coordinate 278,556 downwards.
CTTTAAGGTAGAGGATTTCGGTAATACAGGACAGCGATCAATATTACCAGAAATGAGGCGGGTGTTCAACATTTTAAACGATTATTTGTGTATTTAAACATTTTTTCAAAATACGAAGAATTTCATGCCACTTGACCAAAGTAACTATACTCCCAGAATTTATGTATCGACGGTCACTGCATGTTTGAGAAATATATTCTGCCGTTCAATGCAACCTCACACATGTACACGGTGGACAGACGTAATACCCTGGCTCCTAAAAACTGCGTTACCTTGATGATTGATCCTGTTTGCCCTTGTAACGGACCCTGGCTGGTAAAATACAGAGAGAAAATGGACACTGGTGTCAAAAAGTTCGAAAATAAAGATACATTATCATGATTATCGAATATATAAGAAAAATCCCGATATGCGACTGAACTATTGAATATCATATCCTTCGAAATATATGTTCTTTATGTAGAACAAATGCAGAATATGAAACAAATTTACTTTTGACCGGTCGATACCAAGTTGATGACTTTAAAAAGCCAAACATCTATATTGTCTCTCTCAATTTAATGAAAATCGAACTTGCATTCGATAAAAATGTGATCCCAAAGTGGTTTGCAACTGCTGTTGTTCAATAAATTTGGCCTAAATATTTACATCATGTCTAAATTTCAGAGCACCGAACCCTGGTTGTTCTGTAAAAAATGCGTGAGATTCTGGCAACGGATACAATCAGTATCATTGGCACCGGATCCTGTTTGATAGATTGTTTGCTATATACCTTCAGATTAAAGAGAAAAGGACGATCGGGACTTTGGCTCCACCAACAAAAACAAAACAAAAACAGAAAAATCTGCGGTTGCATGGTGTTTTACGTCATCTTCCGCACATTTTAGGCTATATAAGATGGTCGATTTTTTTCGTGGGGGAGGCAGACCACCCCTTTTTTTATAGGTAGAACCAGTACTGTATACCTGGGCGCGAGCTGGATTCGTACTCACGACAGTAGCGTGAACTTGAAACAGGCCTCATCACTCTGGATACCGGTTCGGTGGCCGTATCCACCGTCATGGTACATCATCAATGCCCATAACCACAGTCATGGTATATCATCGGTGCCCATATCCACCGTCATGATACATCATAATTGCCCATATCCACAGTCATGGTATATCATCGGCGGCCATATCCACCGTCATGGTATATCATCAATGCCCATATCAACCGTCATTGTACATCATAAATGCCCATATCCACAGTCATGGTATAACATCGGGGGCCGTATCCACCGTCATGGTATATCATCGGTGGCCATATAAACCGTCATGGTATATCATCAATGCCCATATCCACTGTCATGGTACATCATCAATGCCCGTATCCACAGTCATGGTATATCATCGGTGGCCATATCCACCGTCATGGTATATCATCGGTGGCCGTATCCACCGTAATGTACATGAGCAATGCCAATATCCACTGTCATGGTATATCATCGGTGTCCATATCCACAGTCATGGTACATCATCAATGCCCATATCCACAGTCATGGTATATCATCGGTGCCCATATCCACCGTCATGATACATCATCAATGCCCATATCCACCGTCATGATTGATACACCATCAATGCCCATATCCACAGTCATGGTAAATCATCGGTGGCCATATCCACCGTCATGGTATATCATCCGTGCCCATATCCACCGTCATGATACACCATCAATGCACATATCCACAGTCATGGTATATCATCGGTGGCCGTATCCACCGTAATGTACATTATCAATGCCAATATATACTGTCATGGTATATCATCGGTGCCCATATCCACAGTCATAGTACATCATCAATGCCCATATCCACAGTCATGGTATATCATCGGTGCCCATAACCACCGTCATGATACATCATCAATGCCCATATCCACCGTCATGATACACCATCAATGCCCATATCCACAGTCATGGTATATCATCGGTGGCCATATCCACCGTCATGGTATATCATCCGTGCCCATATCCACCGTAATGATACACCATCAATGCCCATATCCACAGTCATGGTATATCATCGGTGGCCGTATCCACCGTAATGTACATGATCAATGCCAATATCCACTGTCATGGTATATCATCGGTGCCCATATCCACAGTCATGGTACATCATCAATGCCCATATCCACAGTCATGGTATATAATCGGTGCCCATATCCACCGTCATGATACATCATCAATGCCCATATCCACTGTCATGGTATATCATCGGTGCCCATATCCACAGTCATGGTACATCATCAATGCCCATATCCACCGTCATGATACATCATCAATGCCCATATCCACAGTCATGGTATATCATCGGTGCCCATATCCACAGTCATGGTACATCATCAATGCCCATATCCACAGTCATGGTATATCATCGGTGCCCATATCCACCGTCATGATACATCATCAATGCCCATATCCACCGTCATGATACACCATCAATGCCCATATCCACAGTCATGGTATATCATCGGTGGACATATCCACCGTCATGGTATATCATCCGTGCCCATATCTACCGTCATGATACACCATAAATGCCCATATCCACCGTCATGATACACCATCAATGCCCATATCCACAGTCATGGTATATCATCAGTGGCCATATCCACCGTCATGGTATATCATCCGTGCCCATATCCACCGTCATGATACATCATCAATGCCCATATCCACCGTCATGGTACATCATCAGTGCCCATATCCACAGTCATGGTATATCATCGGTGCCCATATCCACCATCGTGGCACATCATCGGTGCCCATTTTCACATTCATGTATAATCGGTGGCCGTATCTACAGTCGTGGTAAATCATCGGTGTCCATATCCATCATCATGGTAAATCATCGCAGCCGTATCCACCGTCATGGTTGAAAATAAAATATGTTTAAACTAAATCCCGATCCGGGCAACTATTTTTTATCATATATATTCTGAAGCCGTATATTTACCGATGTACGGAGGCTCAATAAAAATGTGATTTATTACGCATCGATTTCTGCATTATATACCGACATTTGGGGTGTTTGTCAAATTGAAACTACAAGTTAAAAATATAATATTAAATATAGTAAAACTAGTTAAAATAGAGACTGTATAGCTTTAAGTTGGTTTTATGGAGCGTGAGACGAACGTTTCAATAAAACCGAGTCTGATACTTTTCCCAAATGTGTTTGATTGTTGTTTCCAAGGGATCCTTTTTTTGGTATTTATTGACATGTTAAGTGCTGTGTCTTGGCTCTTACGCCAAACAGCATCGGCTTCAGCAGTATTTTACTTAAAATAAAAAAAGACTGGACTTGTCGATATATATTCCTTGTTTGTGATTTACAAGAATTGAAATATATCTAATATTTTTTCATTATCTTTTAATATATTATTTGTTTTTATCATTTAAGCACCCAGAACAGTGACGTTATTTAAGTGAGTGATACCACTTTGTTAGTATGTCTCTGTCTGGTGCCTTATAAGTAATATGTATACTTTATAGTACCTCACAAGTCATATGTATACCTTATGATACCGCACAAGTAATATGTATACTTTATAGTACCTCACAGGTAATATGTATACTTAATGATACCTCACAAGTCGTATGAATATATAATGTATGATACCTCTGAAGTAATATGTATATTCTACGGTACCTCACAAGTAGTATGTATATATACAGCATGGTACCTCGGAAGTAATATGTATGTATATATACAGCATGGTACCTCGGAAGTAATATGGGTACTCTATGGTACTTCACAAGTAGTATGTATATATACAGCATGGTACCTCGGAAGTAATATGTATACCCTACGGTACCTCACAAGTAGTATGTATATATACGGCATGGTACCTCGGAAGTAATATGTAAACTCTATGGTACCTCACAAGTAGTATGTATATATACAGCATGGTACCTCGGAAGTAATATGTATACTCTACGGTACCTCACAAGTAGAATGTATATATACAGCATGGTACCTCGGAAGTAATATGTATACTCTACGGTACCTCACAAGTAGTATGTATATATACAGCATGGTACCTCGGAAGTAATATGTATACTCTACGGTACCTCACAAGTAGTATGTATATATACAGCATGGTACCTCTGAAGTAATATGTATACTCTATGGTACCACACAAGTAGTATGTACATATACTGTATGGTACCTCGGACTTAATATGTATACTCTACGGTACCTCACAATTAGTTTGCACATATACTGTATGGTATCTTGGAAGTAAAATGTATACTCTACGGTACGTCACAAGTAGTATGTACATATACCGTATGGTACATCGGAAGTAATATGTATATTCTATGGTACCTCAAAAGTAGTATGTATACTACAAATGTACTAGGGGCGTTCAATATGTAATGCCACTATGGTCCTAAAATTTAATTATGGTCCATTGTTGTAGTTATTGATACGGATTATGTTAAAATGAACCTTTCCTTAATTAATTTATCAAGTTTCAGATACTTTCATCTAATAAAAAATGTTTTTTGAGGCCATTTTTTAAGACATGTAAATGATACTGAACACGCCAAAAACGGAAAAAACTATTTTGACTAAAAATCAGATTTCGACGGCCATATGGACGTTTCTTGCCTAAACCACAAACTTCTATATCTTACATTTGAAAATGTTAGCAGTTTTTATTTGTAATGTGTTTATTTTTGGTTTATTGCTCCTTAAATGTTGTCAGTGCGACAAAATATAGCTTAAATTCTATGCTAAAAAAGCGAAGAGCAACTTCAGGCTTTAGTATTTTTGGAGCGGTGTAACTAAAATTGTTGATTTTATATTAAATCTTTGGAGTAGGGATCCTTCGATTCGTTACCCATGTATTTAAAACCATTTTCCGTCATATCTTCAAACTGAATTTGACTATTATTTTTATTGGAATTTGATATTTTTAGAACTTTTATATTTCCAAGTAAACGGCATTTCTTGCCTTGGATTTTATCGTTGTTTTGTATAGAAAACATCGTTTACGTAATATTTACACATACTTCTAGTTACAACAAAAGTTTGAATAAATTACTTTGCTGCAAAATGCATTTTTTTTTTAATCCGACATTACGACCTATTACACTTTCCTGCCGCTTTTTAAGGCAGTGTATATGACTGGGTGTTTTCAACTGCATTGAATATTATACAATTATGGACTTTTCAGCTGTTATACATGATGTGATATGCACCAAAAAAATCATTATTGACCGAGGCGATAGCCGAGGTCAATAATGATTTTTTGGTACATATCAACATCATGTATAACAGCTGGAAAGTCCATAACTGTTTTATTATATAACCCTCAATTTACAATTATATAAAGCAGGTCAATATCAAAAAAACAATTATATAAAACAGGTCAATATCAAAAAAACAGGTCAATATCAAAAAAACAGGTCAATATCGCTAGATATTTTTTCTAAAAAATTACTTTTTAGCCAATGAAAACGCGTCTATTTATAGGTTATATAATAATGACTTATAGTCATCGGACCAATAAGAATTTGGTATCATTGTATTGGTTATGCATTGAACCATGCAATCATTTAAACTGCACGAGCTTTACGATGATATTAACAAAGAAATAGATGGATGGACATTACATATTGAATCCCCCTCGTAAATACTGCATGGTACCTCGGAAGTAATATGTATACTCTATGGTACCTCACAAGTAGTATGTATATATACTGCATGGTACCTCGGAAGTAATATGTATACTCTATGGTACCTCACAAGTAGTATTTAATATAATGTATGGTACCTCGGAAGTAATATGTATACTCTACGGTACCTCACATACGTCCCAAGTAGTATGTATATATACAGCATGGTAACTCGGAAGTAATATGTATACTCAATGGTACCTCACAAGTAGTATGTATATATACAGCATGATACCTCGGAAGTAATATGTGTACTCTACGGTACCTTACAAGTAGTATGTATATATACAGCATGGTACCTCGGAAGTAATATGTATACTCTACGGTACCTCACATGTAGTATTTAATATACTGTATGGTACCTCGGAAGTAATATGTATACTCTACGGTACCTCACAAAGTAGTATGTATATATACTGTATGATACCTCGGACTTAATATGTAAGCTCTATGATACTGTATGATACCTCGAAAGTAATATGTATACTCTACCTCACAAGTTTAGGTATATATACTGTATGATACCTCGGAAGTAATATATATACCCCATGGTACCTCACAATTAGTATTTAATATACTGTATGGTACCTCGGAAGTAGTATGTATGCGCAATGGTACCTCACAAGTAGTATGTATATATACCGTATGATACCTCGGAAGTAAAATGTATATGTATACTCTATGGTACCATGCTGTATATATACATACTACTTGTGAGGTACCGTAAAGTATACATATTACTTCCGAGGTACCATGCTGTATATATACATACTACTTGTGAGGTACCGTAGAGTATACATATTACTTCCGAGGTACCATGCTGTATATATACATACTACTTGTGAGGTACCATAGAGTAAACATATTACTTCCGAGGTACCATGCTGTATATATACATACTACTTGTGACGTACCATAGGGTATACATATTACTTCCGAGGAACCATGCTGTATATATACATACTACTTGTGAGGTACCGTAGAGTATACATATTACTTCCAAGGTACCATACAGTATATTAAATACTACTTGTGAGGTACCATAGAGTACACATATTACTTCCGAGCTATCATATAGTATATATACCTACTACTTGTGAGGTAGAGTATACATATTACTTCCGAGCTATCATACAGTATATATACATACTACTTGTGAGGTACCGTAGAGTATACATATTACTTCCGAGGTACCATGCTGTATATATACATACTACTTGTGAGGTACCGTAGAGTAAACATATTACTTCCGAGGTAACATGCTGTATATATACATACTACTTGTGACGAACCATAGAGAATACGTATTACTTCCGAGGTACCATGCTGTATATATACATACTACTTGTGAAGTACCGTAGTGTTTACATATTACTTCCGAGGTACCATGCTGTATATATACATTCTACTTGTGAGGTACCATAGAGTATACATATTACATCTGAGGTATCATACAGTATATGTACATACTACTTGTGAGGTACCGTAGAGTATACATATTACTTCCGAGGTATCATACAGTATATATACATACTACTTGTGAGGTACCATAGAGTATACATATTACTTCCGAGATACCATACAGTATAAATACATACTACTTGTGAGGTACCGTAGAGTATACATATTACTTCCGAGGTACCATACAGTATATGTACATACTACTTGTGACGTACAATAGAGTATACATATTACTTCCGAGGTAACATACAGTATATGTACATACTACTTGTGAGGTACCGTAGAGTATACATATTACTTTCGAGGTATCATACAGTATATATACATACTACTTGTGAGGTACCGTAGCGTATACATGTTACTTCCGAGTTACCATACAGTATATGGACATACTACTTGTGACGTACAATACAGTATACATATTACTTCCGAAATACTATACAGTATATGTACATACTACTTGTGAGGTACCGTAGAGTATACATATTACTTCCGAGTTACCATACAGTATATGTACATACTACTTGTGACGTACAATAGAGTATACATATTACTTCCGAGGTACCATACAGTATATGTACATACTACTTGTGAGGTACCGTAGAGTATACATATTACTTCCGAGGTATCATACAGTATATATACCTACTACTTGCGAGGTACCGTAGAGTATACATGTTACTTCCGAGTTACCATACTGTATATATACATACTACTTGTGAGGTACCGTAGAGTATAGATATTACTTCCGAGGAACCATGCTGTATATATACATACTACTTGTGAGGTACCATAGAGTATACATATTACTTCCGAGGTATCATACAGTATATGTACATACTACTTGTGAGGTACCGTAGAGTATACATATTACTTCCGAGGTATCATACAGTATATGTACATACTACTTTTGATGTTCCATAGAATATACAATTACTTCCGAGGAATCATACATACTACTTGTGTGGTCCCGTAGAGTATACATATTACTTCCGAGGTACGATGCTGTATATATACATACTACTTGTGAGGTACCATAGAGTATACATATTACTTCAGAGGTACCATGCTGTATATATACATACTACTTGTGAGGTACCGTATAGTATACATATTACTTCCGAGGAACCAAGCTGTATATATACATACTACTTGTGAGGTACCGTATAGTATACATATTACTTCCGAGGAACCAAGCTGTATATATACATACTACTTGTGAGGTACCATAGAGTATACATATTACTTCCGAGGTATCATACAGTATATGTACATACTACTTGTGAGGTACCGTAAAGTATACATATTACTTTCGAGGTATCATACAGTATATGTACATACTACTTCTGATGTTCCATAGAATATACATATTACTTCCGAGGTATCATACAGTATATATACATACTACTTGTGAGGTACCGTGGAGTATACATATTACTTCCGAGGTTGAATGCTGTATATATACATACTACTTGTGAAGTACCGTAGAGTATACATATTACTTCCGAGGTACCATGCTGTATATATACATACGGATTGTGAGGTACCATAGAGTATATATATTACTTCCGAGGTACCATGCTGTATATATACATACTACTTGTGACGTACCATAGAGTATACATATTACTTCTGAGGTACAATGCTGTATATATACATACTACTTGTGAGGTACCGTAGAGTATACATATTACTTCCGAGGTACCATACAGTGTATTAAATACTACTTTTGAGGTACCATAGAGTATACATATTACTTCCGAGCTATCATATAGTATATATACCTACTACTTGTGAGGCAGAGTATACATATTACTTCCGAGGTATCATACAGTATATTTACATACTACTTCTGAGGTTCCATAGAATATACAATTACTTCCGAGGTATTATACAGTATATATACATACTACTTGTGTGGTACCGTAGAGTATACATATTACTTCCGATGTATCATACAGTATATATATACATACTACTTGTGTGGTACCGTAGAGTATACATATTACTTCCGAGGTACCATGCTGTATATATACATACTACTTGTGAGGTACCGTAGAGTATACATATTACTTCCGAGGTACCATGCTGTATATATACATACTACTTGTGACGAACCATAGAGTATACATGTTACTTCCGAGGTATCATACAGTATATATACATACTACTTGTGTGGTACCGTAGAGTATACATATTACTTCCGAGGTATCATACAGTATATATACATACTACTTGTGACGAACCATAGAGTATACATGTTACTTCCGAGGTACCATACAGTATATGTACATACTACTTGTGACGAACCATAGAGTATACATGTTACTTCCGAGGTATCATACAGTATATATACATACTACTTGTGAGGTACCGTAGAGTTAACATATTACTTCCGAGGTACCATGCTGTATATATACATACTACTTGTGAGGTACCATAGAGTATACATATTACTTCCGAGGTACCATGCTGTATATATACCTACTACTTGTGACGAACCATAGAGTATACATATTACTTCCGAGGAACCATGCTGTATATATACATACTTCTTGTGAGGTACCGTAGAGTATACATATTACTTCCGAGTAACAATACAGTATATGTACATACTACTTGTGACGTACAATAGAGTATACATATTACTTCCGAGGTACCATACAGTATATGTACATACTACTTGTGTGGTACCGTAGAGTATACATATTACTTCCGAGGTATCATACAGTATATATACATACTTCTTGTGAGGTACCGTAGAGTATACATGTTACATCCGAGTTACCATACAGTATATATACATACTACTTGTGAGGTACCGTAGAGTATACAAATTACTTCCGAGGTATCATACAGTATATATTCATACTACTTGTGAGGTACCGTAGAGTAAACATGTTACTTCCGAGTTACCATACAGTATATATACATACTACTTGTGAGGTACCTTAGAGTATATATGTTATTTCCGAGCTACCATACAGTATATATACATACTACTTGTGAGGTACCGTATAGTATGCATGTTACTTCCGAGGTAAAATACAGTATATATACATACTACTTGTGAGGTACCGTAGAGTACACATATTACTTCCGAGGTACCATTCAGTATATATACATACTACTTGTGAGGTACCGTAGAGTTTACATATTACTTCCGAGGTACCATGCTGTATATATATACATACTACTTGTGAGGTACCGTAGAGTATACATATTACTTCTGAGGTACCATGCTGTATATATACATACTATTTGTGAGGTACCGTAGAGTATAGATATTACTTCCGAGATACCATGCTGTATATATACATACTACTTGTAAGGTACCATAGAGTATACATATTACTTCCGAGGTACCATGCTGTATATATATACATACTACTTGTGAGGTACCATACATATTACTTCAGAGGTACCATGCTGTATATATACATACTACTTGTGATGTACCGTAAAGTATACATATTACTTCCGAGGTATCATACAGTATATGTACATACTACTTGTGAGGTACCGTAGAGTATACATATTACTTCCAAGGTATCATACAGTATATGTACATACTACTTCTGATGTTCCATAGAATATACATATTACTTCCGAGGTATCATACAGTATATATACATACTACTTGTGAGGTACCGTAGAGTATACATATTACTTCCGAGGTATCATACAGTATATATACATACTACTTGTGTGGTACCGTAGAGTATACATATTACTTCCGAGGTATCATACAGTATATATACATACTACTTGTGTGGTACCGTAGAGTATACATATTTTTTCCGAGGTATCATACAGTATATATACATACTACTTGTGAGGTACCGTAGAGTATACATATTACTACCGAGGTACCATGCTGTATATATACATACTACTTGTGAGGTACCGTAGAGTATACATATTACTTCCGAGGTACCATGCTGTATATATACATACTACTTGTTAGGTTCCGTAGAGTATACATATTACTTCCGATATACCATGCTGTATATATACATACGACTTGTAAGGTACCATAGAGTACACATATTACTTCCGAGGTACGATGCTGTATATATACATACTACTTGTGAGGTACCATAGAGTATACATATTACTTCAGAGGTACCATGTTGTATATATACATACTACTTGTGATGTACCGTAAAGTATACATATTACTTCCGAGGTATCATACAGTATATGTACATACTACTTGTGAGGTACCGTAGAGTATACATATTACTTCCGAGGTACCATGCTGTATATATACATACAACTTGTGAGGTACCATAAAGTATACATATTACTTCCGAGGTACCATGCTGTATATATACATACTACTTGTGAGGTACCATAGAGTATACATATTACTTCTGATGTACAATGCTGTATATATACATACTACTTGTGAGGTACCGTAGAGTATACATATTACTTCCGAGGTACCATACAGTATATTAAATACTACTTTTGAGGTACCATAGAGTATACATATTACTTCCGATATATCATATAGTATATATACCTACTACTTGTGAGGTAGAGTATACATATTACTTCCGAGGTATCATACAGTATATTTACATACTACTTTTGAGGTTCCATAGAATATACAATTACTTCCGAGGTATCATACAGTATATATACATACTACTTGTGTGGTACCGTAGAGTATACATATCACTTCCGAGGTATCATACAGTATATGTACATACTACTTGTGAGGTACCTTAGAGTATACATATTACTTCCGAGGTATCATACAGTATATATACATATACTTTTAATGTTCCATAGAATATACAATTACTTCCGAGGTATCATACAGTATATGTACATACTACTTCTGATGTTCCATAGAATATACAATTACTTCCAAGGTATCATACAGTATATATACACACTACTTGTGTGGTACCGTAGAGTATACATATTACTTCCGAGGTACGATGCTGTATATTATATACTACTTGTGTGGTACCATAGAGTATACCTATTACTTCCGAAGTATCATACAGTATATATACCTACTACTTGTGAGGTAGAGTATACATATTACTTCCGAGGTATCATAGAGTATATGTACATACTACTTCTGAAATTCCATAGAATATGCATATTACTTCCGAGGTATCATACAGTATATATACATACTACTTGTGAGGTACCGTAGAGTATACATATTACTTCCGAGGTATCATACAGTACATATACATACTACTGTTGAGGTACCATAGAGTATACATATTACTTCCGAGGTACCATACAGTATATTAAATACTACTTGTGAGGTACTATAGAGTATACATATTACTTCCGAGGTATCATACAGTATATATACATACTATTTGTGATTTACCATATAGCATACATATTACTTCCGAGGTACCATACAGTATATACACATACTACTTGTGAGGTACCATAGTGTATACATATCACTTCCGAGGTACCATACAGTATATAAAATACTACTTGTTAGGTACCCTAGAGTATACCTATTACTTCCGAGGTATCATACAGTATATATACATACTACTTGTGAGGTACCGTAGAGTTTACATATTACTTCCGAGGTATCATAAGGTATATATACATACTACTTGTGAGGTACCGTAGAGTATACATATTACTTCCGAGGTACCATGCTGTATATATACATACAACTTGTGTGGTACCGTAGAGTATACATATTACTCCTGATGTTCCATAGAATATACAATTACTTCCGAGGTATCATACAGTATATATACACACTACTTGTGTGGTACTGTAGAGTATACATATTACTTCCGAGGTATCATAGAGTATATGTACATACTACTTCTGAAGTTCCATAGAATATGCATATTACTTCCGAGGTATCATACAGTATATATACATACTACTTGTGAGGTACCGTAGAGTATACATATTACTTCCGAGGTATCATACAGTACATATACATACTACTGTTGAGGTACCATAGAGTATACATATTACTTCCGAGGTACCATACAGTATATTAAATACTCCTTGTGAGGTACCATAGTGTATACATATTACTTCCGAGGTATGATACAGTATATATAGATACTTGTGAGGTAGGGTATACATATTACTTCCGAGGTATCATACAGTATATATACATACTATTTGTGATTTACCATATAGCATACATATTACTTCCAAGGTACCATACAGTATATACACATACTACTTGTGAGGTACCATAGTGTATACATATCACTTCCGAGGTACCATACAGTATATAAAATACTACTTGTTAGGTACCCTAGAGTATACCTATTACTTCCGAGGTATCATACAGTATATATACATACTACTTGTGAGGTACCGTAGAGTTTACATATTACTTCCGAGGTATCATAAGGTATATATACATACTACTTGTGAGGTACCGTAGAGTATACATATTACTTCCGAGGTACCATGCTGTATATATACATACTACTTATGAGGTACCATAGAGTATACATATTACTTCCGACGTACCATAGAGTATATTTAATACTTCTTGTGAGGTACCATAAAGTAACATATTACTTCCGATGTATCATACAGTATATATACCTACTACTTGTGAGTTAGAGTATACATATTACTTCCGAGGTATCATACAGTATATGTACATACTACTTCTGAGGTTCCATAGAATATACAATTACTTCCGAGGTATCATACAGTATTTATACATACTACTTGTGAGGTAGAGTATACATATTACTTGCGATGTATCATACAGTATATATACATACTACTTGTGAGGTAACGTAGCGTATAAATATTACTTCCGAGTTACCATACAGTATATATACATACTACTTGTGAGGTACCGTAGAGTATGCATATTACTTCTGAGGTACCATACAGTAAATAAATTAAATTCTACTTGTGAGGTACCATAGAGTATACATATTACTTTCGAGCTATCAGATAGTATATATACCTACAACTTGTGAGGTAGAGTATACATATTACTTCCGGGGTATCATACATTATATGTACATACTACTTCTGAGGTTCCATAGAATGTACATATTACTTGCGATGTATCATACAGTATATATACATACTACTTGTAAGGTACCATATAGTATACATATTACTTCCGAGGTACCATACAATATATATACATACTACTTATGAATGAGGTACCATAGAGTATACATATTACTATCCGACGTACCCATAGAGTATATTTAATACTTCTTGTGAGGTACCATAAAGTAACATATTACTTCCGAGGTATCATACAGTATATATACCTACTACTTGTGAGTTAGAGTATACATATTACTTCCGAGGTATCATACAGTATATGTACATACTACTTCTGAGGTTCCATAGAATATACATATTACTTCCGAGGTATCATACAGTATATATACATACTACTTGTGAGGTACCGTAGAGTATACATATTACTTCCGAGTTACCATACAGTATATTAAATACTACTTGTGAGGTACCATGGAGTATACATATTACTTCCGAGGTACCATACAATATATTAAATACTACTTGTGAGGTACCATAGAGTATACATATTACTTCCGAGGTATGATACAGTATATATAGGAGACTACTTGTGAGCGTAGAGTATACATATTACTTCCGAGGTATCATACAGTATATATATATACTACTTCTGAGGTTCCATAGAATATACATATTACTTTCGAGATATCATACAGTATATATGCATATTACTTATGAGGTACCGTAGAGTATACATATTTCTTCCGAGGTATCATACAGTATATATACATACTACTTGTGAGGTACCATAGAGTATACATATTACTTCTGAGATATCATACAGTATATGTACATACTACTTGTGACGTACCGTAGAGTATACATATTACTTCCGAGATATCATACAGTATATATACATACTACTTGTGAGGTACCATAGAGTATACATATTACTTCTGAGGTATCATACAGTATATGTACATACTACTTGTGACGTACCGTAGAGTATACATATTACTTCCGAGGTATCATACAGTATATGTACATACTAATTGTGACGTACCATAGAGTATACATATTACTTCCGAGGTACCATACAGTATATGTACATATTACTTGTGAGGTTCCGTAGAGTATACATATTATTTCCGAGGTATCATACAGTACATATACATACTACTTGTGAGGTACCGTAGAGTATACATGTTACTTCCGAGTTACCATACAGTATATATACATACTACTTATGAGGTACCGTAGAGTACACATATTACTTCCGAGGTATCATACAGTATATATATATTTTTCTTGTGTGGTACCATAGAGTATACATATTACTTCCGAGGTACCATGCTGTATATATATACATACTAATTGTGAGATACCGTAGAGTATACATATTACTTCCGAGGTATCATACAGTATATATACATTCTACTTGTGAGGTACGATAGAGTATACATATTACTTCTGAGGTATCATACAGCATATTTACATACTACTTGTGACGTACCGTAGAGTATACATATTACTTCCTAGGTATCATACAGCATATATACATACTACTTGTGAGGTACCATAGTGTATACATATTACTTCTGAGGTACCATGCTGTATATATACATACTACTTGTGAGGTACCATAGTGTACACATATTACTTCCGAGGTACCATGCTGTATATATACATACTACTTTTGAGGTACCGTAGAGTATACATATTACTTCCGAGGTACCATGCTGTATATATACATACTACTTGTGAGGTACCATAGTGTATACATATTACTTCTGAGGTATCATACAGTATATGTACATACTACTTGTGACGTACCGTAGAGTATACATATTACTTCCGAGGTATCATACAGTATATATACATACTACTTGTGAGGTAACATAGAGTATACATATTACTTCCGAGATACCATACAGTATATATACATCCTACCTGTGAGGTACCGTAGAGTATACATATTACTTCCGAGGTACCATACAGTATATGTACATACTACTTGTGAGGTACCGTAGAGTATACATATTACTTCCGAGGTATCATACAGTATATATACATACTACTTGTGAGGTACCGTAGAGGATACATGTTACTTCCGAGTTACCATACAGTATATGTACATACTACTTGTGACGTACCATAGAGTATACATATTACTTCCGAGGTACCATACAGTATATGTACATATTACTTGTGAGGTACCGTAGAGTATACATATTACTTCCGAGGTATCATACAGTACATATACATACTACTTGGGAGGTACCTTAGAGTATACATGTTACTTCCGAGTTACCATACAGTATATATACATACTACTTGTGAGGTACCGTAGAGTACACATATTACTTCGGAGGTACCATACAGTATATATATATACTACTTGTGAGGTACCGTAGAGTATACATATTATTTCCGAGGTACCATGCTGTATATATATACACACTACTTGTGAGGTACGTTAGAGTATACATATTACTTCCGAGGTACCATGCTGTATATATACATACTACTTGTGACGTACCATAGAGTATACATATTACTTCTGAGGTACAATGCTGTATATATACATACTACTTGTGAGGTACCGTAGAGTATATATATTACTTCCGAGTTACCATACAGTATATTAAATACTACTTTTGAGGGACCATAGAGTATACATATTACTTCCGAGGTACCATACAGTATATTAAATACTACTTGTGTGATACCATAGAGTATACCTATTACTTCCGAAGTATCATACAGTATATATACCTACTAATTGTGAGGTAGAGTATACATATTACTTCCGAGGTATCATACAGTATATGTACATACTACTTCTGAAGTTCCATAGAATATGCATATTACTTCCGAGGTATCATACAGTATATGTACATACTACTTGTGACGTACCGTAGAGTATACATAATACTTCCGAGGTATCATACAGTATATATGTATAAACATATATACATACTACTTGTGAGGTACCGTACAGTATACATATTACTTCCGAGGTATCATACAGTACATATACATACTACTTGTGAGGTACCATAGATTATACATATTACTTCCGAGGTACCATACAGTATATGTACATACTACTTGTGAAGTACCGTAGAGTATACATATTAAGTCCGAGGTATCATACATTATCTAAGCATACTATTTGTGAGGTACCATAGAGTATACATATTACTTCCGAGGTACCATACAGTATATTAAATACTACTTGCGATGTACCATAGAGTATACATATTACTTCCGAGGTACCATACAGTATATTAAATACTACTTGTGAGGTACCATAGTGTATACATATTACTTCCGAGGTATGATACAGTATATATAGATACTACTTGTGAGGTAGAGTATACATATTACTTCCGAGGTATCATACAGTATATATACATACTATTTGTGAGGTACCATATAGCATACATATTTCTTCCGAGGTACCATACAGTATATACACATACTATTTGTGAGGTACCATAGTGTATACATATCACTTCCGAGGTACCATACAGTATATTAAATACTACTTGTGAGGTACCATAGAGTATACCTATTACTTTCGAGGTATCACACAGTATATATACCTACTACTTGTGAGGTAGAATATACATATTACTTCCGAGGAATCATACAGTATATATACATACTACTTGTGTGGTACCGTAGAATATACATACTACTTCCTAGATATCATACAGTATATATACATACTACTAGTGAGGTACCGTAGAGTATACATATTACTTCCGATGTATCATAAAGTATATATACATACTACTTTTGAGGTACCGTAGAGTATACATATTACTTCCGAGGTACCATGCTGTATATATACATACTACTTGTGAGGTACCGTAGAGTATACATATTACTTCCGGGGTACCATGATGTATATATACATACTACTTGTGACGTACCGTAGAGTATACATATTACTTCCGAGGTACCATGCTGTATATATACATACTACTTATGAGGTACCGTAAAGTATACATATTACTCACGAGGTACCATGCTGTATATATTCATACTACTTGTGAGGTACCGTAAAGTATACATATTACTTCCGAGGTACCAGGCTGTATATATGCATATTACTTGTGAGGTACCGTAGAGTATACATATTACTTCCGAGGTACCATGCTGTATATATACATACTTCTTGTGAGGTACCGTAGAGTATACATATTACTTCCGAGGTACCATGCTGTATATATACATACTACTTGGGAGGTACCTTAGAGTATACATATTACCTCCGAGTTACCATGCTGTATATATACATACTACTTGTGAGTTACCGTAGAGTATAGATATTACTTCCGAGTTACCATACAGTATATATACATACTACTTGTGAGGTACCGTAGAGTTCACATATTACTTCCGAGGTACCATACAGTATATTAAATACTACTTGTGAGGTACCATAGAGTATACCTATTACTTTCGATGTATCACACAGTATATATACCTACTACTTGTGAGGTAGAATATACATATTACTTCCGAGGAATCATAAAGTATATATACATACTACTTGTGAGGTACCGTAGAGTATACATATTACTTCCGAGGTATCATACAGTATATAGACATACTACTTCTGAGATTCCATAGAATATACAATTACTTCCGAGGTATCATACAGTATATATACATACTACTTGTGTGGTACCGTAGAGTATACATATTACTTCCGAGGTATCATACAGTATATATACATACTACTTGTGAGGTACCGTAGAGTTCACATATTACTTCTGAGGTACCATACAGTATATTAAATACTACTTGTGAGGTACCATAGAGTATACCTATTACTTTCGAGGTATCACACAGTATATATACCTAGTACTTGTGAGGTAGAATATACATATTACTTCCGAGGAATCATAAAGTATATATACATACTACTTGTGAGGTACCGTAGAGTATACATATAACTTCCGAGGTATCATACAGTATATAGACATACCACTTCTGATGTTCCATAGAATATACAATTACTTCCGAGGTATCATACAGTATATATACATACTACTTGTGTGGTACCGTAGAGTATACATATTGGTTCCGAGGTATCATACAGTATATATACATACTACTTGTGAGGTACCGTAGAGTATACATATTACTTCCGAGGTACCATGCTGTATATATACATACTACTTGTGAGGTACCGTAGAGTATACATATTACTTCCGAGGTACCATGCTGCATGTATATATACATACTACTTGTGAGGTACCATAGAGTATACATATTACTTCCGAGGTACCATGCTGTATATATACATACTACTTGTGACGTACCATAGAGTATACATATTACTTCTGAGGTACAATGCTGTATATATACATACTACTTGTGAGGTACCGTAGAGTATATATATTACTTCCGAGTTACCATACAGTATATTAAATACTACTTTTGAGGTACCATAGAGAATACATATTACTTCCGAGCTATCATATAGTATATATACCTACTACTTGTGAGGTAGAGTATACATATTACTTCCGAGATATCATACAGTATATGTACATACTACTTCTGAGGTTCCATAGAATATACAATTACTTCCGAGGTATCATACAATATATATACGTACTACTTGTGTGGTACCGTAGAGTATACATATTACTTCCGAGGTTTCATACAGTATATATACATACTACTTGTGAGATACCGTAGAGTATATATGTTACTTCCGAGGTACCATGCTGTATATATACATACTACTTGTGAGATACCGTAGAGTATACATATTACTTCCGAAGTACCATGCTGTATATATACATACTACTAGTGTGGTACCGTAGAGTATACATATTACTTCCGAGATACCATACAGTATATTAAATACTACTTGTGAGGTACCATGGAGTATACATATTACTTCCGAGGTACCATACAGTATATTAAATACTACTTGTGAGGTACCATAGAGTATACATATTACTTCCGAGGTTTCATACAGTATATGTACATACTACTTGTGAGGTACCGTAGAGTATACATATTACTTCCGAGGTATCAAACAGTATATATACATACTATTTTGAGTAACCATATAGCATACATATTACTTCCGAGATACCATACAATATATCAACATACTACATGTGAGGTATCATAGTGTATACATATCACTTCCGAGGTACCATACTGTATATTAAATACTAATCGTGAGGTACCATAGAGTATACCTATTACTTCCGAGGTATCACACATTATATATACCTACTACTTGTGAGGTAGAGTATACATATTACTTCCGAGGTATCATACAGTATATATACATACTACTTCTGAGTTCCATAGAATATACATATTACTTCCGAGGTATCATACAGTATAAATACATACTACTTGTGAGGTACCGTAGAGTATACATATTTCTTCCGAGGTATCATACAGTATATATATATATTACGTGTGAGGTACCATAGAGTATATATATTACTTCCGAGGTACCATGCTTTATATGTATACATACTACTTGTGAGGTACCGTAGAGTATACATATTACTTCCGAGGTACCATGCTGTATATATACATTCTACTTGTGAGGTACCATAGAGTATACACATTACTTCTGAGGTATCATACAGTATATGTACATACTACTTGTGACGTACCATAGAGTATACATATTACTTCCGAGGTATCATACATTATATATACATACTACTTGTGAGGTACATCAGAGTAAACATATTACTTCCGAAGTACCATACAGTTTATGTACATACTACTTGTGAGGTACCGTAGAGTATACATATTACATCCGAGGTATCATACAGTATATATACATACTACTTGTGAGGTACCGTAGAGGATACATGTTACTTCCGAGTTACCAAACAGTATATGTACATACTACTTGTGACGTACCATAGAGTATACATATTACTTCCGAGGTACCATACAGTGTATGTACATACTACTTGTGAGGTACCGTAGAGTATACATATTACTTCCGAGGTATGATACATTATATATAGATACTACTTGTGAGGTAGTGTATCCATATTACTTCAGAAGTATCATACCGTATATTTACATACTACTTCTGAGGTTCCATAGAATATACATATTACTTCCGAGATATCATACAGTATATATACATATTACTTATGCGGTACCGTAGAGTATACATATTACTTCCGAGGTATCATACAGTATATGAAAATACTACTTGTGAGGTACCGTAGAGTATACATATTACATCCGAGCTATCATACAGTATATATACATATTATTTCTGAGGTACCATATAGCATACATATTACTTCCGAGGTACCATACAGTATATACACATACTACTTGTGAGGTACCATGGTGTATACATATCTCTTCCGAGGTACCATACTGTATATTAAATACTCCTTGTGAGGTACCATAGAGTATACCTATTACTTCCGAGGTATCACACATTATATATACCTACTACTTGTGAGGTAGAGTATACATATTACTTCCGAGGTATCATACAGTATATATACATACTACTTCTGAGATTCCATAGAATATACATATTACTTCCGAGGTATCACACAGTATATATACATACTACTTGTGAGGTACCGTAGAGTATACATATTTCTTCCGAGGTATCATACAGTATATATACATACTACTTGTGAGGTACCATAGAGTATACATATTACTTCCGAGGTACCATGCTGTATATATATACATTCTACTTGTGGGGTACCGGAGAGTCCGAGGTACCATGCTGTATATATACATTTTTCTTGTGAGGTACCATAGAGTATACATATTACTTCTGAGATATCATACAGTATATGTACATACTACTTGTGACGTACCGTAGAGTATACATATTACTTCCGAGGTATCATACAGTATATATACATACTACTTGTGAGGTACCATAGAGTATACATATTACTTCTGAGGTATCATACAGTATATGTACATACTACTTGTGACGTACCGTAGAGTATACATGTTACTTCCGATGTATCATACAGTATATATACATACTACTTGTGAGGTACCATAGAGTATACATATTACTTCCGAAATACCATACAGTATATATATATACTACTTGTGATGTACCGTAAAGTATACATATTACTTCCGAGGTACCATACAGTATATGTACATACTACTTGTGAGGTATCGTAGAGTATACATATTACTTCCGGGGTATCATGCAGTATATATACATACTACTTGTGAGATACCGTAGAGTATTCATGTTACTTCCGAGTTACGATACAGTATATATACATACTACTTGTGAGGTACCGTAGAGTATACATATTACTTCCGAGGTATCATACAGAATATATACATACTACTTGTGAGATACCATAGAGTATATATATTAGTTCCGAGGTACCATACAGTATATGTACATATTACTTGTGAGGTACCGTAGAGTATACATATTACTTCCGAGGTATCATACAGTACATATACATACTACTTGTGAGGTACCGTAGAGTATACATGTTACTTCCGAGTTACCGTACAGTATATATACATACTACTTATGAGGTACCGTAGAGTACACATATTACTTCCGAGGTATCATACAGTATATATACATACTACTTGTGAGGTACCATAGAGTATACATATTACTTCCGAGGTACCATGCTGTATATATACATACTACTTGTGATGTACCGTAAAGTATACATATTACTTCCGAGGTACCATACAGTATATGTACATACTACTTGTGAGGTATCGTAGAGTATACATATTACTTCCGAGGTATCATGCAGTATATATACATACTACTTGTGAGATACCGTAGAGTATTCATGTTACTTCCGAGTTACGATACAGTATATATACATACTACTTGTGAGGTACCGTAGAGTATACATATTACTTCCGAGGTATCATACAGAATATATACATACTACTTGTGAGGTACCATAGAGTATATATATTAGTTCCGAGGTACCATACAGTATATGTACATATTACTTGTGAGGTACCGTAGAGTATACATATTACTTCCGAGGTATCATACAGTACATATACATACTACTTGTGAGGTACCGTAGAGTATACATGTTACTTCCGAGTTACCGTACAGTATATATACATACTACTTATGAGGTACCGTAGAGTACACATATTACTTCCGAGGTATCAAACAGTATATATACATACTACTTGTGAGGTACCATAGAGTATACATATTACTTCCGAGGTACCATGCTGTATATATACATACTACTTGTGAGGTACCGTAGAGTATACATGTTACTTCCGAGTTACCGTACAGTATATATACATACTACTTATGAGGAACCGTAGAGTACACATATTACTTCCGAGGTATCATACAGTATATATACATACTACTTGTGAGGTACCGTAGAGTATACATATTATTTCCGATTTGCCATGCTATATATATACATTCTACTTGTGAGGTACGATAGAGTATACATATTACTTCTGAGGTATCATACAGTATATGTACATACTACTTGTGAGGTACCATAGAGTATACATATTACTTCCTAGGTATCATACAGTATATATACATACTACTTGTGAGGTACCATAGAGTATTCATATTACTTCTGAGATATCTTACAGTATATGTACATATTACTTGTGAGGTACCGTAGAGTATACATATTACTTCCGAGGTACCATACAGTATATATACATACTACTTGTGAGGTATCGTAGATTATACATATTGCTTCCGAGGTATCATACAGTATATATACATACTACTTGGGAGGTACCGTAGAGTATACATGTTACTTCCGAGTTACCATACAGTATATATACATACTACTTGTGAGGTACCGTAGATTACACATATTACTTCCGAGGTACCATGCTGTATATATACATACTACTTGTGATGTACCGTAAAGTATACATATTACTTCCGAGGTACCATACAGTATATGTACATACTACTTGTGAGGTATCGTAGAGTATACATATTACTTCCGAGGTATCATGCAGTATATATACATACTACTTGTGAGATACCGTAGAGTATTCATGTTACTTCCGAGTTACGATACAGTATATATACATACTACTTGTGAGGTATCGTAGAGTATACATATTACTTCCGAGATATCATGCAGTATATATACATACTACTTGTGAGATACCGTAGAGTATTCATGTTACTTCCGAGTTACGATACAGTATATATACATACTACTTGTGAGGTACCGTAGAGTATACATATTACTTCCGAGGTATCATACAGAATATATACATACTACTTGTGAGGTACCATAGAGTATATATATTAGTTCCGAGGTACCATACAGTATATGTACATATTACTTGTGAGGTACCGTAGAGTATACATATTACTTCCGAGGTATCATACAGTACATATACATACTACTTGTGAGGTACCGTAGAGTATACATGTTACTTCCGAGTTACCGTACAGTATATATACATACTACTTATGAGGTACCGTAGAGTACACATATTACTTCCGAGGTATCAAACAGTATATATACATACTACTTGTGAGGTACCATAGAGTATACATATTACTTCCGAGGTACCATGCTGTATATATACATACTACTTGTGAGGTACCGTAGAGTATACATGTTACTTCCGAGTTACCGTACAGTATATATACATACTACTTATGAGGTACCGTAGAGTACACATATTACTTCCGAGGTATCATACAGTATATATACATACTACTTGTGAGGTACCGTAGAGTATACATATTACTTCCGATTTGCCATGCTATATATATACATTCTACTTGTGAGGTACGATAGAGTATACATATTACTTCTGAGGTATCATACAGTATATGTACATACTACTTGTGAGGTACCATAGAGTATACATATTACTTCCTAGGTATCATACAGGATATATACATACTACTTGTGAGGTACCATAGAGTATTCATATTACTTCTGAGATATCATACAGTATATGTACATATTACTTGTGAGGTACCGTAGAGTATACATATTACTTCCGAGGTACCATACAGTATATATACATACTACTTGTGAGGTATCGTAGATTATACATATTGCTTCCGAGGTATCATACAGTATATATACATACTACTTGGGAGGTACCGTAGAGTATACATGTTACTTCCGAGTTACCATACAGTATATATACATACTACTTGTGAGGTACCGTAGATTACACATATTACTTCCGAGGTACCATGCTGTATATATATACACACTACTTGTGAGGTACGTTAGAGTATAAATTTGGGGGGGGGGGGGGTGGGTGCGGGTGCGCGGAAGGGGAGGTGCGAACATTTGAAATTTAGAATTATTCTTCATTAGCTTACCACATATTTTAATTCATTACTTATGCATCCCAACAATTAGGAATATTGTCAAACCGATTTATTTTGAACTTGAATTTGAGAAAAACAGTTTGGGATATATAACCTGATCGGGTTTATGTTGCAATCATCAAACATCACATTGATTGATTTCTAAATGTAGGGTCTATAAGTAAGTAAATTAAGTAAGTAAGTATTTTATTATAGTGACATGTGCATAATATACAATACAGTCATAGTACAGAAGGAAATAAATAGCACCCGGCCCAATGGGTCTATAAGTCTCCTATAGTTAACAGTTTATAATGTTACAATATATACAATTAAATGAATTGAAATGACATAATTATACTGCCTAAGGCTTGAATAAATATAAGGCATGAATAAGCTTTAATTAGAATGTTATCAATAAACATTTAGAATTGTGACGACAAGTTATATTGAAATTATGTTTTTTAACATAAATCAGTATTTATGAATAAATAACAGTTTTCCTCTTAAATATGCTTTAGCAATATATTTTGATACTTTTCTCGGATGGTTATGCAATAAAAATGAGAGTTTATCATTAACATATAAGTTCAAATGATGCCGTTATGTAAAATATCTCCAAACACATCGTTTCTTATATGACTGTAAAGATCACAGTTAAATAAAAAAGTGTATTTCATCTTCAATAGTGTTTATATCACAAAACTGACAAAGTCTCTGTACTGGGGATTCACCAGTATATCGATGCCATTCTCACTGAACTTCTTTTAACAGGAACATGTTGCCGCTTGTAAATGATAGTGTTCATATAAAACTTGAATGTAAAACTTGAATGTAAATTAATAAAGTGTATAAAGTAGGTCAAGGTCATTTATATTGACCTGATTTGGTTAGGACAATATTGCTGTCAATTAGATGTATGTATGTATGTATGCAGTTTGAAAACTGTATTGCTTTTGCTTGAAGACCTTGGTTTTGCGCGAGACATATCGTCTTGTTATGGTGATCACTTGCGCCAAGTTATTTAAAAATCCCTGCAGGGGTTGTGACGTTACGGTCCGGACACGATGTGTGGACTGACGGACGGACGGACGTACAGATGGTGCGATTACTATATGCCCTAGCATAAAAAGAAGATTTACAACAGGTCCGGACACTTTAATACTAACTTTTTATAAAATGTATCTCAATCCAACAGATAAATCATCTGGATTGAAAATTCCAATCTGACCATTTACTAAGTAGTATTTAACAACATCAGAGAAAACTGGCAGACCAGGACCATCTTGCAATATTGACAAGGCCACCAACTGTCCTTAATTGAAGTAAACCTTTTTCTTCCTTTCCACATAGTTTGGTTGAAAAGTTAGTCTACCAATCTTGCCTGTAATGTAAAATGAGTTATTCAATTAAAAAAAGGAGAATAATATGTTTTAGGTGTAAATAATTGCATTAATGGATTACTACTTGTAGACAGTATTTGACATACTTTCATTAAACCTCTCACATCTTAATCTTTAATACTTATATGAAAGTATTGGCACATGTCCAATAACTCTCTGACTGTCTTTTTGGCAGACTTTTATGGTTAGCCATCAGGGTCATAACGCTGAAGATGTTACGCATAACCATATTATGTTACGTGTAATTTAAGCAGCCAATGAAATGATGTTATTATGCTACGCATAACATAGACTTAAGTTATGCGTAACAGATGCTTTAGTTACATGTTATCACAGTTAAAGTAGAGTAAATGATGTCATCGGTCATATGATCATTTTACGCGTAGCCAGTTAAGTTACGCATAGGAACATCATTTCATTGGCTGCTTATTTCAAGCTCTGTTTCTCTTATGGCCAAATTGGAATGTTCAGATCAGATCTGAAGTATTTGTCTCTTTCAGTGCTTAAATAGGAAAAAATGCTCTAATTTAAGCATGAAAGTATACTTTCAATAAAAATTGTTTTTTTTAGTTAGCTTAGGATACCGTGTGGTATATGATATTTAATGTATTGTTGCATAATGTTTTTACAAGTTATTAAAATAATAGAGAATTTATATGTAACATGTCACTTTATTTTTCAAGTCGTTAAACATTTACACTTACCAGTAACATAAAATGAGTGGGTGACATTGTGCAGAAATAGACTAAAAAATTCCCGCCTTAACCCACCCAAATCAACACCATCTTCTCCACAAAATTGGATTTGAATAGGGTTATGTAAAGCTTCTTGTGAGTAGCGTATAAGCGCTAAAGCATCATTCAGCACAGACCCACGTCGGACCTCCATTAATAGAAAATCTTGCGACTGACTGTTTATGAAGTTTTTCTGGTGCTCTATCAACACTCTGTTCAAGTATTCTAGGGAAGGGTTTTCTCTGGGGAACAAAAGATGAAAATGTTGGCAACATCTCAAAATAAGAAGTGGATAGCACAAGAGGACATAAAGACGCTCTACTTGCATCAAGTGATTTATGCATTACACATGGAGACAATTTCATATGAAATGTAATTTATTTATTGGTACAGAATACTTGTGTGAAGTTTCATTCCAATCTTTGACTTTGTTAAAACTAATATCAGCATCATACATGTTTACATGAACGAGGCATAACTTTGCCAAAGAGGTTGAAGTGTAAATATTCGATTTTTGCTACTTATTGATACTAAATACATGTTTGAAAGTTTCATTCCAATCTGTCTATTCATCTTACGTTTATAAATGTTGTTAGCATGTAATTAATATATATTGGCGACACATTTGGTTGATAAATAAATGGTGTTTAATAAATATGCAGAAGTCCAGACTCTATTGTGCCCATCGCGTCAGGTATACCTTGACGTGTTCGTTGGCGGACGGACTATAAACCTTAGAATTACACACACACACAATAAATATGCAGAAACAAGAAATGTCACTGTAAGTGACAAATGCCCCCGAAGTGGTTTGTGAATATAAGAACAATATGTTTATGCACACAGCTCAAAACTGTGAAGACATGTCTGAACTATGTATATAAATATTCATGGGCATAATATTAAGGTCATGTAAAAGTTCAGCAAAACTAGTTGGAACAGATACGCCACAGTTAACAAGTATGAAATGAGCAATTTTATGTCATTAGGAATTTCTTTCTGACCTTTAAACTCAAAGTGGGACCTTGACCTTGTCGGACAGGAAAATAATTATGTTTTACCTTTGACCTCGAAGTGTGACCTTGACTTTGTCAAGTTATTTGAAAATCACTCCATGAATGTCAGATTTATTGTCCGGACATGAATATGACGGACGGAAAGACGGACGGACGGAAGAAAGGACAGACGGTATGATTACTATATGCCACATTTCGGGGACATAAAAAACCAGTGGTGACCAATTTAATAGCAAGTTAGTTAAGTCTTTAGAATATTACCCAGCATCGCCAGCTGGCGGTACTTCTGGAAGGAAGTCTTCAATCATGTATGTGGCAGTGGTCATCTCTCTGAGATAATACAAAAATAGAGATATTTAAACCTTGCTTTTTGTTTTTGTTAATAGCAAGTAAAATGGCATTGTTTATAAATCAGAGACTTATAAATAAGTTGTTTTATTAAATACTAAATATATTAAATACTAAATATGAGACCACCCAAACAACACCTCCCCCACCCCCAGCTCCACACCAAAATACTTAATTTGATCTATATGTAAATGTATACACCTGTATAAATTGTGGAGTTACACTGAATGATGTCAAACCCCTAAACCCTAAACTCCAAAATATTTCCTGTTAGTACTGTACCTTGGTACATCCATCACATTAATTCTATGAGGTTGAAGAGGTGATCTGGGAGGAGCTGGTACTTGTGACCTGGGAGGTGATGACAGTGATCTAGGAGGTAATAATGCGGTCCTCACCAGTACTGTCGGTGTACCAATAGGTTCATACCCGGATGGCCATTTTACATGAAGTAATGTGTTGCCAGTCACCCCAATATCCGACAATAATCTAGAGGAGAGGAGGTCAAATGGAGGTTCACTGGCAAAACAGATCTCGAAGTGTTCACTAGCCTCTTCCAAACTGCCAACAAAATTGAACATCACCTGTAAGACAAAGGAAGTTGAATTCCTTCATGCAATAATTATATATTTATATTTATAACTAATATTTTAAATTTAATGAAAAAATGTCCCTGCCTGCAGGTCATTTGTTTTACACAGGATTATAAAAAATATAAGAAAAATATGTTTATGCACACAGCTCAAAACTGTGAAGACATGTCTGAACTATGTATATAAATATTCATGGGCATAATAGTAAGGTCATGTAAAAGTTCAGCAAAACTAGTTGGAACAGATACGCCACAGTTAACAAGTATGAAATGAGCAATTTTATGTCATTAGGAATTTCTTTCTGACCTTTAAACTCAAAGTGGGACCTTGACCTTGTCGGACAGGAAAATAATTATGTTTTACCTTTGACCTCGAAGTGTGACCTGGAAACTGCTTGATGAGTCATAAATAACACACTAGCAAAATATGTTTTGACTGGCTGCTATTATATGATGAAGATAATGTTTTAATTGAATTATTTTCGATTGTTTCAAACTGTTTAGAGTCGGGTTTTGCAATAAAGCTTGTAAAGGACGTTCAGTAGTCGATTAAATCCGCGGATTTATTGTTTTTTATTACCTTTAAACAAAGACCCAAAAGGTAAAGCCCTGCAACAAAGATATAGAGGATATTTGTTGGTTTGGAGTGAATATACTATTAGGATTTATTTTCATCGAGAAGTGAGAAAACTTATATTTTCACGAGTGATTTTAAGTGAAAATATAAGTTTCGTCACTTCGAGATGAAAATAAGTCCTATATACACGACAAACCAACAAATATTCTATTTATTATATACTTTTTATCATGCAACATTACCAAACTGTTTCAAACAGAAAATACGTTTCGTTTCGACAGTTCCCCTTTAAAGTATTCGCGGATAAGTATAGTAATGCCAGCGCATGTGGCGATTTACATATATTTAGTTCGCATATAATATAGTTCTAAACTTTGACACAAATTATGACTGTTATAAGCAAATGTAGAAAAAGGTAGTTCCATTTTTTTGCGGCAGTGAGAATATAAGTTCTTATATTCTCACTGTGAAAAAAATAAACAATGAGAATATAAGTATAAGGTTTATTCTAACCATACAGTCCACTATTTCACTGGGAAGTATATAATAAATGTTGCTATATTTGAAAATTATACCTGCATAGTCATATTCAAAATATTTATAACTTTCAATTCATTATTATGCCAGAAACACATTTTACTTTAATGGTTTCATTAATGTTCATGTTTATTAGGTCTAGAGACTCATCAGGTGTTTAGCCTGCTCTGTCAACCTAAAAATAGAGCATGTACACGAGCCTTATTAAGTGTCAGAGTAAAGCCAGTGGCAGTGGCACTTGTTTAGAGCCTTGTTGCGATTTAAATATGCCGAGGGCAATGCTAGTATAGATCAAAAGGCTACATCACAAGGCTTTCTAACCTTCATCCAGGCATCTTAGGGTTAGTTCGTTCATTTTATACATCTTTATCTTTATACCCTTGCAAATGAGGTTTGAGAATGGGTTTATAGGAGTCACTGCGGTGTGCTATCGGTCTGTTGCTTCTTGTGGAGCTAACTACTTCTACACTTTTCAAGATATTGGATTGAAAGTTTGTGTTCATGATCAACATGATGTGTAAATATGAGTGACACATTTTGGTGTGACTCACTGAACTCCGTGAAGAGTTATTGGCCTTGCACTTTGTCAGAATTACAATATTCAGCATATGCAATCTTGAGGAGATTAATTTAATTTTATTACAGCTTTGAAGATATTGAATGTAAACTGTATATACATGGTCTGACAACACGACATGTGCATGCTAATTTTTTTCCAGTTAAATCAGTGAAGCTCTGCAATTATTAAAACGTTAATTTTATATCAGTTTTATTACCAAAAAGAAAAACGTTGTTTCCAAAATGTATCAGAAATATTGAGACAATCGGTACTCATAATTCTAAAACAGACAATTATTTTCAGTTAATCATGAAATTATATTAACTGAAAATGTCAAGCGCATCTTTTTCATTTTGTATTGTGGCACTTCAACCACCATGAGAGGTTTATTTTTTACAGTGAATCTAGTTGTTTATTTAAATTCATTTCAAAACCAATCATAATAGGGTAAAGTGATCGAAAGTCGGACACCTTTTGTAAATAACGACACAGATATACAACATCACATGATAATTCATTCTGGTTTCGGTTTAAATCAATATGGCAGTATCTCGTGGGAGTATCCCATTTGTTTACATGTGTTTTGCATGTAGAAACAGCATGTTATAAGGTATAACAGTACCCTACTCCATGAATGATCTGGAGTCGGACGATTTTGATCATGAGTCGGACACTGTCTTTTTGTGAGAATATAGAAGAATGGGTCAATTTTTTGACATTAATTGATGGTACAAACGAATGATCATTCTGTTTTGTATGTTAATTTCATCGAACAAGTGACACATGATGAAAGTACATGACGGTATTCGAGCTCACTCGATTCGATTGTAAGTCGGACACTCTGTCCGACTCTATATCAAGGAAAAACAGGTTTTCATATATCTCCTTTACAATCATACTGGAAACCAGCAATATTGTATATCAAGCTCTTACTGGGTTCCAGTGGTTACAATGAACATCAAACTGGTTCTCTGTTGCTATTGTTTGCAATTTATGTGCGTTTGTGGCAACTTAAAAACAGTACCAAATCGAGCAAAATCGTCCGACTCAATATCAGGTCCGACTAAAGATCACTTTACTATATATATATATATATATATATATATATATGCCCAGAAGTCTTTACTTGTGAGGTACTTTATGTCTATAGCGCTGACTTGTGAGGTACCATTACTTGTGAGGTATCTTCACAAGTAAGATCGCCTAAAATACCATGTTTGCTTTAAAATATTCGTCTGTAACTGATATATCGTGTTCCAAAAGTTAAAGTGAATGTTTTATTTCAATCGTGGACTTTCTCCTATTATTTGGATGAGAGGAATCGAGACATTTAAAAAGTACCTCACAAGTAACATGTATAGATATTTTCAAAGTATATAAATATCTATAGATCGTCTTAATTGAGTTATCTCTCTTTGCCTGTCAATAAAACCAAAGTATATATATACAAATTCTTACTTGTGAGGTATTTTTACGCACAATATGACATATTTATGTGTTGTTTCTGTGGTTGCTTCACAATTAGATCTAGTCCAAGTTTTCGGCTCATTTAGTGGTGGGGTTGCTGGGCATATATGGCATATGCAAAATAATATTTAGATTATTTGGCATAAGGAAAAAAATAGGCGCATATATGGGAATAAACCCCAAAAGACACTCGATAATCGGTTTTGCTTTTAGATCTATCGTTTGTTTGTTTGAATGGTATGTTACGTCATTTTCAGCACATGTTTATATATGACAGTCGAATTTTTTTTTCGTGATGGAGGCAGACCACCCACTTATTCCTGGGTAGAACCATTACTGTACACCTCCCGTCATCCGTAAGAATCGACACTTTCTAGCTCCCAGTGGGATTTGAACCCGCAGCGGTGAGAGGTGAGAGAAACTAATACGCTGTGTAAATCTCCACACATCTATCAAAAACATGGATCTAGTCTACCATGAGTTCGAATTATTAATTTTAAGCACGTTCCACACTGCCACATAAATCTGAGTTCAAGACGATTTGTTTCTTAAAAATTCTTAATTGATTAAATTCTTCCTAACATATTTTTAAGACCTAACTTTCTTTTTTTTTTAAAAACTGACACATTTAGCTCGACATATGTGTTTCTTAGTGCCGTTGAAGGTAGACTATAACATATACTGTATACCCGTCAAATTAGTACAAAATTAAAAAAAAACAGGGGTCTTCGTGGGCAGTCAACAGTACAGTACCCATGATATTTGATAAATTATTTCAAAGGTCATGGAATGGATATGTCTGATAAGATTATCCGCGTTTTAAAAGCTGTGATAGAGAGCCTTACACATGTCAAATGTAAGCAGATTATCTTGTTCAATATGACGTCCAGTTTATTAATATGACGTCACGTTTTGATTTTGATTATTATCAGGGACGTAGCCAGGCGGAGGCTCGGGGGCACGGGGTCCAACATTGTTTTCACATATGTTTAAATAATTATTTTGTATAAAATGTGTGTATTCATACGTTTGTGCAAGTAGATACTGGCCAGTAATCAATAACTTTGAACGTCAATAACTGAGTGTCAGTTGATGTTGGCGTCAGCAAATTGTTTGCTGTTTAGGCGGACGTAGGCCTTTTTTGGGGGTTAAACACACCTTTTCAAGTTTAAGTATCCACATTATGGCATCACTGACCGTGTGTCAACTTTTTTTTCCGAATTATCACCAAGTTAGCCAAATTTCATTAATAGGAATGATAAGCGATATTTTTACTTAGATGCTAATGTACAATGTCTAAGCAGACCATCCCCCACCCCGATCCCGTTTCGTTTGAAAGTTAATAATAACACAGCCTAGGTCTCCTTTAATATGACTCTGGAACTACGTGTTACATACCAATTTTAAAAAACGAGGAAGTCGCGGTGCGGGCGTTATTAAACACACGCATTTCAGCTCTAATTCTCAGTCCATAAAGATATAATTATGCCTAAAGTATCGCAATCATGGTAAAAAGACTCGGTTAATATTCACTTCTGCTAAAACTTAGCGAATTAAGAGCAGAATCAAAGAAAGTTATTTTAGCGAGATGATTCTCAGCGGAGTTTTTTCATTTTTAACTTTATCTTGATTCAATATTAAACATGGCTGCCAGCGGCCATCTTTGTTTACATATAGTTATGTAGTAAACATTTGTACCGACTACTCCTTTGAAACTACTTGACGGATTTTCATGAAACTTCACAGGAATGTTGCTCTTAATATCTAGTTGATCCTAGCAAAATTTCAGGTCGGCCGAAAATTCAAGATGGCTGCCACTAGTATCATAATCATTTTAAATATTTTTAAACATAACTCGCCATATGTTATCTTTATGGAAAAATGAAAGGCTAAGGAGTTGCAAGAACTAATTTTCTTTTGGATAATATTATTATATATTACTTGTGAGGTACCATACAGTATATATATATTACTTGTGAGGTACTAGAAGGAACATATATTACTTGTGAGGTACCTTACAGTATACATATTACTTGTGAGGTACAATACAGTATATATATATTACTTATGAGGTATCCTACAGTATACATATTACTTGTGAGGTACCATACAGTATATATATTACTTGTGAGGTATCCTACAGTAAACATATTACTTGTGAGGTACCATACAGTATATATATTACTTGTGAGGTACCATACAGTATATATATTACTTGTGATGTACCCTACAGTATACATATTACTTGTGAGGTACCATACAGTATATATATTACTTGTGAGGTATCCTACAGTAAACATATTACTTCTGAGGTACCATACAATACATATATTACTTGCGAGGTGCCATATTGTATACCTATTACTTGAAAGGTACCATACAGTATCCATACAACTTGTAAGGTACCATACAGTATACATATAACTTTTGAGGTATCATACAGTATATATATTACTTGTGAGGTACCATGCAGTACATATATGACTTGTGGGGTAACGTACTGTATTCATACTACTTGTGAGGTACCATAAATAATTCAATCAGTCCGGAAAAAAACCCTGTTCTTGTAGATTATAAGAATCTTTCATGGGTAAAGATAGGGAATTCCAACCCGAGGTATAAGTGTTTTTATCGGAACGGAGGCTCTGCATATCAGAGACATGTTGTGCATTGACGTACCCAGTTACTAACAATTTGTATGTTTTCATGCATACCGTATGTTGGTGCGCGCTTGACTTTTGTCTTTTCCCATAAAGATAAAACTTTCCATCCCCCATGTAAAACTAGACTACAGCCTCGGTAATATTTAATATAATGTATGATACCTCGGAAGTAATATGTATAGCCGGATCTCACGTAATATGTATACATATTACTTCTGAGGTACCATACAGTATATGTATATACTACTTGTGATGTACCGTAGAGTATACATATTACTTCCGAGGTACCATTCTGTATATATACATTCTACTTGTGAGGTACCGTAGAGTATACATATTACTTCCGAGGTACCATGCTGTATATATACATACTACTTGTGACGTACCATAGAGTATACATATTACTTCCGAGGTATCATACAGTATATATACATACTACTTGTGAGGTACCATAGAGTATACATATTACTTCCGAGGTACCATACAGTATATGTACATACTTCCTGTGACGTACCGTAGAGTATATATGGCCTATTGACCACGTGAGATCCGGCTCGATTATTTTTTAAACGGATGGAGATGTAAGTAATAGACAGTCAGCGAGTTGGTTTAGGCGGGATTTTTCTTGTATATACATCCCTGGTTTAGGCTATTTAAACACCGAGCTGCAAATTCTGTTTCTGTAACATCCCTGTGGGGGGGGGGGGGGGCGGGGGGGGGTTATATCCCTCTATCTGGATAAGCAGTGGCCCTATTATGAACAGTGATCCACACGGGGTACTAGCAAAGCACACTAAAATTATAATAATTAGCAGAAGTAGCAAATCACACAACATGATCTTAATAAGCAATACCAGCCATGCAGGAAAGGGGATGCACCCTCTCCCGATATGTTTTTATTGACCTATGGCAGACATATTTGGCATATATATAGTATCATAAGAAATGAAATTTCAAAAACACGCTAAATATATCATTTTAATGTAAATGTAATGTTTTATTTCATCTATTTATCACCTCTCTCCGCCTAGGGTTCGAATCGCATGGTGACCTCGACATGTCAGGGAAGAAAGTGTCGATTCTTACGGATTGTTGGAGGTATATACACATCTGGTTCTACCCAGGAAAAATGGTATGGTCTGCTTCCACCACAAACAATCGGCCGTTATGTATAGCTTAACATATGCCGCCGGCAATGAAGTAGAACACCATTAAACAAACAAACACACAAACAAACAAGCAAACAAACAAAACAAAAACAATGAAACAGTAAAATTTAGATGCTTAGACCCAGACTCATACCCAGCATCAAAATGACAATCGATCCGAAAACCCGATCTGAGCCTAAACCGTGCTATAAATGCCGACCACGACCACGGACCACGACCACGTTAGTGGTACATGCGTCGACGACGTCAAA
Organism: Cyrtodaria siliqua; assembly: GCA_037043455.1. Lineage (NCBI taxonomy): Eukaryota > Metazoa > Mollusca > Bivalvia > Adapedonta > Hiatellidae > Cyrtodaria > Cyrtodaria siliqua. The sequence goes on along the minus strand of JAWPHD010000380.1, from coordinate 241,727 downwards.
CGTCAATTATTGCAAAAAATGCGTTCGTTTTTGCATTGCGTTTAGGAAATCAAGTTGTAATAATAAATCCATTAAAGGTGCTTGTCAATAATTTGTACCCATCTACTATTTACATGTTGCCTGAAAACGTAACAACATCATTATGTGATGCAACTAAATTTTACTCAGATGCTCAGATAAAAAGGAAAATATATCACTACGGATTATGTTTATAACCCAAATACATTTCGCCAAATATATATTAACAAAGAACATACACACTATTCATAATTTTGGTAGAGCATCATCAAAAAACTGACCAATCAGTGAACAGAAATAAGACATAACCAACATATTCTGGTAGGTGATAAACTCGGACTTTATCATTGATGTTCAACCAAGTTTACTGTTAAAATTAAGGTATTTACAGTGTGATTATTTTAAAACCCTGCATATTTTATGCACATTCATGCAAATTGATTCAATATATGTATCTTTTAAAATCAAAATCTTAAAAATTGTCGTCTTTTTACTCTGCCAAAGTTTTTTAATTTACTATAGAACGATAAAAACCGAGTAACACAAATTTTATCACCTACTTAAAATAAAATAAAATCTCAACATCTCTGGGATGCAAAATAATGAATGCAATGATATGTTTACAGGTATGAAAGCACTAATTATTTTCCCCATAGACACCAATGTTAAAGTGTCACATATTAATGATTTGCTGCAAATTCAACTCAAGTATGGATAACGCAGCAGTGTAATGTTCATATAGAAAACTATTTTTCCACTTGAAAAATCACCAGAAAACGTGGGGTCACAAGACATGTAAGAAAGTTCTTGTTTGTTTACTAAACAGGTCAAGGGTACAGCTGTTTTTATTGATCGCCTGTTTTCATTGCTCACAAAGTGTAAGCATAGAGTCGAAATTTCGAAAATGTTCATCAGTGATCCAGTAAAACCTATTAATACGCTTCTTATACATATAACCACAAAATCGAGTAGAAATGGGCAGTTTTCCTCTACTTATAATGCCCGTTTCCATCGAAAAAGGAGGGATTACTTTTTATAATAGGAACTACATTCGACTACACCTCGGAGGTTTACATGTAATTGGTGGTGGTAAACCTATAACAGTTCGCATCAGAAAACAAGAAGAAACTGATGCAAAGCATCAGGGCGTCGCAGAATGTTTTCAAAAGGAAAAAACAAACGTGTGTATTTATTTGCATTTTTTATTATTATTATATAACAACAAAAATGTAGAAATACTTTAAAAAGTATAAAAAGTTATATGGCAACGGTAAGCAATAGTAACTTGAGAACCATTGGTAACATCTGATCATGTGATCAAAACCGCGGGACATAAATTAGTCAATAGCTATGTAGTCGGCAAACGTCGGAATTCGCGGCGCTCCACATGGTATTTTTTATCTCCCTTGGATTGGTACGCGGTCCAACAGGTAATCTATCGAGACCGGGAACCTGAAACATCACGTGGTATCTGTTTGTTTTGAACATGCCACTGTTCAGTGGAAAAAGTTGGATTTAAGTTGATAAATAACAAAAAGATTTAAGGAAATATAACTTCGATCAATCGCTAATAGTGTGCCGTGCAGTATATATATTATATAATGACATAGCGCCAATTTCAGTACAGCAATTTCAATACAATACGATCTTATGGCCAGTCTTTTACTCCCAACAATTTTAATCACGTGCTCCTCTATATGTCACGTGCTCCTTCATATGCAGCATCAAAAACCAATACAAATAAGGTGTGGGAAGTTAGCTCTTAGTTCGTAGTTCGGCATGCGCGCTCAAGGCGCGCCGCCAATAAATATGTGTACGATGACACGTGCTTACAAAGTAATGAAATACGTATACCAAGTACGTTAGTGATAATTTTTATGTACACTATTTTGTTACTAGTATTCTACGACTCATTATCGTTCAACGTGTCCAGAATTGTATGATGCGAAGCCTCCGGCGCATCTACCGTATTAGCCCGTAGTAACTGCGTACACATATAGAGTACTGATTGGGCAGGTACACATGCCCGATGTCTTTTCATTAGTTTGTATTTCGGCATCGAGCCAATGATACGGTCATAATAGCATCCTTCAATGACCTAAGTTCCCGCGTTGTATGTTGTTCTAAAATCACCAGTTATTTGTTCGTTTAATATCTTTGCCTAGGAAGTAGCCGCAAAAAGATAATAGTCTACGTCTGGGTCGTCCGCTAATTATATCGCCAGTGTTAACCATTTCTTTTAAGGAGATCGACGTCTCAGTTTCCGTTTCATTTTCAACTACAGCCTTTGTTTCTCTGTCTCCAGTATCTTTGACATTCTTTTCCCTCTCATTTTTCCCTTTTGCGCTGTTTTTGTTCTGCATACCATTTTGTTCTATCCGAGTTACTTAATTAAAGACACATTTCCCAACGCTCCTTGGTCATTGAAAAAGCATGGGAAGCTTGAATATTTACAGCCAGCACGCTTCATGGCTGATCAACTCCGGTATATAAATTGAGGCCCGCTCTTAGTTTTTTATTTGTATAGCATTGCTATATTGAGGGTAAGAATAGCTTAACAACACTTTCTAATTTACTTTAATGAAGAAATATATGTTCATAATTTAGCTTTTGAATACAAAACTTGTCTGGTATTTTTTAATTGTTGTTAGACCAAAAATAAGAGCACAACACAATAAATATACAACATTCTTTAATGTGTGTACTGGTCACAAATGCTTTATTGGGTGGGCCTCATAATCTGAAGAAAAATTGAATATCACACTTTGCTCATGAAATTGTATAGCTAACAGTGATTATAGTTACCTATAAAAATTCTTTCCTCGCCTACCCCACCTCACGCCCCCCCCCATCCCCACCAACACACCCCTTCCCAAATACAATAGGCTCGAAATATGTCTTTAACAAGTGGGAGGGACCGCTATCTATAAAAAAATATATTTAAAAAATGTAGCGGAATTACAAATTACAAATTAAAATGCGTGTTCATTCATAAAACCTACTCACTGCAAATACTGTTTCATTTTTTCTGACGGTAACCTGCCCAACTAGGCCTCCATCTAACAGATTTGACCTTCAGTGTGAATGTTTGACACAAAAAGGATGCACTGGGCGTTTATCCTAGTTGTTTCTTTTTTTTTTCGGAATACACAAATTGAAAAGCTGTTTGCTGCAGCAGGATTTATTCACGCATTCGTTTATTTATTATTGTCATCAATATAGACAGGGCTAATACAGTACAAATATAAACATTTCACACAAAAATAATTATTCACTATATAATAATTATTAAAAAGAATCTTAAGGTGTTGATTTATCAGAAGAATATATATTATATGATGAAGTTTTGACATTGTTATTATTTATTTTGCGTGACGTTACTTACGCAACGTTAACAAACTGAAATTTTCATTATTAACCGGACACGGTTATTGTTAAAGAAAAATGAGAAAATATGGTTTGACAATGGCGATTTTCTCCAAGCAACTGGTGAAATAAAATTACTCGCATGTAACAACGTGCTCGTGTGTATAGTTTAACGTATTTCTTCAATATTGTTTTCAGACAAGCTAAATGTTACATCAAATTTATAGAAAATGGCAAAACCCAGCTCTGCAATCGGACACAGTCATTTGATTATAGTTTATGATTGAGTGGTATCCTCTTTTTTTTTATTTCCACTGTTTCTTTTCAGGATAATTTTACTTTATTGCCGTATACTTTTTTCCTGCGAAAACAAGCTCATAAATTTTGATAGCGCGTTAAGTAAAACAATATTGTTAAATTCAAGTATTTTTATAAAGGCGTACATGTCAACTTTTTACGCTTCTTCCTTTAAAACAAGCGTGTTTTATTGTCTCACATCAATGAAATTGTTCACGAAATAAAATAAGAACTTGAGTCACCGGACTGTTATGTTAAACTATGTGTTAATGCATGCAATACTCTACGATACCTGGATTAATGGCATGTCTACGTGTATATTCTATAATTTCTGCAAATAAAACGTCACCGGGCATCAACATAATTTAATAACAAAATAAAGAATTGTATCGATCCGATAAATAACGTTTTCTGAAAATTGTATTTAATAACTTATAAGCATATACACTATAAGTATGTAAATCATTTCTTACCTTTTACCTTCATTTCTACCCGTTCTGCTCATCTAAATATCGAGACTATTCAATGACGTTTTGTTTGGGACACATTTTTCTAACATTTTAAAAGTGCATTTCTGCCGTAGATAACCACAATTTGATGACGAAAAAAAGAATGTACGTTAACGTAACTGATGTCATCATTTTGTGTTGAAATAGTTGACTTTCACCTTTTCGCGCTTTTCTAAAATCGCTTTTTCTGTAAAAAAAAAATTGCACCGCATATTACGCGGGACATTGCAATAACACGTATTTTATGAACTATTTCGATATTTAGTTATGACACCCCTCAAATATCTGTGTTAAATTTTACATGATATGAAAGGGAATTGTCTTAGCTTTCTAATGGTATATAACACTAATTCACATCAATGCAAACACTTTTTATAAATGTTTTTTAAAACGCCGGACACGCCTGTTTTGGTCATTTGTACCAGTAACGTGCGCGACGTCCGGTATATTTCAGCCGTGCTATAAATGATAGAGTCGGCAGTTATACCATGGTCTACTCAACATTCTCGCCCCCGATCGATACTAGTATCATCTCTCGTGTTTGGCACTTGGAATTATGGGGGGGGGGGGGGGGGGGGGGGGGGGAAATAGTCCGGTCAGGTGATTTGCATATATAGCTTGGGACCAAAACCCAGGTTTTCGGACCCAATCTAGACACGCCGGACAAAAGCACCAAACTTTCCTCAATTGTGTTTTTTAAAACTTCTATGTATTTTTAAAAGGGTCCCCAAAGTTTCGTGAATCCCTAAATGTATTAGGATTATATTCACACCGAATTACCGCACCGCGGATGAAGTCCTGAAAAAGCAGGAGGGCACCTGCCGAATATCAGTGATGAATTTGAAACATTCGAAATGACATCAGTATGGTCTACTCAATTTTACACGCGCGTAGTTGTAATGTTTACACACAACCTGTCAATCAAAATGTCAATTACCGGCATTGAATGGCTATGGTACAAAACATCTACCCAATTTTATTTTGTAAAGGGCGTAATGTTGCGAGTTAAACACGACTATCCATTATCAAAACACCACTCCTTGACATTAGATTTGCCCAATAATATTTACAGGCGATTGGCTGCAATAATCAAAACACGCTCATGCCGCGTGATAATGCTATTTCTTCATTTGATCGAGTTGTTACTTTTTACTGAAAACTGCAACGCCCTAAAACTTCTTGCACATGTGTAGTTGGATAAATGGCTATGGTACAAAACATTTATAGCATATCTTTCTCGTATGCGCTTTATACTGCACTCTCGGGCCTGCGGCCCTCGAAAAGCAGTTTAAATCGCATATACTCGAAAGATTATGCTATACATATTACTTGTAAGAGTACGGCAATGTTCCTGTATTTCTATGTAGCCTTCCAATCTGTATTTCCTGACAAATTGGCAACTGATACAGCTTTGGTAAACCTTTAGCGAGACGAACGTTTTCTTCGAGACGCACGAAATTATAACCATGATAACAGAAAAGTTTCCTAGGGCTATCACTTTCTCACTTCAGCTTTGTTTCAAAATAGGAAGGGTTCAGAATCCAGTACAAAATCGTAGAATTCTGTCAATTTTGGTTTGATTTATGTTGAATTATTTTCCCTTTCGAAAAAAAACAACATTTATCTAAAAAAAACAAAAATGCAGTGAACAAAGACTAGTTCAGTTAAACTGCCAATATTGTTAAAAATTAAAAAAAAACGCATAGACGGATTGTCGAGAATTATGTTGCATGATCGTATACGTTTTGGGTAGTTCAGATGATCGCTTTTTTGTAAGCCGTATTTTGAGTATAGTAACAGAAACAATAACAAAAAAAATACGGTCCCAGCTCAGTTTATAAACAATAATTAATCATTCAAATTCACGATTTTATTACTACATACTTATAGGTAGGTGCGCGAACTGAGGAGATTTTGGATTTCCCTGCTAAAAATAGAAATAGAATAGAATTCGTATTGATACAGCAGAGGTTAGAATCACGGCTGGTAATCATTGGAACAAGCTCCAAACGGAGCTATACGCGGAAGTGTCCCAACGTAACTTCCAAGAAGGTGACAACGGTGGAAAAAAGGTAAACAAGGGTGAGTGTGACTTTTGATGTTTCATTTTTTTTCAACAATAAAAAAATCAGGCTTTATTTGAGAAATCGGGGAATGCTATTCCACGTAGTAATGTTAATACTTTGCTCACAAATCTGAGTTACTCCAGATGAATGCTCTAATTGAAGCCAACGACTTTTCTCCTGTGAAAGAATGCGGTGTGTTTACTCGTTCGTCCATCGTTGACGAGTTTTGACGAATTAATACAAAATAAACCAAAACGATTGTTAATCTCATGCGACGTTTAGAACATTCAATGAATTTATACAAAATATGCCGGTGGATCACGCTGTAGGGACGATTTATGCGTCAATTTCAAATCCTATTCCGTCGCCTATTGTGTGGCAATTATATTTTTAGTAAGATATAATGGATGCAATTGTCAATATAACAATAAATGCGCGTATGGTATACTAGATTCATTCATTGGCATAAGCTCTATAGCGGAATTCCGTTAGGGCCATCGCCTTTCAATGTGTTGATCTAAAACGCGATACTCGATAGTACGATGATGAAAACGCGAAATCACGAAACTACGATAACGAAAACGCGATAACACGATGATGATAACGCGATACTACGATTACGAAAACGCGATAATACGATAGTACGATGATGATAATGCGATATACTATCGTGTTTTCACCATCGTACTGTCGCGTTTTCACCATCGTAATATCGTGATATCGCGTTTTCGTTATCGTAGTATCGTGATTTCGCAATTTCATTATCGTACTATCGCGTTATCATCATCGTACTATCGCGTTATCATCATCGTACTATCGCCTTCCGGTGCGCATGCGCATAGAAGAATTTCCCCTCCAGTAAATTTTAGAGCAATTTTCACCTTTTAATGGATAATTATCGACACAAATATCGTTTAAGATTCATCCATTTAACGTGCGTTCAATGATCAAGAAGACATATATAAATCTAAGTCGTTTAATCAAAATATAGAATAACAAATAATATATATATATACAGTAATAAGTTACAACTAAATGATAACAAAGGAAAAGAAAACAACTGCATGATATGTACACAGGCCAGTATTCATTGTAATTCTCTTTACGGTATAAATGTTTTAAGAAGGTTAAGGATGCGGTGCCGGTGTAACGAGGTCAAGTTTATTTATATGCGTACTTTTAAACAATAATTTGTCAATGTTTTACATTCCCCTAAATATGTATAAAGCAAAAATGAAAACACCAAAGTGTTTCATAAACCTAGAGAAAACTAACATTTCGAAGAAAAATCTGGCAGCTTTTGCAAACAAGTTTCTTTACATTTTGAATGTGTGTAACTCAGTGTTATAAATAGGGAAAATCTTTCGTTCAATTATATCTGCCTCCATAGCTCAGTGGTTAGAGCGCTCGCTTAGTAATCATGAGTTTGCGGGTTCGAGCTCCACCACAGCCAGGGATTTTTATATTTTCTTTCAGATTCAAGAAATGTTTTGACGTACCACATTGGAAGCCTAAAAACAACGTCTATATGTTGAAATTGGTTGACCATTCTTTTTGCATTGTTAATTTTGATTACGTATTCATCATATGGTGGTCTTTTCTTTTCACAATAAAGGTCTCCAGATACCGGCACTGCATCTTTAAAGGTTTTAAGAAGGTTGAAAGTTTAAAACTCGTCCATTTGTACTGCTGTACTTGAAGATCTTCTATTTTTGAGCATGCACATGCGCACCGGAAGGCGATGATGCGATAATGATAACGCGATAGTACGATGGTGATAACGCGATAGTACGATGATGATAACGCGATAGTACGATGATGATAACGCGATAGTACGATAATGAAATTGCGAAATCACGATACTACGATAACGAAAACGCGATATCACGATGGTGAAAACGCGACAGTACGATGGTGAAAACACGATTGTATATCGCATTATCATCATCGTACTATCGTATTATTGCGTTTTCGTTAACGTAGTATCGCGTTATCATCATCGTGTTATCGCGTTTTCGTTATCGTAGTTTCGTGATTTCGCGTTTTCATCATCGTACTATCGAGTATCGCGTTTCATATCAACACATTGAAAGGCGATGGCCCTAACGGAATTCGGTAATAGCGTTGACACCAGCTCATGTTCGTTGTGACAAGCTATTTTTGAAATTGGTGCATACATCGTCCCTACAGCTTAATCCACCAGCATATTTTGTATAAATTCATATAATGTATGAAACATTGCATGATATAACAATCATTTTGGTTTATTTTGTATTAATTCGTCAAAACTCGACACATATTTTGACGATGGACGAGTAAACACACCTTCCACAGAAGAAAAGTCGCTGGCTTCAAATAAAGCACTGATCTTGAGTAACTCCGGTTTGTGAGCAAAGTATTACCATTAATACGTGGAATAGCATTCTCCCATTTTTCAAATAAAGACTGTTTTTTAAGAAAAAAAATAAAATACAAAGTCACACCTTTGTTTAAAAGTATAAATATATATTAAATTTAATATATTATTTTTTTAATTGTTCGATCCTAACGTTATGAGTAATGACTGATGAAGTATTAGTCTATATACTTATTTACATTTCAACATGAACGTTCCTTCTTTATATGACGGTCTGTTCTATGGTCGACTTGTCGTCTGCTATTATCAGACCGTTAATGGAATGAATGGTACATCTCTCACAAAAAAGCAGACGACAAATCCGACCGCCCGTTCAGGGCGCGAATACTTCTGCATACAACAAACGTCATAGAAAATCTACTGCAGTTTTCGGCATATTTATAAACTTACAATAAAATAATATTGTAAATAGATGTACTTTTTCATTAACTATCACACTACGAAGGCTTAGCCTTTTGTACGCAATGTACGACGACCTTTAAGTTTACTATTGCAAAACCCAACGAGAAACGTGGCTGTAATAAGAACTATGTAAAACGTGGAATCTTCGACCCCAATACGAACAGTTTTCTTATTAATAGCATTAGAACAAAGACATTCCCTTCGTTTTTAAATACGTTTTCCCCACATTTCAGTTTATGAGACGATAGTACTAATGTACCCTTATTCTTCTACCCTGCATACATACATTTATTCACAGACAGCTTCCCTATTATTGAAAATAAATCGAAATGTTTGTTAAAAGCGACGTTGAACCCCATGATTGTTAAAAGCGACGTTAAACCCCATGATTGTTAAAAGCGACGTTGAACCCCATGATTGTTAAAAGCGAAGTTGAAACCCATGATTGTTAAAAGCGACGTTGAACCCCATGATTGTTAAAAGCGACGTTAAAACACCATGATTGTGGAAAGCGACGTTGAACCCCATGATTGTTAAAAGCGACGTTAAACCCCATGATTGTTAAAAGCGACGTTGAACCCCATGATTGTTAAAAGCGACGTTAAACCCCATGATTGTTTAAAGCGATGTTGAACCCCATGATTGTTAAAAGCGACGTTGAACCCCATGATTGTTAAAAGCGACGTTGAACCCCATGATTGTTAAAAGCAACGTTGAACCCCATGATTGTTAAAAGCGACGTTGAACCCCATGATTGTTAAAAGCGACGTTAAACCCCATGATTGTTAAAAGCGACGTTAACCCCATGATTGTTAAAAGTGACGTTGAACCCCATGATTGTTAAAAGCGACGTTGAACCCCATGATTGTTAAAAGCCCATGATTGTTAAAAGCGACGTTGAACCCCATGATTGTTAAAAGCGACGTTGATCCCCATGATTGTTAAAAGCGACGTTAAACCCATGCATGCATGCCATCCATCCGTACATACATACATACATTCATGTCAACAAATGTCCTTTATTATAGGCATAATCAATGTCGATCATGTAGCATAGACCATGGGAAAGACTAATCGTGTCGATTATAGTAAAAAAAAAATACAATTTTAATCAAAGATGTTTGTTTTGTTATGTTAAATAAATTGATTCATAATGAATTGTCCATTATCTATAAATGGCACAGGAGACACCATTTCTAAATTAAATAAGCTAATTTATCACAATATCCAAATGTCAAAGTACATCATTGTAAAAAAAAGAAGATATTCCTTTAATGACATGCGCTTTCAAAATAATCCCTAGCGGGTTTTAATTATCAAACTATTATACATGGCATCTATATTTGTGGGTGTGTTTAACATAACTGTTAGACTGTTTTTAACAGGAACAAAAGGTTATTTATAATTATATTCGAATAAAAACAGCACAAAATACATAATAATACGATCAAATGACCATACCGCATGTTTCAGTATTCAATTCACGTGCATGCTTTTCATGTGCATCATGTGTGTGTGTTGAAGTCACATGGCGTATAAAAGAAAATCTTCCTGTTCAACATTGGTGTACTTCGAATTTTGAATGGTGATAACATATATTATTTGGAAATGATCTCGCGCGTGCCATTTATGTATTAGTTAGAGGCTATGAAGTGAAATTTTAACAATTAAGAAACCCTAAGGGAAGGAGCGCAGCGACTGACCGGGGTTTCTTAATTGTTAAAATTTCACTTCTTAGCCTCTAACTGACTTAGTGTTTGCCCTACTTTTCCCACGCGCTTCTACGAAACCAGGCGTCTAAACACGTTCGCGCTTCTATTAAATGCGCCTCCTTGTGTCCAAACAAGCGCGTGCCATTTAGTAAGCGATTACTTAATGATTAAATGGTTAAACTTGGTGATCGTTAGAAATTTACATGAATAAGTTCGCCATTTCTTTAAAATTCCTCACCGTCTGATTGGAGGGAAAAGTAGGGCAAACACTAAGTATCTTTAGTGTTTGCCCTACTTTTTCCTCCAATCAGACGGTGAGGAATTTTAAAAAAATGGCTAATTTATTCATGTAAATTTCTAACGATCACCAATTTTAACCATTTAATCATTAAGTAATCGCTTACTAAATGGCACGCGCTTGTTTTGGCGCGAACGTGTTAAGACGCGTGGTTTCGTAGAAGCGCGGGGGAAAAGTAGGGCAAACACTAAGTCAGTTAGAGACTAAGAAGTGAAATTTTAACAATTAAGAGACCCCGATCAGTCGCTGCTCTCCTTCCCTTAGGGTTTCTTAATTGTTAAAATTTCACTTCATAGCCTCTAACTAATACATGGACAATTCTATGGACCATTTGTTAACATGAAACATAAAACAGCTTTGAGTAAAATTGTACCAAAACTTTTGGAAAGTAAAGGGCCCAATTTCGGCCATGTATTTTTCGGAGATTATGTTCATATCAATAGTGTTGAATTACTGCCATCTATTATGTTACTGACATTGCTCATGCGTATATTATGCATTTCAATTAACCATACCCCATCCATTTTGGATTGTTTTGGTCTAAGATTGCTTACCAATAGCTCTTAAAGAACAGCATTTACCATTTTTTAATAAATTATGTTATCTCATGTTGTACTATTTGAATAAAATATATAAAGAAGAACAGTAATGTAAGTATTATCTCATCGCCCGTTCCCCAATATCTTCACCCATCCACATACAGGCATACAAAGATAAATACAACAAATATATTACAAATTGTACTGTGTAGATCTATATATATGTATCTGCATACACCATCGGCAGTCAACAGCAAGTGATTTGCCGCAAAAATGTTGGAATTTCAACTGTAACCCATAAACACACACATACAGAATACACCTATACATTACTCTCACAAAATAGGGCCCGTACTTAGTGATTAAATAGTAGGAACATCCGTAGATTCTGTATACTATGCAGGTTTTATTCACTACCGTTCGCACTAATTGATTCGACATTGATGAATACGGCCACCGATGATATACCATGATTGGCTTATCCTATAACATCGTAGTTGTACAGTACTATGTTTTTTCAGAATAAAACACTAATTAAACCAAGTTTACGCATGCACTTTGACATATGCATTACTTGTCTGGATGCAAACAGAAATTGTATTTAAACAAAGATAGTTTACTAAACATGAACCAAATGTCTTCTAATACACTACCCTGTCCACGCAGCGTACAGATTCCCCAGGAGTGGACAGGCTAAAATGAATAACGGGACATGTATACGGTGACGGTTGGGGCCAGATACAATGTCGCAGTGTCGTGTCGCGATGTCGTATCGCGATGTCGCGATGTCGCGATGTCGTATCGCGATGTCGCGTTGTCGGGCGTCGCATTGTCGTGCAAGACATTATGAAAAGTAAAATAAAGGCCCTATAATGTCAACGTGGCAAAATATAACATATTTCAGAAAATCAAGAGTCCTAACTCTCGTTGTACTGGTCTGATCAGGCTGGTTTTCAGACGTATCCGAGCTTTCATTTACATCAATCTGCCGAATATGGAGTGTAAGTCCACGGTGAACAATATCAGCAACTTAGGAACGAGAAAGAATCAAGGGCATCATCATCAACAACAACAACAACAACAACACATGGATGGAATTAGAGATAACACCAACATCATTATCATAAACGACTAAAACAACATCAACATGTTACATTCTGAAGTATTATAACACCAACAACTGTCCTAGCCTAAATTTACGCGTTTTATAAACTCATCGACCCGCCGACTGGGTGGTGGTTCGAGGCTCGATCTCCCCCAAAAATGGCGTTTTTAGGCCTTTTAATGGATATTTGAAGTTTAAGAACCAGGAAAACACTATGCAACTTTGTAGATATGAACAGTAACTACATATAGCTGTCAAGTTTCCCGGGTTTGCAGGGCCGCTTGGGTTCCCAGAGTCGATCCAATGGCCAATCGCTCTGGTGAACAGAATGTGTATTCCAACTTTCTTGGTAGAAGTAGGTGCTAATAATATGCTATGTTAAAGTGTATGGTAATAACATAACTACTCATAGACGTCGCGTTTTCCTGGCTCTCTGGTCAGTTTACATCCACAGTGTTTGTAAAAGAATCGAACCCACGCCATGAACAAATCTACTTTTTCGTTAGCGGTAATGAAATGTAAAACACGAGGTATTAGTTTATAGCTTCATAGTAGGTTCTCATAGCAGTCATGCTTTTCAGCTCTCATCCTTGGATCGGCATCCACGGCCGATCAAAGAGTCCAAAATGTAATCCTTACGACTTGTACGTGGCTTTCGACTGAGACGTCCAAAGATGTTAAACGAGTGTTCTTTAGGAAAGTAAACGCGTCTCCTTAACGAAATTATTGCGTTTTATAAATTCTTCGACCCGCCGACTGAGTGGTGGTGCGAGGCTCGAAACCACTCAAAATTACATTATTTTGGCCCTTTGAGGGATACTGTATTGCAACTTTCTGAAACACGCAAACGCGATGTCACTATGTAGGCCTCAACACTATCTAGATCTACTCATTTTTAGTTTAATTTAAACATATTTATTTTACATCGATTGCGAAACAAGTTCTTGCAACTTAGATTAATCACTCTCGATGGCTTCCTGGGTAGAACCAGTACTAAGCAATGTGGATTAATTATATTGCTTAAGGATAAATAAAACGTGGCCGCGGCAAGGATCGAACCCACATCTACTCATAGATATCAAGTTTCAAGTGTACAGTTTGGCTCAAAGAGTCGAATCAGTCGATCAAATGGTGCAATCACTTGTGGCTGATAAAATGTGAATTCCAATGTGTAGGCCTACAGTATGTACCATATCTAGAAATATGCGTAAAAACTAATAAATTGTACTACATACATAGTGTAATAACAATCTATTTATCTAGATCTACTTGTAGCATGGTGTTCTATGGTATCACGGTACTTAAATGGTTTGACAAACAATTAAACTGTACACACTATTTAAAGAAAAAGGAAACTCAAATGCTTTCTGTGACCCTTCTACTAAATTGTTATGATATAAAATGTTATAAATTTTACGTAAAAATGTCAGAATTAGATTTGAAAAGAAGGGTACACTCATTGAGCTTATTATTTTAAACGTTCTATGGTATCACGGTATGCACATATTGTGTATCCTGTATTTGTTAATAACTGGTATAAGATTCAATGAGTGACCATTTCTAAAAACAATAATGTAAAAAAGACCCATCAGACTGAAAAAATAATGAATTTTATAACCGTCAAGGTAGGGGAAACTGCATTTATGGAGACCAGGGGTGATGAATTTTAAAGATCATAAGGAAATTGTCAACATGTTTGCATTATTTTGAAATATCCTTTTATTTATGATAAATATACTTATATTTTTCAATTATTTTATTATATGTACCTAAAGTAATCACATCTATAAGATAAGCATCACATTTATGCAGAGATGCATACTGTTTTATAGATTGGACACTGCCGTGATACCATAGAACCCTTGATATCATAGGAAGCTAGTATACAGAGATTGAGGTCAGGGTAAACTCATGATGTAGAGTCTGTTATATACATGTACTTTACTTTACTTGTACTGTATTTGACTTTTGAGGTCAATGCGATGAGAACGTGACGTCAATACTTCTCATGTTTACGTCACGCAGAGGCGTAGCGAGAGCTTTCACAGCATGAAAGCCAAAAACTGTACTCAGTACAGTTTAAAACAAAAGTGAAGATTTCTTTGAACACTTTTTAAATAAAGATCTACACTTTTTCCTTTCATAGTAATAATATGTTGGTCCAACAAAATATTTTTGAAATCGATCCGGAAAAAAAAAGAAAATTTGCAGAGACATTCACCCTTTCGGAAACCCAAGCTGACGTGCACCTGCTAATATCGCGAGATTTCGTCAAAACGAGGCAAGGGAAATAAATCATGATTCAGCGTCATTAGTTACATTGGTAATCGCTTCCGTGTTTGGTGTATATTTGATCAGTTAAAAGCTCATATGTAGTATATATATGTTCAACTATGTGTAAGGTTTAACGCCCTAACAAAATATACTGAAAATGAGCCATACCGTATTGTAAAATATTGTTTATGTTTATTAATATCAGGGAGTACGTACTCCCTGTTAATATAGTGTGTACAATAAACTTATCTGTATGACACAGCTGATTCTGTGATAATGCCGGCCGATGATTTTTGTTGTGTGCCAGGGTGTAATCATAAGCGCAGCCAAAACTCTCCCTGTAGCACTTATTACACTATTCCTGAGGAGCCTAGCTCTCTCAGAGCTCAGTGGCATGCCCGAATTCGTCGGGATTACATTGAAGATGGTAAGGTGAAGAACTGGCAGGCCACCCGTAATCACAGAGTGTGTGACTGTCATTTCACACAAGAAGAAAAGGAGACAGTCCTGCGCCCAAAATCCAGGTTTCCTGGTAGAAAATATGTCCTACCATCATTATTTCCTTTACATTCAAGTGCGACAACAAAAAAAAAGACAACAACAAAGTCCACCAACAGGGTACAGTTGCCGGACAAAAAACGCCGAAAGCTTGACTGTCGAACGCACTGGCATTACTTGTCAATGACAAATTATACCAATATAAACAGTGTTTTGTCCGGTTACCTGGCAGCAACCATGCATGGCGACTTTTTTCCAAGGGAGAGGCTACATTTTTCCCAGGCTCATACTCGGGTGGGTGGCTTGTTTATATAGTCAAAAGACAACAAAGTCGCAAATGTGTTCATAGGTGTTATTATACAACTGAATATGACAAAATGAATTACTATAAATGAGCCAAAGTTTTATTAATTTTACCTTGAAACTAAAGACTGATACGCCTAAATAAATCTCATATTAACAGGACTCTGAAACCTAAACAGGAACATCCAACAATGTTTTATCCTGCGACCTGAAAATCTATATGACGAATACATGGTAGTGAAAAATGTGTACCTCAACCGGGACTCGAACCCAGGGTCTCTGATTTACCGTACCAGCGCTATAATCAATGAGCTATCGAGAACATACGGGTTCGGAATAGATTATTCTCCATTTACCTGTACCCGGTAACATATAGCCTATATACTGAACAAAAGAAGTTTAAAACCACTTCTTAGAAACATAGATTAACCATATGAACATTGATATAATTGTTTGAAGATATTAGAAATAGTAGGTAAGGATTTGATTTTCAAAATGTTGGGTTATTTTATTATTTTCTAAGCAAAGTATCATAATTACTTCCAATATATTAAAAACAACTTATATCATTATACAACCATATTGCTTTGAACAAATTTAATGTTTGTTATTAACAAGAATTGGCCATACTGTAATTATTTAGAAAACTGCTGAAATGTGTTCACAAAGGAGTGTTATTCTCTTAATCCGAACAAACACATATGACATGCATTGCATATGCTAAATTTTGCTCAATATATGAAGACAGATCCCTCATGCAGTTTTGTTCTGTTGCGTCTTAAGTAAGGCCACAACATTTCTTATCAGTAATCATTGGCCATTACAATATACCTGCTACTAATATAAAGAAAGTGTTGCTAAGTGTTATACTCAAAAAAAAATTCATAGCAAGAAAATCGATAAATGACATACCGTAATTATGCCGTTTAAAATAAATAAAGGAAACAATGCATGAAAATATAAGCAATAACCTTGCAGCAAATAAAAAAAGGTAATTTATGTAAGATAATATACTGAATAAATAATCTAGGCCAATTCTACTACACCTATATAATATAGTATACATGTTATATGTCTATAATTGACTTATCAATCACAAGATGGCAGATGTGGGTTTTTTTTCTCGAACGAGCAGATGCGAATGAGCGAGAAAAAACCCGCCTAACACTGAGTGAATGATTTCCATATATATAATCAAACCTTGAGCAGTTAAATAATCTATTTATTACAATAACATTTTAAATCAGTTTGTAAATCATTTAATAACCAAAATATTTCGCTTTGTTGAGCGTTATCATTGGATGATGTTGATGTCAGCAGCAACAGCTAATATATTGACCGACGTCATGACTATGTCAATTTTTTTGTAATCACAGTTATTAATATTTAATGATTACGAATTTTCTTTCACTGATAGGAGTCTAATGATGTCTTTTAACGCAGGATCCACCCCCGAGCAGCACTGAAACTGCCAGTACCAGCAGTGTTGAACCTGCCAGTACAAGTACCGTTGAACCCACTAGTACAAGCAACATTGAACCTGCCAGTATTGTTGTAGAAGAACTTGAGACAGAGGATCATAATTTGGATGCTTCTATGAAAGATGTAACTATCATAAAAAGACATTAATTTTGTAATTGTTTGTGTTGTCATGCTACATATAGCTGACTATAATACCAAGTTTAACATTTATGATTGCCTTTTTTTTCTAAATTTGAATTGAATTGGGTTTAACAAGCCTAAAACTGTAACATCTTAGGTCATAAAAGCACAGAATAAGCCTGTATAATACAGTAATCGACAAAATGTGAACCATTTCCTGCCCCATTTAATACTTGTTAAACCTTATTTCACATACTAAATACCATATATTTCACATACTAAATACCATATATGTACATAATAAAGTGTCTCAATAGATAGACTGTATTTGGCAATACTGTTATTCAATAGTGTAAATGCCAAACAATGTTACAAATTATACACTAATAAACTGTTAAAATGGAGTATTTCTGGCATCAACAGGGCATACAATTAATCTATTTTACTGACTTTTGCCAATCAATTACTCAAAATGCCAGTCAACTTTAGATTCAATGGCAATATTTTGCAAGTGCTTAACATCCTTCAAATTTAAATTACGGATAAAAAGCAAAACTAATTAGGCTTATATAGTTTCTAGGCAATCAAAACCCATTTACAATGGTAACAAAAATGGGATATTGTTAATCGTTTGCCAGATAAGCTTAGTGCTATAATTTCCAGTTCATATTTTATCAATTTGCAAAAAAATGTCAGTTAACGCAGGGATAATATTTAATGTTTTTTAGCCACTTGCTAAAAAAAGCAAGTGCGAAGGTTTTTGTTATTTGCTATTTTAATCAACCTACTTGAATTAATAATTTAAAACTTCAATTCATTTTAATTCGAAGGATTGCGATACATATAAATAATGACATTTTCACACTCAGCTAGATGCAGGAATGTAATAATGTAGACTTATAACTTACTTATATATATGAACACCTCTTTTATAACCATAAGCTTACAATATGTCTACTTTGCAGGAACAAAGCGGACCACATGGACATGATTATATAAAGACAATGTGTGACAGTGGATCATTTGAACTGTTAGAAACAAATACAGACCTGAAAGAGTTTTTAAAAATTTCACAAGACAATGCAGAAATTATAGCAGAGTTTCAACAAATGCAAAACAAGTGTCAGATTTTAACACTGGAGAATGTTAAGGTGAATAATAAGTTATTCAAATTCTATACAGGCTTTTCAAATTATGAGGTGTTTGATGCTCTGTATCTGTTTTTGGAGCCAAAAGCCGAGGACATGAAGTATCCGTCTGGTGAAAGAACAGTTCTTCATCAACATTATGTTGTAAAGTCCAACAAGAAACCAGGTAAAAAGAGAAAAATAAGTCTAAGGGAGGAATTTTTCATGACCCTTGTACGACTGCGTCTTGGGATTCCCTCAGCAGATATGGCCCTGAGATTTGGTATTTCAGAGTCCTCATTTTCGAGTATTTTTACTGCTTGGGTGTGTTTGCTCTCAATTGAGCTCGAATCTATATGTAAAATGCCACCAATGACAGGTGATGACTATACCCAAGCAGAATGTTTTTCAGAATTTGATAATGTTAGGATTATTTTAGATTGTACCGAATTGTTTTCTGAAACACCAGGTGCACTTTCTGCTCACAAGCAATTTTTTTCATCCTACAAACATCATACAACTGTCAAATTTCTTGTAGGAATGAACTCTTGTGGTGCTATAACATATATTTCAAAAATGTTAGGTGGCAGGTCATCTGATAAATTCATTACTAACGAATCGGAAGATTTGTTAATAGAATTAAATGGTGGTGAAAAAGTAATGGTGGACAGGGGTTTTACCATAGCAGAGGACCTGCCACCAGGTGTGGAATTGATCATGCCCTCATTTAAACACAGGGACAGATCCCAGTTTCCCAAAGATGAACTTCAAAGAAACAAGAAAATATCTGAGGCCCGTGTCCACATTGAAAGAGCAATGCGCCGCATTAAACAATTTATATTTTTGGCCAGAGAGATGAAGATTTCACAGAAAGATATATATGAAAATGTTTTTAAAGTCTGTGGGTATCTGGTCAATTTTCAGGAGCCATTTTTAAAAATCTGAATACTATTTTAAAGGGACACACAGCAATCTTGATTAGTTTTTAACGCTATTTCGTTAACGTCTAAAATTTGCGACTGTAAAACGCCCGATTTCCTGTCTTAAATTACGTGACGTCACATAATGTTGTAACAAGCGACGTCATTGGATGACATCAACAAAATGCCGTTATCAATGAATTTGAGTTTTCATAGAAAATAGCAAGTATGTATTAGTTTACTTTAATATTTCTTGTATTTAAATGGAAAAGCATTAGAATTGAGATAACCATGCTAAGAGTTTCAATCTGGGATGGTATGTGGTTGGTTTAACAGTCTGAAATTATTACGGCGATGCGATAAATGAAATTCTCAGACAGTAAACCACTCACATACCATCTCAGATTGAAAATCTTATCATGTGGGGTATCTCTTCAATGATACTTGATTTATGAATCGATGGTTCAGTTTTAACCATTGTTAAAGAATTCAAGATTGCCGTGTGCCCCTTTAATCCTTAGCACAAGTTTATTTGTTGTTTATGCAACAGTTTGTCGGTAAGTTTTGAGGACCCTGTGTATTCTGTTGTTAAATCAGATATACATCAAGTGAGATTTATTATGATAAATTTAAAGAAAAATGTGTTTCAATCATGCTAAATAACACCATATTCTGATAGGACGATATGAATTAATATTATACCTCATTTGCATATATTCCATTCCTTTGCGCAATATGACAACATCAAGTCACTTTTCTGTGATAGTGGCCGACACGAGTCCGAGAGCTTTAGTTTCGGACGTGTGAAAAATACCACGTCAAATTTAAATGGAATAATTACATTAAATGTATTGTTTTATTGATCATATTCAGTATAATGTAACAAATAATGTATGGTGCTTCGATCCATACGCAAGTTTATGGACTTGGCAATCAGACCTAGAATGTTATATAGACCGAAGCGAAGCTTTAGTCAATATACTATTCTAGGTCTGATTACCCAGTCAACAAACTTGCATATGGACCTCAGCACCATACATTATTTGTTAAATATTCATGACTAATTTTAACATACACAGAGTCCGCCAAGTTTTCCATACCCAACTTTTTCATAAATAATAATTAAATTGAACGTAACAGGAAGTCAAACTAAACTCCTTTACAGATTTAATATAAAATGAAAACACAGAATCTGTTTTCATCATGGGGTTGATGTGTAGTATTGAGACCTACATGTATATATTAGAGATGTGGTACGGAGACCCGTATATTAGAGATGTGGTATGGAGACCAATATGTTAGAGATGTTGTATGGAGACCAATATATTAGAGATGTGGTATGGAGACCAATATATTAGAGATGTGGTATTGAGACCAATATATTAGAGATGTGGTATGGAGACCAATATGTTGGAGATGTGGTATGGAGACCAATATGTTAGAGATGTTGTATGGAGACCAATATATTAGAGATGTGGTATGGAGACCAATATGTTAGAGATGTTGTATGGAGACCAATATATTAGAGATGTGGTATGGAGACCAATATATTAGAGATGTGGTATTGAGACCAATATATTAGAGATGTGGTATGGAGACCAATATGTTGGAGATGTGGTATGGAGACCAATATATTAGAGATGTGGTATGGAGACCAAAATGTTGGAGATGTGGTATGGAGACCAATATGTTGGAGATGTGGTATGGAGACCAATATATTAGAGATGTGGTATGGAGACCAAAATGTTGGAGATGTGGTATGGAGACCAATATATTAGAGATGTGGTATTCAGACCAATATATTAGAGATGTGGTATGGAGACCAATATGTTGGAGATGTGGTATGGAGACCAATATATTAGAGATGTGGTATGGAGACCAATATGTTAGAGATGTGGTATGGAGACCAATATGTTGGAGATGTGGTATGGAGACCAATATGTTGGAGTTGTGGTATGGAGACCAATATGTTAGAGATGTGGTATGGAGACCAAAATGTTGGAGATGTGGTATGGAGACCAAAATGTTGGAGATGTGGTATGGAGACCAATATGTTGGAGATGTGGTATGGAGACCAATATGTTGGAGATGTGGTATGGAGACCAATATGTTGGAGATGTGGTATGGAGACCAATATGTTGGAGATGTGGTATGGAGACCAATATATTAGAGATGTGGTATTGAGACCAATATATTAGAGATGTGGTATGGAGACCAATATGTTGGAGATGTGGTATGGAGACCAATATGTTGGAGATGTGGTATGGAGACCAATATATTGGAGATGTGGTATGGAGACCAATATGTTAGAGATGTGGTATGGAGACCAATATGTTGGAGATGTGGTATGGAGACCAATATGTTGGAGATGTGGTATGGAGACCAATATATTAGAGATGTGGTATGGAGACCAATATGTTGGAGATGTGGTATGGAGACCAATATGTTGGAGATGTGGTATGGAGACCAATATGTTGGAGATGTGGTATGGAGACCAATATATTAGAGATGTGGTATGGAGACCAATATGTTAGAGATGTGGTATGGAGACCAATATGTTGGAGATGTGGTATGGAGACCAATATGTTGGAGATGTGGTATGGAGACCAATATGTTAGAGATGTGGTATGGAGACCAAAATGTTGGAGATGTGGTATGGAGACCAAAATGTTGGAGATGTGTATGGAGATCCATAGGTTGAAGATGTAGTATTGAGACCCATATGTTAGAGATGTGGTATGGAGACCAATATATTAGAGATGTGGTATTGAGACCAATATGTTGGAGATGTGGTATGGAGACCAATATGTTGGAGATGTGGTATGGAGACCAATATGTTGGAGATGTGGTATGGAGACCAATATATTAGAGATGTGGTATGGAGACCAATATGTTGGAGATGTGGTATGGAGACCAATATGTTGGAGATGTGGTATGGAGACCAATATATTAGAGATGTGGTATTGAGACCAATATGTTGGAGATGTGGTATGGAGACCAATATGTTGGAGATGTGGTATGGAGACCAATATGTTGGAGATGTGGTATGGAGACCAATATGTTGGAGATGTGTATGGAGATCCATAGGTTGAAGATGTAGTATTGAGACCCATATGTTAGAGATGTGGTATGGAGACCAATATATTAGAGATGTGGTATTGAGACCAATATATTAGAGATGTGGTATGGAGACCAATATGTTGGAGATGTGGTATGGAGATGTGTATGGAGACCCATAGGTTGAAGATGTAGTATTGAGACCCATATGTTAGAGGTGTATTATTGAGACCTATATGTTAGAGAAGTTGTATGCAGTCTTATACTTTAGAGGTGTGGTTTTAATACAGATATGTTAAGAGGGGTAATATTGAGACCCATAGGCTGGGAGACTTTGAGTCTTGAGTATTGTGCTTAACATGTTACCGAACACAACCCAGTCTTTCAAACATTGTGTAATGTCAAATCTACATCCCACAATCAGTCATACACTTGGTGCAGATAAATGTATAGTCGTCATCCACATCTTCACTATCAACTTGAGCACATTTCATGTGATACCATGATTGGCAGTCACAAATACTACATTCGCAGGCTATACTTGCATCTGAATTGTCATCCTTTGGCTCTTCTGGGCAGATTTTACAACATTTTAGGCAATAAAATTTACCAGTCAATGTTTGTACAGAAGAGGTAACAAATTCATTCTTGATAGTTTGTTGAATCTGTTTGTGAGAATCAAGAGATTTTTGTTCCTGTGTAAGAATAGAAGGAACTACAAACTCAGTATAAAATTCCCTCATAACTGAGAACAGCTCCTGCCAATATTCTGGGTTGAAGGATACATTTATAACAGTGATACCTTTCTTTTCATACCATATGACAAAGGAACACGTTAAACAATTTGTTAATTTCATTTGCCCTTGCACCTGTGAATAGTATGGATGACTATTTACCAAATAAAGTTCACCATTTTCAGATTGTTTTAAGTATTTTAGGTTTTCTACACTTAGACTTGGGCACTTAATCTCCACAACACATTTTCCATGGCATTCACATTCTGCAAGGCGGTCTGGACTAGCTCCCAAAAACCCATCAACAAATAATCCACAATCATGTAACTTAAACGAAGTGTGAGATCCTTTCATTGTTCTTTCAAATTCACAACTTGCATCACGCTCATGTTTTAATCCATATTTTGTATATTTATTACCTTGAAACTTAGAACCTTCAATGATATCAGTTACAAGGTTGTCTGTTGGATTTGTACTGGTATTACCCCGCTGCTTTACAATATTACCCTTTTTAACTTCACGCATTCTACTGGCTACACGTCCATATTGTGATGCTGTGATAAGGCCCCTCCTGTATTTAAACCATTGGACTGAATCGGCCTGTCCTCTTGTTATTTTTTCTATATTCTCTTTCTCTGTTTCCATTCTTTTTAATCCATTTTTAACAAAATTTTCATTTAGATCATGCGCTTCATTTTTCTGATTTAGTGAACAAAATACCAATGCCTTTTCGTTCACAGTTAGTGGTTCCTCGGATGAATTTACAGTAATATACGCAGCCGGTGTAAGTACTTCATCGAATTCTCCAACACAATCTGGTAACTCTAATATGGGTATGCACTCTTGCGATTTATTATCATCAGAGTTGTTACATACTGTATGTTTCTTAATTATTGGTCTCGCAATACTGCTAACCCAAGGCAGATTTGGATTGATCAATCCTAGCCGATGATGAAGTGCTTTAACATTTTCAATGTTTACCCCTCTTTTAGTAACATTTATAGGATTAAACCTGAATGCTCTATACATCTTCTGTTTACGTACTTTACCTGGAATTATTTTTCGGACTTCTACATCATTTAGCAATTTTGGCTCAACTTTGGTACCTCTAGGTACAACCCATTTACATAGTTTTTCCGTACTGGCTTCATCATCTGGTAAGTTTTTGTATCCCCGACTCACAAAATCTTCTACTGCAAATAGCAAAGCAGCTAGATGTGTGCATGCCTCTCCAAGACCAGCAACACATGTGCAATGTCCCCCAACAGGCTCACCATCTCTCTTCAAAAGCACTATTGTCTGGTATTGGGTTCCAGAAGTGTCTCCTGACGGATTGGATTGACATTTGATGGCACAGTAATCTGATGTTTGATCCAATGGATGGCACTTTAGACCACTGACATGGCCAGATTCATACAGATTATACGATCGCAGAGCTTTGTATGATCTTAAAGTCTCTTCTGTGTATATTTCAAAGTTCTTATTGCTTACTAGATTGTTATTCGGTAAGGAAATATCATGGGCAGCGAGTAGATAGCGGATGATTTGAGCCAGCTGAATGTTTGGAACTTGCCTTTTGTTGTTTGTCCAACCATCTGAGAGAGCTTTAACCTGAATAATAATTTCCTCAAATGCATCCGATTCAGTAGTTGTGCTGCTTGATAATCCAGTGGTTGATAAACCAATAACATTAGACAGCAAAGTGAGTCTGTGGCTTCTTTTGCCTTTTGTTGGTTGTCCAAGTGATTTAAGAAAGTGATTCAAGTCAGAGTTTGATAAATTCAAAACATCTCTCTGTGTCTGTGGTAATTTGACCTAGAATAAAAGGAGAAGTAACCATTGCAGTTATGTGTATACATGTATATGATATTGCATTACTGCTTAACAGACATTTAAAGCTGCTTATAGTGCTCCAGTTAAGACGTGAATCTGCGTAATTAGGCATATTTTTCCCCCCATCAAAAACGCATTAAAAAATTGTCATTAAGTATTGACAACCAAATACCTGCGTACACACTTTAATAATACCCTATCATACTTACTACTTAATGAAGTTTGAAGTACCTCCAGAAATTACTAGTAAATGCTTACAAGAAACAAGAGGTGACGGAGAACAGCTCGACTATTCGAACTTTCAGAGAATAAGAAAGTATATAGCTAGCATATACCAGAATATATCAGAAAACAAGACTTAAACAATGTGGAGGTACGGTTGGGGTGGGGTTTAGAGGGGGGAGGGATATAGAAAATTGTGCCGATATGAAATTATTGTTAGAATGTCTTAAAAATTATAATTTGAGACAGGATGTGATTTTTTTTGTTAAGAAATAAACAATTCGAGTTTTGAGTGGGTTGGATGTGGTGGGGAGGGTGCAACATAGCTATAAGTTTATGAATGGACCAAAAAAAATCAGATATATGTAAAAAGAAATAAAAAATCCGGTTAACCGTTTACAGTGGATTTTGAGGGGTGTGATGGGGAAGGCATTGGCATGGAGGGGATAAGGGGGCAACACAGCTATACGTCTGTTTATTGAATGGACAAAAAAAATCAGAATTATGTTTTTAAAAAAATCTGGTTTTGAGTGGATTGGGCAGTGGCCGGGTGCGATTACATAAGCTCTCTTATTCTTCGAATAGTCGAGCTAAAAACAAGAGCACCGCCAATGCTGCAGACGTTCGACTTTTGCGAAATTGATAATTGAATTACATTAGATTTTATAGTCTCACCAACAGCTAAGGTCATATGACGACTTTCCAGCTTCCACTGGTGGAGAAATACCCAAGGTGCCCTCTCTGGGCAATTTTCGTGCACGCGCGGACACCTTGGTAAAACCACCAACGTTCCGCAAGCCAGCTGGATAACTGCCTCACATAAAGATTCATAAGCCCGTAAGGGATCGAACATACAATGGCAAGGGGCAAATGAATTCAAGTCAGAGACTTTAACCAGGGTACGCAGACAACGATCAAGTGATGACTATAGCTCTTTTTCTCATTGAAGTTGGTTGTTTGACGCAAAGTAATGCCATTTAAAAAAGACAGAGCGCTATAATGAATAAGCGGAAGAGGAAATACGTTATGTTTTATGGAAAACATTTTACTTTTTTTTCCCCTTTGAAACTTGTTTTTAAGAATACGCATTAGAAAATGTAAATTTTCAATACAATTTTTTTTCATGCGTAAAATATGCCTTATGATGAAAGCTTATCTGGAGCACTGAAGCACATTATTTCCATGTTATTTTGGAAAGCTGAACAGTTCTATTTTCAGTTTTTATGTAATTTACATGTATAATGTTTTAATAGGAAACTTGAACTACATGTATTTATTAAGCATCCAAATTATAACCTAGATGTATATGTATTAATCTAATATAATTTTGGCTTTAAAACTGTTTGTATATAATCAAATACAACTGAGTTTTCAGTTGTTTGTGGTTATTCTACCAAAGAATTTAATATATTATTGGTGCAATACATGTATATGCACCAATTAGCAATATGTAAAGAAATTATTTGATTTTTACTTTTTGTATACTTATTAATAATAAATTTGTTAAAAGGGCTCACAACAATATTTAAGTTATTATCAAAATATAAAATTAGTATATCGATGTGTTTAATTTTAAAACCGCTTGCATGTAATTAACAGTTTTAGTTTCCAAATTGTCTTCATTGTTTTCCCATGTGTTTAAAATATATTATAGGTGAAATATAATCAATAGTTAGTAATATGTATATTGATGTGTATCCTTTTAAAATATGCAAATTAATCATGTTAATAACAAAAAATAACAGAATTCTATGATTTTTTTTTAAAAAAATCACAATTGCCATGTGTCCCTTTAATCAATTTTTAATGCTGAGTCAATAAAATGTTTTCTGTTGAAGAACCTGAAAATCATTTGCATTGATCACATTATAATTACATGTACCTTAGATGACTGTTTACCTTAAATAAAGCTTAATGTCAGTCAGTATGCGTTGTTATTGAAAATTTCCCCACATTATGACAGGAGAAATTTATTTTTGTTTGAACAGTGTGTTACATCATTTTCAGCACATTTTAGGCTATAATTATATGAGGTTTTGATTTTTTTGTGGTGGCGACCCTTTTTATATGGTAGAACCAGTATTGTGTACTGGTGTCCTCGCCATCCATAAGAATCCAAACTTTCTCACTTTACAAGCCATCCTCCCATTGCAATTGAACCTGCAGTGGTGAGATAGTTTCAAATACAACTTCTGCCCACGTAAATAAACGTGTATTAGTTGCTATGCTAGCTTCATTATTCATTTGTACAATATGCATTATGATGAAAGCTTACCTGGAGCACTGTATATGGCTTCCCGGATAACCGCTCATGCCAAGCCACATCAGCGATCTAAACCGCAAGTTCGGAACTCCTTATTTACAATTATGGTGGAGTTGAGATTCGAATGTTTATGTTGTATACTGCATCTTAATATTTAAATACTTACTTTTCCTATATACCAATATCAATTTCATCCACCAGGAGTATCCATGTCGAAGAAGTTATAATTGAGATGTATGTATGACAATTCAAAAGAGTTATCCGTAAATGCAAACCAATATAACATAATAGTTTGACATAAACGTAACAATTTTGAGAATTATCAAGTATCTAGAAGTCACAGCAGCAAGGACTGAAATAAGATCAGAAACATTTAACAGAAACTAAACTCATTAATAAACAGCATAATATTAAACTGAGCACTTTTTTTTAAAAAAATTCTCTGATATAAGAAGCCTTTTTTTCGTTTGTATTTGTTTTCTAAGCCCTATACAGACTGATGAATTATCAGAATTGTAAAAATGGCTTTAATACTGTCAGAGAAGACTCGGATTATACTTTCCTCTAAATATTTTTTTCTCTTTAATATTTAATTGACACTGCTTACATGGTGTTTGCTCCTAAATGAGGGGGTAGGCCAATAGGGGTGAGTAATTGTTGCTTCTGCTGACTGCATTGTCTAAATAGGCCTTTATGACACCCTTTTTCATTTCGCTTTATAATTGAATTGAATGTTGTTTAACGGCTCATCAACACAGAATAGGTTATTTAGAGCCGCCCCAGAGAGAGGGGAAGGATACATAGGAATCCGGGAACCTGCCCTACTCTTATTATCGAATAGATTCCTATGGTTCTTTTAACATGCTCAGAAGATAGACCGATACACGGGACCGCCCGGTTTACGCCCCCATCTGACGGACGAGGCTAAGGAAAAGTGTCTTGCCCAAGACGGAAATCAGTGGCACCACGGAGGATTGAACCCGGGGTCTCCAGTTACAAATCCGCCGCGCTACCTACTGCGCCATGCCAGCCCCATCATTTCGCTTTATAAAGGAAATGTCTTGCACCTTTTTAGAATGGAAATCAATGCATAAATTTAGAAAGGGTTGGTAGGAATCTAATGTAATCTGGTAATGACATTTTCCCTTTAAACACGATTTAACTATAGTCTGTATATTATACCTCCCCACCACTCCCCCATTTTAATCATTGCTCAACATAACATAATAATAAACTCCAAAGGACCCCCCTCCCACCCCCACCATAGATGCTCAACATAAATTATATAAAGAACGTCAAAAGTGAACATAACTATCGAAGAAACACAACAATTTTTTTTAATAACTACCTCTTCTGGTTTCAGTTTATTCCTCGGGTCTTTCTTTCTTGTTGACGTTCCTGGGTTATCCATGTCTGCAAAAAAAATTATGAATAAAGAAAGGTAAACAAATGATGCCAATGCTGGTGGTGCGTGTTTGTTTACACGGCTCGTAGATAACTTCAGCAATATAATCACTAAAATGACACTTTTTGTTAATGTCGGTTGTTAGCTGTTTGTAAGTTAGGAAAAGCGGAAGTTAAATAAACAGAAACATCTTATATATATAAATCAAACTAATATTATTCCTAAAACTGACCGATGTATTTTATTTCCCTTGCCTCGTTCTGGATAGTCTCGCGAGAGCAGCAGGTGCATGTGAGTTTGTGTTACCGAATTCGAGAATGGCATTTATTAGCATCTACTTCTACCAAGAAAGTTGGAATACACATTCTGTTCAGCATGGCGATTGGAACCATTGGATCGACTCTGGGAGCCCAAGTGGCCCTGCAACCCCGGAAAACTTGATAGATATACGTAGGCTACCTACTGTTGAGTCCTATAACGTTACATCGCGTTTTCCTGGTTCACAGACTTCCAATATCCATTAAAAAGCCTAAAACTCTTATTTTTTTGGTGAGTTCGAGCCCCGAACCATCACTTAGTCGGCGTATCGATGAGTTTATAAAACGCGACAATTTATGCTGGGGCGTTTTTAACTTTCGAATTAACCCTCGTTTAACATTTTGGACGTCTCAGTCGGGAGCAACAGCATTTCATAGGGAGTACATTCCGTACTCTTGAAAATTGGTCCATTGGATCGACTCTGGGAGCCCAAACGGCCCTGCAAACCCATGGAAACTTGACAGCTATAAGTAGCTACTTTTGAGACCTACCAAGTTACAACGCGTTTTTCTGGTTCATAACTTCCACTATCCATTAAAAGGCCTAAACACGCCGTTTTTTTGGTGAGTTCAAACCCCGTACCACCACTCAGTCGGCGGGTCGATGAGTTTATAAAACTCGAAAATTTAGGCTAGAGGGCGTTTTTATCTTTCGAATTAACCTTCGTTTAACATCTTCGGACGTCTCAGTCGGGAGCCACAGCATCTCGCACGGAGTACAATTTGGACTCTTTGGCCGGCGGTGGGTGGCGAAACAGGTGTCGGTGCCGAAAAAAATGAACTGATATGATTAGCTACTTAAAATACCTAAAATGATTTGTCACATTTTTCATTTTCCGAGTGCTAACGAAAAGGTTGATTTTTTTATAGTGTGGGTTCGAGTCTTTTACAAACACTGTGGATGTAAACTGGCCAGCGAGCCAGGAAAACGCGACGACTATGAGTAGTTATGTTATTACCATACACTTTAACATAGCATATTATTAGCATCTACGTCTGCCAAGAAACATAGAATACATATTCTTTTCACCATGGCGATTGGACCATTGGATCGACTCTGCGAGCCCAAAAACGGCCCTGCAAACCCGGGAAACACGACAGCTATAAGTAGTTACTTTTGAGATCTACAAAGTTACATCGCGTTTTTCTGGTTCATAACTTCCAATATCCATTAAAAGGCTTAAAAACGCCATTTTTTTGGTGAGTTCGATCCCCGTACCACCACTCAGTCGGCGGATCGATGAGTTTATAAAACTCGAAAATTAAGGCTAGGGGGCGTTTTTATCTTTCGAATTAACCCTCGTTTAACATCTTTGGACGTCTCAGTCGGGAGCGACAACATCTCGTGCGGAGTACAATTTGGACTCTTTGGCCGGCGGTGAGTGGCGAACCAGCGGTCAGTGCCGAAAAAAATGGACGGATATGATTAGCTACTTAAAATACCTAAAATGATTTGTCACATTTTTCATTTTCTGAGAGCTAACGAAAAAGTTGATTTTTTGTTAGTGTCGGTTCGAGTCTTTTACAAACACTGTGGATGTAAACTGGCCAGAGAACCAGGAAAAAGCGACGACTATGAGTAGTTATGTTATTACCATACACTTTAACATAGCATATTATTAGCATCTACTTCTGCCAAGAAAGTTGAAATACACATTTTTTCACCATGGCGATTGGACCATTGGATTGATTCTGGGAGCCCAAACGGCCCTACAAACCCCGGAAACTTGACATCTATAAGTAGCTACTTTTGAGACCTACAAAGTTACATCGCGTTTTTCTGGTTCATAACTTAGAATATCCATTAAAAGGCCTAAAAACGCCATTTTTTTGGTGAGTTCGAGCCCCGTACCACCACTCAGTCGGCGGGTCGATGAGTTTATAAAACTCGAAAATTTAGGCTAGGGGGCGTTTTTATCTTTCGAATTAACCATCGATTAACATCTTTGGACGTCTCAGTCGGGAGCGACAACATCTCGTGCGGAGTACAATTTGGACTCTTTGGCCGGCGGTGGGTAGCGAACCAGGGGTCGGTGGCGAAAAAAATGCACGGATATGATTAGCTACTTAAAATACCTAAAATGATTTGTCACATTTTTCATTTTCTGAGTGCTAACGAAAAAGTTGATTTTTTTATAGTGTGGGTTCGAGTCTTTTACAAACACTGTGGATGTAAACTGGCCAGAGAACCAGGAAAACGCGACGACTATGAGTAGTTATGTTATTACCATACACTTTAACATAGCATATTATTAGCATCTACTTCTGCCAAGAAAGTTGAAATACACATTTTTTCATTATGGCGATTGGACCATTGGATCGACTCTGGGAGCCCAAACGGCCATACAAACCCCGGAAACTTGACATCTATAAGAAGCTACTTTTGAGACCTACAAAGTTACATCGCGTTTTTCTGGTTCATAACTTCCAATATCCATTAAAAGGCCTAAAAACGCCATTTTTTTGGTGAGTTCGAGCCCCGTACCACCACTCAGTCGGCGGGTCGATGAGTTTATAAAACTTGAAAATTTAGGCTAGGGGGCGTTTTTATCTTTCGAATTAACCAGCGATTAACATCTTTGGACGTCTCAGTCGGGAGCGACAACATCTCGTGCGGAGTACAATTTGGACTCTTTGGCCGGCGGTGAGTGGCGAACCAGCGGTCAGTGCCGAAAAAAAAGGACGGATATGATTAGCTACTTAAAATACCTAAAATGATTTGTCACATTTTTCATTTTCTGAGAGCTAACGAAAAAGTTGATTTTTTGTTAGTGTGGGTTCGAGTCTTTTACAAACACTGTGGATGTAAACTGGCCAGAGAGCCAGGAAAACGCGACGACTATGAGTAGTTATGTTATTACCATACACTTTAACATAGCATATTATTAGCATCTACTTCTGCCAAGAAAGTTGAAATACACATTTTTTCACCATGGCGATTGGACCATTGGATTGATTCTGGGAGCCCAAACGGCCCTACAAACCCCGGAAACTTGACATCTATAAGAAGCTACTTTTGAGACCTACAAAGTTACATCGCGTTTTTCTGGTTCATAACTTCCAATATCCATTAAAAGGCGTAAAAACGCCATTTTTTTGGTGAGTTCGAGCCCCGTACCACCACTCAGTCGGCGGGTCGATGAGTTTATAAAACTCGAAAATTTAGGCTAGGGGGCGTTTTTATCTTTCGAATTAACCATCGATTAACATCTTTGGACGTCTCAGTCGGGAGCGACAACATCTCGTGCGGAGTACAATTTGGACTATTTGGCCGGCGGTGGGTAGCGAACCAGGGGTCGGTGGCGAAAAAAATGCACGGATATGATTAGCTACTTAAAATACCTAAAATGATTTGTCACATTTTTCATTTTCTGAGTGCTAACGAAAAAGTTGATTTTTTATAGTGTGGGTTCGAGTCTTTTACAAACACTGTGGATGTAAACTGGCCAGAGAGCCAGGAAAACGCGACGACTATGAGTAGTTATGTTATTACCATACACTTTAACATAGCATATTATTAGCATCTACTTCTGCCAAGAAAGTTGAAATACACAATTTTTCACCATGACGATTGGACCATTGGATCGACTCTGGAAGCCCAAACGGACCTGCAAACCCGGGAAACATGACAGCTATAAGTAGCTACTTTTGAGACCTACAAAGTCACATCGCGTTTTTCTGGTTCATAACTTCCAATATCCATTAAAAGGCGTAAAAACGCCATTTTTTTGGTGAGTTCGAGCCCCGTACCACCACTGTGAATGTAAACTGGCCAGACAGCGAGGAAAACTCGACGACTATGAGTAGTTATTACTATACGCTTTAACATAGCATATTATTAGTATCTACTTCTGCCAAGAAAGATGGAATACACTTTATGTTCACCATGGCGATTGGACCATTGGATCGACTCTGGGAGCTCAAGCGGCTCTGAAACCCCGGAAAACTCGACAAAGGTGATTAAGGGCCATATACTCTTGATTTAGATCACGGTTGCTTCAAATATTAATAATCTGTTCGTATGTTCTATCAGTTATGTTAGTATTTATGATACTTTTGTTAATAACAAAATGAAAAAAAACACGCTTTTTTCTTCTGTGAAGTACCAAAATGAGTGACTGTGCACAATTTTCAAAAAAACAACAATATACAACAGCACTAGAACCAAGTTAATGCGCTCTAGGTAAAATCAAATCACCCCACTCCCCCCACCCCCCACCCCCACCCCCACGGCCCCACGCACCAACCCCTACTGCATACCACCCAACAAGCGGCTGGCTCTTATATGGCTTTAGAATATGTCTATGGTTAACAGACTTTGAATGATGTAGCCGACAATAAGCATGCATAACAACATCAATTCCTAGGGAACCCGTCTAAAAAACTTGAATGGTATAAACACATATTTTTCAATGTTCAAAGCTTACCGTTTTATTGTCTCAAATGACGTTTTCGTAGAGCAGTCTACTAAAGTGTAGAATGCGGCAATATTTCCGAGATCTTCACGTCCTGGATTTTTTACGGAGCATAATGAAACCGTAAGTGAAACTGAATGAAACCGCAAGTATTGGAATGGAATAAATGCAAATCTGTATTTTAATGGAATAATACCATTTTATGGAACAATACCCATTTATAATGCGGTATTCTCGTAAATACCGCCGTGTTATACACTAATCGATGGGTTTATTCGCTGCCTATATGGTTTTCATAATTGCACATGTTATAGTAAGGTAGCACAGTTTCTTTGAGTTTTTCACTTTGATAACGCAATCTTATAATTACACATGGTAGCAGTGAGACGTTTATCTCTGTTGTAATGCACACGCTAACGCATACGCATCCCTTACATGTGAACACCTATATTTCTGTGCTGTTGTTTATTTCTAGCACGTCGTGCTCTAAAGTTAAATTGTAATCAGTATGTAAGGCAAATCAAGGTATTTGAATAGAGAGAAGCGAGGTCGCCCACCTTGATTCAAAATGTTTGTTAGGAACAGCTGATGGTAAACTGAATGTGTCTGGTAAGAAAAAAAACGGTCGTGGCGTGTTTACGTCAACATTATTTTTTTCAATATTGTGTTAACACCCGTAACTTGATATGTTATTATGTTAAACTTCATTTCCAGTCCCTACCCAGATATATGCTATTTCCTCTCGGCAGCTATTTTACGCTTGCGTAAAACTTTGCTTGTTTTTATGAAAACGAGAATATGCGCGTAACACAATTTTAACCAATATCATAAGGTGTCAGAAAGTAGAAATAGTAACGATTCAAACTATATGGTAACATTTGGGAGTGAAGTTTCACAACTAAAAAACTCATTGCCAGTTCAAAACCGATTCATGACCGAACAAAGAATGCTGGGATGGGTAACGTTTGGCAGTCAACTGATGGAAAAAGAAAACGAAAGAAGATCAGCTCTGATGGTTTATACAAGTTGAACATGGACTATCATATAAATCAATATATCTAGAATCGGGGAGCAGAAGGAACAACCTGACCTTATTTACAAATTTCTTCAAGATGAAATAGTTACTGACACTTCAGGAATGTGTATTAGATAGACTGGGCTCATCGTATCGGCACAATACGCACACATGCACATGACCCTAAACGGCCGATAATTGTACGCTTTCAAGATTACGTTGATACAGAGCGAGTGTTACAATTTTTAATTAAGTTAAAGGGTTCACGTTTTGATGTAAATAGGGACTACCCAAAGGAAATAGCTGATAAGCAACTCTATACATGCAAGGAAGCTCGTGAAGCAAGAGCACGCAATCAAAAGTACAGATACGGTACCCTACAAAACTATTCATTGAGGCAAAATATGTCGGTGATAAATTTCCAGATTGGTTTGTGACACTAAATAAGTGTAGGTTATAAACAACAGAGGTCCGAAGTAATCGCGAATCAAATATAGAGGAACACCGTCTGAACCATAGTGTGAACTCGAATAAAACAAATATCGGTTCTTTCGCAGATTCTTCCGCTGACGAGTCTGAGGGTGAAAGAGAAGAAAGCGTATGTTTGCTCCCTCAGAAAACGGAGATATACCAAAAAACAACGTTGGACATGCCCAAAACAAACGTATCACGTGACACCGTTACGAGCGACAATGGGTCACAGAGCACCCAGCAACAGACGAGAGAAACAACTCACCTGGTAGTCATAAACATTAATTAATAAATAAAAATGACACCATATCTCCCATTCACCACCGACTCTCCCCTCCTCCCCCCACCACCCCTCTCACACACACACATATACCCAACAACCCCTGGGCAGACGTCAAATATTTAAAAAATAAAATTGTTTGGTATATTGTTAATCTTTCATAGACGAGTATATATACCAAGTTATCATGGTTATAGGCACTATTAGTGTAAACGATTTTTTACTGTATTTGACGTTTTGACACCCACCGTAAAACAAATGCAGTATAGATCCCGTCAACATCAAATTCCATTTGAGAAATAATAAATTTTGTTTTATCTAAACAATAATTGCCCCCCATCCCCCCCCCCACCCCACCCCACCCCACTCTACCCACTCCCCAGGGAAAACGTCCGAGTTTGAAATATAAAAAAGTCGTTTGGTATGTTGTTTATCTTCCATAAATGATTACATATACCAAGTGCAAAAATATGAAAAATAACGGTGTAATTGAATTTTTAGTGTATTTGACCTTTTGACCCCACTTCGGGCCCCTGCGTGCGGAGCCAAAAATAATGTTCTCTTGCACGCCATTATCAAATGATGAAGTCATACACTAAGTTTGATTGAATTCCGTTCAGCGGTTTAGGAGGGGATATGGTAACGGAAAGACGGACGGACGGTCAGACGGACAAACGGAGGCGATTTTAATATATACCCTGTTGTTTTTTCTATATATGTTTCTATTGCCATAGAGTTTTACCTGAGACCAAATAACTAAATGCATATACAAATTGTTAATAAATTGTTTGGAATGTAACTATGATCGTGTGTGTCATTTTAAGACAAAAGTATACATGTTGCATTAAACATGTGATTTTATCGCAATATTAAGAAATTGACAGATACTAGGACAAGTTGGCTTGATTGTTTACGTTTTAGTAATATTTATAGCATAATTTTTCGAGTATATGCGATTTATATTGCTTCTTGGGGGCCGCAGGTCTGTTTATCGCTATGCCACGAACAAAATGTTACAATGGGACCCTATGGAACATTAATTGTGGTGCGAGACGTTAAGAGCTGCATAATGGATATCTTTTATTCGTTATTCTTAAGGCATTGCGCTTTAGAGCTGCAGAATGGCATTTTATCCGTCATCACTAAGGTATTGCGCTTTAGAGCTGCATAACGGGTATCTTTCATCCTTTAATGCTAAGGCATTGCGCTTTAGAGCTTCAGAACAGGTATCTTTCGTCATTCATCTCGAATGCTGTGCAATTTAGAGCTTCAGAATCGGAATTTTCATCTTCATCTCTAAGCCCTTGTGCTTTAGAGCTGCAGAACGGGTGTCTTACATCCTTCACCTCTAAGCATTGTTCGTGCATCTGTGAACGTTTCAGACATGTTAGGACACAGTTAACACGGTTATTCAGAAATCCCGTCTGTGTATGTATAGTTACTTCAAGCTATCTTCACATTGCATGAATTAGCTGAAATTTTACTTACTTGATACATGTTTAACTAAAAATTAACTATATTTTCAAAACCAATACAGGTATAAGCATAACTTTAGCTTTATTTTACAGCTATTGGCTTGTAAAACAAACACACATATCAATGAAGACAGACTACTTTGAAAAGAAAAGGTAAAAATTAAAGCGAGAGACTGATACTTTTCCTGGAAAATCAAAATTTTGACGGGTATCCCTTAGTTTGATTTTATTATTTTCAGTATTTTTCTAAATAATTATTTCTTAAAGATAATTTTTAATGCTATAGTCAGATGTAGAGATGCCATTTCATGTACATTTGAAAGTTTCAGACATAGCTTAGCACAATTGACCAGGAAAATGCAAAATCCTTATCACTACTGAAGATTTTCAAAATATTAAAGGTACTCGGCCTGAATTTCGACCAATACCCTAGGTCACTAAAACTTGAATAATTTGAAAACCAATAAACATGGAATCAAAATGTTAGCACTTTTCAGCATGTAATTGATTTATATACATTTTCAATTATTATTGAGGTGATCATTAGAAAAAAAATTCACCTTAAGGATTCACACCACTATTATCTTCGTTGAATACTCGTGCCCTATAGATGAAGGAGGTAGATAAAAAAAAAACAAGTTCGCTTTTTTTCTACATTTAAAAGGATACATTGATTTTCCTTTACCAGGTTCTAAATCTACAGCATTTTAGCAAGAGATCACAGAAAAATACATATTGATATAAGATTTCTAGCTAATTCTGCCTCATTTTACACATCATGTGTTTAATCACCACGAGGTTGTATTTTTGTCTACATTTTGATAGGCAAACATGAAATTAAAGAAAGTTCAATCTGGTGAGTATATGTTTCAGAGTTTAACGAGTGGTATTTAAACGAGGAATTACAGTCACCACATCCGGTTATTTTCAAACTCACGCTCAGTACCTTATTTGGGCAAGATTCTGTGAAAGTATGCGTGGAGATGTAAAGTCGTCGGTTCTGTGTGCAGGGAGAGTCATACCATGATGTCACTGAGTTTCTGTGTTTATCAGTGATTCAACTAGCCCGTAAGCCCGTAAATAAGTCCTGAGAAAGGACTGTCAAGAAGTACCTAAAAAGCTGGAAGCTCACAGCGATATCTAATACAGTAAGAATACAGTAAGAACACTTTTAAGATCGTTGTACAGTTCTGGTTCTACCAAGGAAAAGTGGATGGTCTGCCTCCTCCAAAAATAAATTGACCGTCATATATAACATTACATGTGTTGAAAATGACGTAAAACACCATACAAACAAACAAACAAACAAAGAAAACGATCGTGTCTTGACTGTGTTTGTAAATTGTGCAAAACATGTCCCTACATATCTCTCTCTCTCTCTCTCTCTCCTTTTCCATCTTCTAGGGATCTGTGTTCGTTTATCCTATGCCTAACAACACAATATAAAAATGCGGAGAAACGGAGTTAACCCGGCGTCTACTGGATAATTGACATGTCAACCGTGGGGATGAAGACAACGTGTACAGATACCTGAAGTTGGCAGATCAAATGTTATGCAAATTGTTCACAACTGTATATAACACAAAGCAAGAAAATTCCTACATATACCAGGAATATACACCATTATTGTACATCTCCACCATCATGGTACATCATCGGTGCCCATATCCACAATCATGGTACATCATCGGTGCCCATATCCACTATCATGGTACATTATCGGTGCCCATGTCAACCATCATGGTACATCATCGGTGCCCATATCCACCGTCATGGTACATCATCGGTGCCCATATCCACAGTCATGGTATATCATCAGTGGCCGTATCCACAGTCATGGTACATCATCGGTGCCCGTATCCACAGGCATGGTACATCATCAGTGCCCATAAGCATAGTTATGGTATATCATCAGTGGCCATATCCACAGTCATGGTATATCATCGGTGGCCGTCTCGACAGTCATGGTATATCATCAGTGGCCATATCCAAAGTCATGGTATATCATCGGTGGTCGTAAAAATTATTCTAGTAATGGTATATCAGCGGTGGCCGTATCCACCGTCATGATACATCATCAATGCCCATATCCACAGTCATGGTATATCATCGGTGCCCATATCCACAGGCATGGTACATCATCAGTGCCCATAAGCATAGTTATTGTATATCATCAGTGGCCATATCCACAGTCATGGTATATCATCTTTGGCCGTATCTACAGTCATGGTATATCATCAGTGGCCATATCCAAAGTCATGGTATATCATCGGTGGCCGTTAAAATTATTCTACAGTCATGGTATATCAGCGGTGGCCGTATACCCAGTCATGGTATATCATCGGTGCCCATATCCGTAGTCATGATATATAATCGGTGCCCTTATCCACAGTCATGGTATATCATCGATGCACACATCCACAGTCATGGTATGTCATCAATGCCCATATCCACAGTTATGGTATATCATCAATGCCCATATCCACAGTCATGGTATATCATCGGTGCCCATATCCACAGTCATTGTATATCATCGGTGGCCGTATCCACAGTCATTATGTATCAGCAATGCCCATATCCATAGTCATGGTATGTCATCGGTGCCCATATCCAAAGTCTTGGTATATCATCGGTGACCATAACCACAGTCATGGTATATCATCGCTGCCAATATTCACAGTGATGGTATATCATCGGTGCCAATAACCACAGTCATTGTATATCACCGGTGTCAATATTCACAGTCATGGTATATCCTCAATGCCCATATCTACAATCATGGTATATCATCGGTGCCCATATCCTTAGACATGGTATATCATCGGTGCCCATATCCACAGTCATGGTATGTCATCTGTGACCATAACCACAGTCATGGTATATCACCGGTGTCAATATTCACAGTCATGGTATATCCTCAATGCCCATATCTACAATCATGGTATATCATCGGTGCCCATATCCTTAGACATGGTATATCATCGGTGCCCATATCCACAGTCATGGTATATCATCGATGCCCATATCCACAGTCATGGTATATCATCAATGCCCATATCCACCGTCATGGTATATCACCGGTGTCCATAACCACAGTCATGGTTTATCATCAATGCCCATATCCACAGTCATGGTATATCATCGGTGTCCATATCCGCAGTCATGGTATATCATCAATGCCCATATCCACAGTCATGGTAGATCATCGATGTCCATATCCACCGTCATGGTACATCATCAATGCCCATAACCACAGTCATGGTGTATCATCAATGCCCAAATCCACAGTCATGGTACATCATCGGTGGCCATATCCACAGTCATGGTACATCATCGGTTCCCATATATCCACCGTCATAGTACATCATCAATGCCCATATCCACAGTCATGGTATATCATCGGTGGCCATATCCACAGTCATGGTATATCAGCAATGCCCATATCCACAGTCATGGTATAACATCAATGCCCATATCCACAGTCATGGTATATCATCGGTGTCTATATCCGCAGTCGTATATCATCGGTGTCCATATCCACAATCATGGTATATCATCAGTGGCCATATCCGCAGGTATGATACATCATCAATGCCCATATCCACTGTCATGGAATATCATCAGTGGCCGTATCCGCCGGTGTGGTACATCATCAATGCCAATATCCACAGTAATGATATATCATCAATACCCATATCCACAGTCATGGTATATCATCGGTGTCCATATCCACAGTCATGGTATATCATCGGTGCCCATATCCACAGTCATGGTATATCATCAGTGGCCATATCCGCCGGTGTGGTACATCATCAATGCCAATATCCACAGTAATGATATATCATCATTGCCCATATCCACAGTCATGGTATATCATCGGTGGCCGTATCCACCGTCATTGTACATCACCAATGCCCATATCAATAACCATGGTACATGATCGGTACCGATTTGCACCACCGTGGCACATCATTGGTGCCCATATTCATAGTCATAGTATATCTTCGATGGCCATATCCACAGTCATGGTACATGATCGGTGCCCCTATCCACTATCATGGTAAATCATCGATGCCCGTATCCACAGTCATGTTTCATCATCGGTGCCCATATATACCATCGTGGCACATCATCGGTACCCATATCCACAATCATGGTATATCGTCAGTGGCCGTATCCGCCGCCATGGTACATCAGCGATGCCCATATCCATCACCATGGTA
Organism: Cyrtodaria siliqua; assembly: GCA_037043455.1. Lineage (NCBI taxonomy): Eukaryota > Metazoa > Mollusca > Bivalvia > Adapedonta > Hiatellidae > Cyrtodaria > Cyrtodaria siliqua. The sequence continues at coordinate 200,565 of JAWPHD010000380.1, read as the reverse complement.
AATCATCGATGCCCGTATCCACTGTCATGGTACATCATCGATGCCCGTATCCACCGTCATGGTAATGCCCGTATCCACCGTCATGGTAAATCATCAATGCCCGTATCTACCGTCATTGTTGAAAATATAATACGTTTAAAGCAAATCCCGGTCCGGGCAACTATTTGTTATCACCTGCATTCTGAAGCCGTATATTTATCGATGTTACCTGTTATGAGGCTAAATAAAAATGTTATATATTACGCATTGATTTCTGCCTTTAATATATACCGAATTTTGGGGTGTTCGTTTAAATAGAGACGGTGTAGCGTTAAGATGGTGTTAGGGAGCGTGAGACGAACGTTTCAATAAAACCGAGTCTGCTACTTTTCCCTAATGTTATTGATTGTTGCTTCCAATGGAACCTTTTTCTCAGTACTTTAATATTGACATGTTAAGTGCTGTTTCTTGGTTCTCACGCCCACTATTATCGACGTCAGCAGTATTTTACTAAAAATACACAAATAGTGGACTTGGTGACAGACATTCCTTGCTTGTGATGTACCAGAATTGAAATATTTATTTTAGAAGATCTAATATTTTTTCATAACTTTTTAATATATATATATTTTTCATTATATCACCCCAGAACAGTGATGTGATTTTAGTGAGTGATATCACTTTGTGAGTATGTCTCTGTCTGGTGCCTTATAAGCAATATGTATACTTTATAGTACCTCTCAAGTCATATGTAAACCGTATGATACCTCAAAAGTAATATGTATTCTGTATGGTACCTCACAAGTAGTATGTATATATACTGTATGATACCTCGGAAGTAATATGTAAACTTTATAGTACCTCACAAGTAATATGTATACATTATGGTACCTCGGAAATAATATGTATACTCTATGGTACCTCACAAGTAGTATGTATATATATTGTATAATACCTCGGAAGTAATATGTATACTCTATGGTACCTCACAAGTAGTATGTATATATACTGTATGATACCTCGGAAGTAATATGTAAACTCTACGGTACCTCACAAGTAGTATGTATATATACTGTATGATACCTCGGAAGTAATATGTATACTCTATGGTACCTCACAAGTAGTAGGTATATATACTGTATGATACCTCGGAGGTAATATGTATTCACTATGGTACCTCACAAGTAGTAGGTATATATACTTTAGGGTACCTCGGAAGTAATTGTATACTCAATGGTACTTCACAAGTAATATGACAGTGTATATTTAATGGTACCTCTCTAGAAATATGCAACAGAACGTACGGTAATATAATATCCTTTAATATTAAATATTTGTCTGTGATTTGTATAGAAATACTGGGAATAAAACAGCTTTATCAACTTGTTTGTTCTATTGCTAAATATCTTGAAGTGGGAGATAGTTCGCACTACGGATTCTTGAGGCTGAAACACCCAATTTTGGTACGCAGTATTCAGGGCGTTTTAGGAGGTATCCAGTACGCACGAGCCTGGTACGCAGTACTCGCACAACACACTATTTAGTATTTAGTACTCATAAAATGTATTTTTAAAACCAAATATGTACAAAAAATATCATAAAATGTAAATAAAGGACTAATTTTGATAATCAGGCCTTCATTCATCTAGCAGATCTCGATTCTTAGGTGTTTTAGGTCATCATTCAAATTAGAGTTATTGCCCTTTGTAATTTGTACTTAGAATGTTTGTCCGGAGCTGAATAGTATTCAGTACTCGGTCTCTAAAATAAGGAGTATTCAGTACTCGGTGGGGAGTGGGGGGGGGAGGGTTACATCCTCATTCTTTCTCGGCCTTTTCCGTCAGTGTCAGGAAAGCCGAATGATGTTCCGATTGTTCTACAAAAGATTCCGTCACTCAGGAATACCGATTACGGAAATCCTGGATTTGATGAAATATATAGTTTAATAACCAGTGTTTCTGAGATACGTTGAAATATATCTCACTCGGGAAAGAAATCGCTCACGATATAAGAACTCGTGCTTTGGACTCGTTCTTATATCGGGGTCATTTCTCTCCATCGGGAGATTATTTGCAATATCTCAAAATATACTGGTTATTAAACTCTTTATAGATATAGATAGATAGATATTTTATTCAAACATAAGGCATTACGCCCAACAGTTCACATGCAAATAGTACATACATATAAACATGTATATGAAATACACACAATATTTTCCAGTTAATGACAATTTGTATAATTTCATAGGTGAGTTTTAAGATCATCTGTATATGTTACTAGTTAAAAGTATTTTACAACTATTAAGTATACAAGTGTTTAATATATATTTTTAAATTAATATTCCTAAGTTCTGATCAGAACACATTTATATCTGTGGACAAAAATGAAGAAAAGTGATATTTATTTATAAAACATGTCGTCTCTTCTTTTAAAACTTTTACTAATGAAAACGGACAGTTTCTTTAATAAACTCTTGTTTTCTGTTGTCATAAGTTCAATAAATTTTGGTATGTTTGGCCGTTTCCAAAAATATTTGTTAACATATTCTTTTCTAATATCATGATATAGTGAACACTCCAATACAAAGTGAAATTCGTCTTCTAGTATATTACAAAGCTGGCATTTTCTTTCGGATCTTGGTGTTTTATTTGGTCTATGCCATCGACTCGTTTCTATTTCTATCTTGTGACTAGAGACTCTTAGTTTTGTAAACAAAAAGCTCTACATTTCTTTATATTTAGTACATCTAGATAATACTTAAACCTGAAATCTGATATTATTCTGTATGTACTAGCTCTAGTGGAAGCGAATAATTCAGCATTCCAATTTTGTATAAACATATCTTTAATTCGTTGTTTAAATATATTAATAAAATACGTGATGTTTTCTACTCCTTGAGAATACCAAACTTCATTTAATCCTGTTCGTTCCAATAACCCTTTAACTTGAGATGCCCAGTTTAATTTGTTTGGATTTACAATTAGATCATCTAACATAACATTATACATATTTTTTTATATATTTGCGATTAAACTCTTTATATATTCAGTATACGTATTAATTGTGAGGAACCATATCTCCTCCGTGGCATGAATAGTAAAGACGTAGTTGCGTTCGGAATTGTTTAATTTGTTGTTAACTTGTGAGGTATATTTTTTGTTGCTATCGCTGGGTTGTCAATGTGGAAATTGACGTAAGGAACTTCACATTACGGAACAAATCGGAACTAGTAAAGACGCTGCGTCCAAACATTTTTCGCCTCTCACCGCACCAGTTCGAGTCGCATAGGTAACTCGAATTGTCAAGTTTTTACGGATGTCGTGTGGTATACATTTCTGGTTCTTTATGTGATACATATACTGAAAAGAAAACGCATACAAATATTTCAAATATTTTTTTACCTGTTCTTACCATTGATATGCAACCGTTATATCGATTACCCGTTAATCATTTAACCAAAATTTAACAGCTTACGTTTAACGCGTTGACGTCCCAGAGGATAGTGTTGATTGAACCCACTATCTGCAAAATTCATGATAAAGTCATAAAGGTTAAACCGATTTTTGCATTTCATGCGTTTTTGATGCCCCAGATGTGTTCTCATGTAAAAACTTTTATTAGTCATTATTGATCATACACCGAAACTTGCTAATATGAGCTCAGGCTAAACGTAATAAACGTTCGAATGACGTTTACATCTGGGATCTATTCTCTAAAATGTGATAATTGACCATAAACGTGACAAATTTTGATACTTAGGTACATCGTATTGGGTTGAATGTTATGGAATAAAATAATGTCACATAAGACTCAAAACTGCATACTTATCTCAAACATCGGAATGATTTTAAGACGTTAACGCATCCGTGAAAGACGATACGTTGATCACCATTGTAATGGCTTATTAGTCTTTTGTTTCTTTTTTCAGTTTCGCAAAATATGCAATTTTGTGATAAACATGCAAACGTCACCATACATGTTTATGTTAGAACAATTGTCTTGCAGTTTTATAGAGCACGTCAACGTGAGGTAGACATACTGTGATATTCTAATAAACTTTGGAATGCGGTTGACGGAAGAAAATTTAAATAAATCAAACAGGACTTTCAGAAAACCTACGTGATCCTCGTTCTCTAATGTAAACACAAAACAACACGCATTCGTGTTCCTATTCGAGTGTACTCCCGTACACTCTTACGTTACGCTTTTAACTTTGAGAGACGTTTTGGTGCTATTAACATACGTTTCCCCAAATTTATGCTTGAAATCTGTTACTTGACATGAGCAAATAATAATCCCCAAAAATTTAACCGAAACAATAGTCATGAAGTTATCAAACATTTAATACTATGCGCATCTTTTTCTTTTCAGTATAACATCTTACATTACTGATCGCCCGGAAATCGCACGGCCAGCATTGATTTGGCAATACCGAGAGTTTAAAGGGACACATGGCAATCTGGATTTTTCAAAAACTAGCGGGGTCCCGTTAGTTTTTCTACGTTATCATGGTTATTGCATTTGTTCAATCATTTTAATGTTAATTATAAGAATTGTATTAAGCCAGTTGTTTTTGCATATTATTAATTTTTGATATTATTGCACCAATAATATATTAAAACTTATAGTATAATAAGGCGAAATAGTGAATACTTAAAATTTGATTTATTTAAATGTAACCAGGGTAAAAGTAAATATGATACTGGATATATAAATCGAGACACCCATTTCAAATACTTCAAGATTGCCGTGTGTCCCTTTAAGGTAGAGGATTTCGGTAATACAGGACAGCGATCAATATTACCAGAAATGAGGCGGGTGTTCAACATTTTAAACGATTATTTGTGTATTTAAACATTTTTTCAAAATACGAAGAATTTCATGCCACTTGACCAAAGTAACTATACTCCCAGAATTTATGTATCGACGGTCACTGCATGTTTGAGAAATATATTCTGCCGTTCAATGCAACCTCACACATGTACACGGTGGACAGACGTAATACCCTGGCTCCTAAAAACTGCGTTACCTTGATGATTGATCCTGTTTGCCCTTGTAACGGACCCTGGCTGGTAAAATACAGAGAGAAAATGGACACTGGTGTCAAAAAGTTCGAAAATAAAGATACATTATCATGATTATCGAATATATAAGAAAAATCCCGATATGCGACTGAACTATTGAATATCATATCCTTCGAAATATATGTTCTTTATGTAGAACAAATGCAGAATATGAAACAAATTTACTTTTGACCGGTCGATACCAAGTTGATGACTTTAAAAAGCCAAACATCTATATTGTCTCTCTCAATTTAATGAAAATCGAACTTGCATTCGATAAAAATGTGATCCCAAAGTGGTTTGCAACTGCTGTTGTTCAATAAATTTGGCCTAAATATTTACATCATGTCTAAATTTCAGAGCACCGAACCCTGGTTGTTCTGTAAAAAATGCGTGAGATTCTGGCAACGGATACAATCAGTATCATTGGCACCGGATCCTGTTTGATAGATTGTTTGCTATATACCTTCAGATTAAAGAGAAAAGGACGATCGGGACTTTGGCTCCACCAACAAAAACAAAACAAAAACAGAAAAATCTGCGGTTGCATGGTGTTTTACGTCATCTTCCGCACATTTTAGGCTATATAAGATGGTCGATTTTTTTCGTGGGGGAGGCAGACCACCCCTTTTTTTATAGGTAGAACCAGTACTGTATACCTGGGCGCGAGCTGGATTCGTACTCACGACAGTAGCGTGAACTTGAAACAGGCCTCATCACTCTGGATACCGGTTCGGTGGCCGTATCCACCATCATGGTACATCATCAATGCCCATAACCACAGTCATGGTATATCATCGGTGCCCATATCCACCGTCATGATACATCATAATTGCCCATATCCACAGTCATGGTATATCATCGGCGGCCATATCCACCGTCATGGTATATCATCAATGCCCATATCAACCGTCATTGTACATCATAAATGCCCATATCCACAGTCATGGTATAACATCGGGGGCCGTATCCACCGTCATGGTATATCATCGGTGGCCATATAAACCGTCATGGTATATCATCAATGCCCATATCCACTGTCATGGTACATCATCAATGCCCGTATCCACAGTCATGGTATATCATCGGTGGCCATATCCACCGTCATGGTATATCATCGGTGGCCGTATCCACCGTAATGTACATGAGCAATGCCAATATCCACTGTCATGGTATATCATCGGTGTCCATATCCACAGTCATGGTACATCATCAATGCCCATATCCACAGTCATGGTATATCATCGGTGCCCATATCCACCGTCATGATACATCATCAATGCCCATATCCACCGTCATGATACACCATCAATGCCCATATCCACAGTCATGGTAAATCATCGGTGGCCATATCCACCGTCATGGTATATCATCCGTGCCCATATCCACCGTCATGATACACCATCAATGCACATATCCACAGTCATGGTATATCATCGGTGGCCGTATCCACCGTAATGTACATTATCAATGCCAATATATACTGTCATGGTATATCATCGGTGCCCATATCCACAGTCATAGTACATCATCAATGCCCATATCCACAGTCATGGTATATCATCGGTGCCCATCTCCACCGTCATGATACATCATCAATGCCCATATCCACCGTCATGATACACCATCAATGCCCATATCCACAGTCATGGTATATCATCGGTGGCCATATCCACCGTCATGGTATATCATCCGTGCCCATATCCACCGTAATGATACACCATCAATGCCCATATCCACAGTCATGGTATATCATCGGTGGCCGTATCCACCGTAATGTACATGATCAATGCCAATATCCACTGTCATGGTATATCATCGGTGCCCATATCCACAGTCATGGTACATCATCAATGCCCATATCCACAGTCATGGTATATAATCGGTGCCCATATCCACCGTCATGATACATCATCAATGCCCATATCCACTGTCATGGTATATCATCGGTGCCCATATCCACAGTCATGGTACATCATCAATGCCCATATCCACCGTCATGATACATCATCAATGCCCATATTCACAGTCATGGTATATCATCGGTGCCCATATCCACAGTCATGGTACATCATCAATGCCCATATCCACAGTCATGGTATATCATCGGTGCCCATATCCACCGTCATGATACATCATCAATGCCCATATCCACCGTCATGATACACCATCAATGCCCATATCCACAGTCATGGTATATCATCGGTGGCCATATCCACCGTCATGGTATATCATCCGTGCCCATATCTACCGTCATGATACACCATAAATGCCCATATCCACCGTCATGATACACCATCAATGCCCATATCCACAGTCATGGTATATCATCAGTGGCCATATCCACCGTCATGGTATATCATCCGTGCCCATATCCACCGTCATGATACATCATCAATGCCCATATCCACCGTCATGGTACATCATCAGTGCCCATATCCACAGTCATGGTATATCATCGGTGCCCATATCCACCATCGTGGCACATCATCGGTGCCCATTTTCACATTCATGTATAATCGGTGGCCGTATCTACAGTCGTGGTAAATCATCGGTGTCCATATCCATCATCATGGTAAATCATCGCAGCCGTATCCACCGTCATGGTTGAAAATAAAATATGTTTAAACTAAATCCCGATCCGGGCAACTATTTTTTATCATATATATTCTGAAGCCGTATATTTACCGATGTACGGAGGCTCAATAAAAATGTGATATATTACGCATCGATTTCTGCATTATATACCGACATTGGGGTGTTTGTCAAATTGAAACTACAAGTTAAAAATATAATATTAAATATAGTAAAACTAGTTAAAATAGAGACTGTATAGCTTTAAGTTGGTGTTATGGAGCGTGAGACGAACGTTTCAATAAAACCGAGTCTGATACTTTTCCCTAATGTGTTTGATTGTTGTTTCCAAGGGATCCTTTTTTTGGTATTTATTGACATGTTAAGTGCTGTGTCTTGGCTCTTACGCCAAACAGCATCGGCTTCAGCAGTATTTTACTTAAAATAAAAAAAGACTGGACTTGTCGATATATATTCCTTGTTTGTGATTTACAAGAATTGAAATATATCTAATATTTTTTCATTATCTTTTAATATATTATTTGTTTTTATCATTTAAGCACCCAGAACAGTGACGTTATTTAAGTGAGTGATACCACTTTGTTAGTATGTCTCTGTCTGGTGCCTTATAAGTAATATGTATACTTTATAGTACCTCACAAGTCATATGTATACCTTATGATACCGCACAAGTAATATGTATACTTTATAGTACCTCACAGGTAATATGTATACTTAATGATACCTCACAAGTCGTATGAATATATAATGTATGATACCTCTGAAGTAATATGTATATTCTACGGTACCTCACAAGTAGTATGTATATATACAGCATGGTACCTCGGAAGTAATATGTATGTATATATACAGCATGGTACCTCGGAAGTAATATGGGTACTCTATGGTACTTCACAAGTAGTATGTATATATACAGCATGGTACCTCGGAAGTAATATGTATACCCTACGGTACCTCACAAGTAGTATGTATATATACGGCATGGTACCTCGGAAGTAATATGTATACTCTATGGTACCTCACAAGTAGTATGTATATATACAGCATGGTACCTCGGAAGTAATATGTATACTCTACGGTACCTCACAAGTAGAATGTATATATACAGCATGGTACCTCGGAAGTAATATGTATACTCTACGGTACCTCACAAGTAGTATGTATATATACAGCATGGTACCTCGGAAGTAATATGTATACTCTACGGTACCTCACAAGTAGTATGTATATATACAGCATGGTACCTCTGAAGTAATATGTATACTCTATGGTACCACACAAGTAGTATGTACATATACTGTATGGTACCTCGGACTTAATATGTATACTCTACGGTACCTCACAATTAGTTTGCACATATACTGTATGGTATCTTGGAAGTAAAATGTATACTCTACGGTACGTCACAAGTAGTATGTACATATACCGTATGGTACATCGGAAGTAATATGTATATTCTATGGTACCTCAAAAGTAGTATGTATACTACAAATGTACTAGGGGCGTTCAAAATATGTAATTGCCACTATGGTCCTAAAATTTAATTATGGTCCATTGTTGTAGTTATTGATACGGATTATGTTAAAATGAACCTTTCCTTAATTAAATTTATCAAGTTTCAGATACTTCCATCTAATAAAAAATGTTTTTTGAGGCCATTTTTTAAGACATGTAAATGATACTGAACACGCCAAAAACGGAAAAAAACTATTTTGACTAAAAATCGAGATTTCGACGGCCATATGGACGTTTCTTGCCTAAACCACAAACTTCTATATCTTACATTTGAAAATGTTAGCAGTTTTTATTTGTAATGTGTTTATTTTGGGTTTATTGCTCCTTAAATGTTGTCAGGCGACAAAAATATAGCTTAAATTGTATGCTAAAAAAGCGAAGAGCAACTTCAGGCTTTAGTATTTTTTGGAGCGGTGTAACTAAAATTGTTGATTTTTATATTAAATCTTTGGAGTAGGGATCCTTCGATTCGTTACCCATGTATTTAAAACCATTTTCCGTCATATCTTCAAACTGAATTTGACTATTATTTTTATTGGAATTTGATATTTTTAGAACTTTTATATTTCCAAGTAAACGGCATTTCTTGCCTTGGATTTTATCGTTGTTTTGTATAGAAAACATCGTTTACGTAATATTTACACATACTTCTAGTTACAACAAAAGGTTTGAATAAATTACTTTGCTGCAAAATGCATTTTTTTTTTTAATCCGACATTACGACCTATTACACTTTCCTGCCGCTTTTTAAGGCAGTGTATATGACTGGGTGTTTTCAACTGCATTGAATATTATACAATTATGGACTTTTCAGCTGTTATACATGATGTGATATGCACCAAAAAAATCATTATTGACCGAGGCGATAGCCGAGGTCAATAATGATTTTTTTCGGTACATATCAACATCATGTATAACAGCTGAAAAGTCCATAACTGTTTTTATTATATAACCCTCAATTTACAATTATATAAAACAGGTCAATATCAAAAAAACAATTATATAAAACAGGTCAATATCAAAAAAACAGGTCAATATCAAAAAAAACAGGTCAATATCGCTAGATATTTTTTCTAAAAAAATTACTTTTTTAGCCAATGAAAACCGCGTCTATTTATAGGTTATATAATAATGACATATAGTCATCGGACCAATAAGAATTTGGTATCATTGTATTGGTTATGCATTGAACCATGCAATCATTTAAACTGCACGAGTTTTACGATGATATTAACAAAGAAATAGATGGATGGACATTACATATTGAATCCCCCTCGTAAATACTGCATGGTACCTCGGAAGTAATATGTATACTCTATGGTACCTCACAAGTAGTATGTATATATACTGCATGGTACCTCGGAAGTAATATGTATACTCTATGGTACCTCACAAGTAGTATTTAATATAATGTATGGTACCTCGGAAGTAATATGTATACTCTACGGTACCTCACATACGTCCCAAGTAGTATGTATATATACAGCATGGTAACTCGGAAGTAATATGTATACTCAATGGTACCTCACAAGTAGTATGTATATATACAGCATGATACCTCGGAAGTAATATGTGTACTCTACGGTACCTTACAAGTAGTATGTATATATACAGCATGGTACCTCGGAAGTAATATGTATACTCTACGGTACCTCACATGTAGTATTTAATATACTGTATGGTACCTCGGAAGTAATATGTATAATCTACGGTACCTCACAAAGTAGTATGTATATATACTGTATGATACCTCGGACTTAATATGTATGCTCTATGATACTGTATGATACCTCGAAAGTAATATGTATACTCTACCTCACAAGTATTAGGTATATATACTGTATGATACCTCGGAAGTAATATATATACCCCATGGTACCTCACAATTAGTATTTAATATACTGTATGGTAACTCGGAAGTAGTATGTATGCGCAATGGTACCTCACAAGTAGTATGTATATATACCGTATGATACCTCGGAAGTAAAATGTATATGTATACTCTATGGTACCATGCTGTATATATACATACTACTTGTGAGGTACCGTAAAGTATACATATTACTTCCGAGGTACCATGCTGTATATATACATACTACTTGTGAGGTACCGTAGAGTATACATATTACTTCCGAGGTACCATGCTGTATATATACATACTACTTGTGAGGTACCATAGAGTAAACATATTACTTCCGAGGTACCATGCTGTATATATACATACTACTTGTGACGTACCATAGGGTATACATATTACTTCCGAGGTACCATGCTGTATATATACATACTACTTGTGAGGTACCGTAGAGTATACATATTACTTCCAAGGTACCATACAGTATATTAAATACTACTTGTGAGGTACCATAGAGTACACATATTACTTCCGAGCTATCATATAGTATATTATACCTACTACTTGTGAGGTAGAGTATACATATTACTTCCGAGGTATCATACAGTATATGATACATACTACTTGTGAGGTACCGTAGAGTATACATATTACTTCCGAGGTACCATGCTGTATATATACATACTACTTGTGAGGTACCGTAGAGTAAACATATTACTTCCGAGGTAACATGCTGTATATATACATACTACTTGTGACGAACCATAGAGAATACGTATTACTTCCGAGGTACCATGCTGTATATATACATACTACTTGTGAAGTACCGTAGTGTTTACATATTACTTCCGACAGGTACCATGCTGTATATATACATTCTACTTGTGAGGTACCATAGAGTATTACATATTACTTCCGAGGTACCATACAGTATATATACATACTATTTGTGATTTTACCATATAGCATACATATTACTTCCGAGGTACCATACAGTATATACACATACTACTTGTGAGGTACCATAGTGTATACATATCACTTCCGAGGTACCATACAATATATAAAATACTACTTGTTAGGTACCCTAGAGTATACCTATTACTTCCGAGGTATCATACAGTATATATACATACTGTGAGGTACCGTAGAGTTTACATATTACTTCCGAGGTATCATAAGGTATATATACATACTACTTGTGAGGTACCGTAGAGTATACATATTACTTCCGAGGTACCATGCTGTATATATACATACAACTTGTGTGGTACCGTAGAGTATACATATTACTTCTGATGTTCCATAGAATATACAATTACTTCCGAGGTATCATACAGTATATATACACACTACTTGTGTGGTACTGTAGAGTATACATATTACTTCCGAGGTATCATAGAGTATATGTACATACTACTTCTGAAGTTCCATAGAATATGCATATTACTTCCGAGGTATCATACAGTATATATACATACTACTTGTGAGGTACCGTAGAGTATACATATTACTTCCGAGGTATCATACAGTACATATACATACTACTGTTGAGGTACCATAGAGTATACATATTACTTCCGAGGTACCATACAGTATATTAAATACTCCTTGTGAGGTACCATAGTGTATACATATTACTTCCGAGGTATGATACAGTATATATAGATACTTGTGAGGTAGGGTATACATATTACTTCCGAGGTATCATACAGTATATATACATACTATTTGTGATTTACCATATAGCATACATATTACTTCCAAGGTACCATACAGTATATACACATACTACTTGTGAGGTACCATAGTGTATACATATCACTTCCGAGGTACCATACAGTATATAAAATACTACTTGTTAGGTACCCTAGAGTATACCTATTACTTCCGAGGTATCATACAGTATATATACATACTACTTGTGAGGTACCGTAGAGTTTACATATTACTTCCGAGGTATCATAAGGTATATATACATACTACTTGTGAGGTACCGTAGAGTATACATATTACTTCCGAGGTACCATGCTGTATATATACATACTACTTATGAGGTACCATAGAGTATACATATTACTTCCGACGTACCATAGAGTATATTTAATACTTCTTGTGAGGTACCATAAAGTAACATATTACTTCCGATGTATCATACAGTATATATACCTACTACTTGTTAGAGTATACATATTACTTCCGAGGTATCATACAGTATATGTACATACTACTTCTGAGGTTCCATAGAATATACAATTACTTCCGAGGTATCATACAGTATTTATACATACTACTTGTGAGGTAGAGTATACATATTACTTGCGATGTATCATACAGTATATATACATACTACTTGTGAGGTAACGTAGCGTATAAATATTACTTCCGAGTTACCATACAGTATATATACATACTACTTGTGAGGTACCGTAGAGTATGCATATTACTTCTGAGGTACCATACAGTAAATAAATTAAATTCTACTTGTGAGGTACCATAGAGTATACATATTACTTTCGAGCTATCAGATAGTATATATACCTACAACTTGTGAGGTAGAGTATACATATTACTCCGGGGTATCATACAGTATATGTACATACTACTTCTGAGGTTCCATAGAATGTACATATTACTTGCGATGTATCATACAGTATATATACATACTACTTGTAAGGTACCATATAGTATACATATTACTTCCGAGGTACCATACAATATATATACATACTACTTATGAGGTACCATAGAGTATACATATTACTTCCGACGTACCATAGAGTATATTTAATACTTCTTGTGAGGTACCATAAAGTAACATATTACTTCCGAGGTATCATACAGTATATATACCTACTACTTGTGAGTTAGAGTATACATATTACTTCCGAGGTATCATACAGTATATGTACATACTACTTCTGAGGTTCCATAGAATATACATATTACTTCCGAGGTATCATACAGTATATATACATACTACTTGTGAGGTACCGTAGAGTATACATATTACTTCCGAGTTACCATACAGTATATTAAATACTACTTGTGAGGTACCATGGAGTTTACATATTACTTCCGAGGTACCATGCTGTATATATACATACTACTTGTGAGGTACCGTAGAGTATACATATTACTTCCGAGTTACCATACAGTATATTAAATACTACTTGTGAGGTACCATAGAGTATACATATTACTTCCGAGGTATGATACAGTATATATAGAGACTACTTGTGAGGTAGAGTATACATATTACTTCCGAGGTATCATACAGTATATGTACATACTACTTCTGAGGTTCCATAGAATATACATATTACTTCCGAGGTATCATACAGTATATATACATACTACTTGTGAGGTACCGTAGAGTATACATATTACTTCCGAGTTACCATACAGTATATTAAATACTACTTGTGAGGTACCATGGAGTATACATATTACTTCCGAGGTACCATGCTGTATATATACATACTACTTGTGAGGTACCGTAGAGTATACATATTACTTCCGAGTTACCATACAGTATATTAAATACTAATTGTGAGGTACCATAGAGTATACATATAACTTCCGAGGTATGATACAGTATATATAGAGACTACTTGTGAGGTAGAGTATACATATTACTTCCGAGGTATCATACAGTATATATACATACTACTTCTGAGGTTCCATAGAATATACATATTACTTTCGAGATATCATACAGTATATATGCATATTACTTATGAGGTACCGTAGAGTATACATATTTCTTCCGAGGTATCATACAGTATATATACATACTACTTGTGAGGTACCATAGAGTATACATATTACTTCTGAGATATCATACAGTATATGTACATACTACTTGTGACGTACCGTAGAGTATACATATTACTTCCGAGATATCATACAGTATATATACATACTACTTGTGAGGTACCATAGAGTATACATATTACTTCTGAGGTATCATACAGTATATGTACATACTACTTGTGACGTACCATAGAGTATACATATTACTTCCGAGGTACCATACAGTATATGTACATATTACTTGTGAGGTTCCGTAGAGTATACATATTAATTCCGAGGTATCATACAGTACATATACATACTACTTGTGAGGTACCGTAGAGTATACTTGTTACTTCCGAGTTACCATACAGTATATATACATACTACTTATGAGGTACCGTAGAGTACACATATTACTTCCGAGGTATCATACAGTATATATACATTTTTCTTGTGTGGTACCATAGAGTATACATATTACTTCCGAGGTACCATGCTGTATATATATACATACTAATTGTGAGATACCGTAGAGTATACATATTACTTCCGAGGTATCATACAGTATATATACATTCTACTTGTGAGGTACGATAGAGTATACATATTACTTCTGAGATATCATACAGCATATTTACATACTACTTGTGACGTACCGTAGAGTATACATATTACTTCCTAGGTATCATACAGCATATATACATACTACTTGTGAGGTACCATAGAGTATACATATTACTTCTGAGGTACCATGCTGTATATATACATACTTCTTGTGAGGTACCATAGTGTACACATATTACTTCCGAGGTACCATGCTGTATATATACATACTACTTTTGAGGTACCGTAGAGTATACATATTACTTCCGAGGTACCATGCTGTATATATACATACTACTTGTGAGGTACCATAGTGTATACATATTACTTCTGAGGTATCATACAGTATATGTACATACTATTTGTGACGTACCGTAGAGTATACATATTACTTCCGAGGTATCATACAGTATATATACATACTACTTGTGAGGTAACATAGAGTATACATATTACTTCCGAGATACCATACAGTATATATACATCCTACTTGTGAGGTACCGTAGAGTATACATATTACTTCCGAGGTACCATACAGTATATGTACATACTACTTGTGAGGTACCGTAGAGTATACATATTACTTCCGAGATATCATACAGTATATATACATACTACTTGTGAGGTACCGTAGAGGATACATGTTACTTCCGAGTTACCATACAGTATATGTACATACTACTTGTGACGTACCATAGAGTATACATATTACTTCCGAGGTACCATACAGTATATGTACATATTACTTGTGAGGTACCGTAGAGTATACATATTACTTCCGAGATATCATACAGTATATATACATACTACTTGTGAGGTACCATAGATTATACATATTACTTCCGAGGTACCATACAGTATATGTACATACTACTTGTGAAGTACCGTAGAGTATACATATTAAGTCCGAGGTATCATACATTATCTAAGCATACTATTTGTGAGGTACCATAGAGTATACATATTACTTCCGAGGTACCATACAGTATATTAAATACTACTTGCGATGTACCATAGAGTATACATATTACTTCCGAGGTACCATACAGTATATTAAATACTACTTGTGAGGTACCATAGTGTATACATATTACTTCCGAGGTATGATACAGTATATATAGATACTACTTGTGAGGTAGAGTATACATATTACTTCCGAGGTATCATACAGTATATATACATACTATTTGTGAGGTACCATATAGCATACATATTTCTTCCGAGGTACCATACAGTATATACACATACTATTTGTGAGGTACCATAGTGTATACATATCACTTCCGAGGTACCATACAGTATATTAAATACTACTTGTGAGGTACCATAGAGTATACCTATTACTTTCGAGGTATCACACAGTATATATACCTACTACTTGTGAGGTAGAATATACATATTACTTCCGAGGAATCATACAGTATATATACATACTACTTGTGTGGTACCGTAGAATATACATACTACTTACTAGATATCATACAGTATATATACATACTACTAGTGAGGTACCGTAGAGTATACATATTACTTCCGATGTATCATAAAGTATATATACATACTACTTTTGAGGTACCGTAGAGTATACATATTACTTCCGAGGTACCATGCTGTATATATACAAACTACTTGTGAGGTACCGTAGAGTATACATATTACTTCCGGGGTACCATGATGTATATATACATACTACTTGTGACGTACCGTAGAGTATACATATTACTTCCGAGGTACCATGCTGTATATATACATACTACTTATGAGGTACCGTAAAGTATACATATTACTCACGAGGTACCATGCTGTATATATTCATACTACTTGTGAGGTACCGTAAAGTATACATATTACTTCCGAGGTACCAGGCTGTATATATGCATATTACTTGTGAGGTACCGTAGAGTATACATATTACTTCCGAGGTACCATGCTGTATATATACATACTTCTTGTGAGGTACCGTAGAGTATACATATTACTTCCGAGGTACCATGCTGTATATATACATACTACTTGGGAGGTACCTTAGAGTATACATATTACCTCCGAGTTACCATGCTGTATATATACATACTACTTGTGAGGTACAGTAGAGTATACATATTACTTCCGAGGTACCATGCTGTATATATACATACTACTTGTGAGTTACCGTAGAGTATAGATATTACTTCCGAGTTACCATACAGTATATATACATACTACTTGTGAGGTACCGTAGAGTTCACATATTACTTCTGAGGTACCATACAGTATATTAAATACTACTTGTGAGGTACCATAGAGTATACCTATTACTTTCGAGGTATCACACAGTATATATACCTACTACTTGTGAGGTAGAATATACATATTACTTCCGAGAAATCATAAAGTATATATACATACTACTTGTGAGGTACCGTAGAGTATACATATTACTTCCGAGGTATCATACAGTATATAGACATACTACTTCAGAGGTTCCATAGAATATACAATTACTTCCGAGGTATCATACAGTATATATACATACTACTTGTGTGGTACCGTAGAGTATACATATTACTTCCGAGGTATCATACAGTATATATACATACTACTTGTGAGGTACCGTAGAGTTCACATATTACTTCTGAGGTACCATACAGTATATTAAATACTACTTGTGAGGTACCATAGAGTATACCTATTACTTTCGAGGTATCACACAGTATATATACCTACTACTTGTGAGGTAGAATATACATATTACTTCCGAGGAATCATAAAGTATATATACATACTACTTGTGAGGTACCGTAGAGTATACATATAACTTCCGAGGTATCATACAGTATACAGACATACTACTTCTGATGTTCCATAGAATATACAATTACTTCCGAGGTATCATACAGTATATATACATACTACTTGTGTGGTACCGTAGAGTATACATATTGGTTCCGAGGTATCATACAGTATATATACATACTACTTGTGAGGTACCGTAGAGTATACATATTACTTCCGAGGTACCATGCTGTATATATACATACTACTTGTGAGGTACCGTAGAGTATACATATTACTTCCGAGGTACCATGCTGCATGTATATATACATACTACTTGTGAGGTACCATAGAGTATACATATTACTTCCGAGGTACCATGCTGTATATATACATACTACTTGTGACGTACCATAGAGTATACATATTACTTCTGAGGTACAATGCTGTATATATACATACTACTTGTGAGGTACCGTAGAGTATATATATTACTTCCGAGTTACCATACAGTATATTAAATACTACTTTTGAGGTACCATAGAGAATACATATTACTTCCGAGCTATCATATAGTATATATACCTACTACTTGTGAGGTAGAGTATACATATTACTTCCGAAATATCATACAGTATATGTACATACTACTTCTGAGGTTCCATAGAATATACAATTACTTCCGAGGTATCATACAATATATATACGTACTACTTGTGTGGTACCGTAGAGTATACATATTACTTCCGAGGTTTCATACAGTATATATACATACTACTTGTGAGATACCGTAGAGTATATATGTTACTTCCGAGGTACCATGCTGTATACATACATACTACTTGTGAGATACCGTAGAGTATACATATTACTTCCGAAGTACCATGCTGTATATATACATACTACTAGTGTGGTACCGTAGAGTATACATATTACTTCCGAGATACCATACAGTATATTAAATACTACTTGTGAGGTACCATGGAGTATACATATTACTTCCGAGGTACCATACAGTATATTAAATACTACTTGTGAGGTACCATAGAGTATACATATTACTTCCGAGGTTTCATACAGTATATGTACATACTACTTGTGAGGTACCGTAGAGTATACATATTACTTCCGAGGTATCATACAGTATATATACATACTATTTTGAGTAACCATATAGCATACATATTACTTCCGAGATACCATACAATATATCAACATACTACATGTGAGGTATCATAGTGTATACATATCACTTCCGAGGTACCATACTGTATATAAAATACTAATCGTGAGGTACCATAGAGTATACCTATTACTTCCGAGGTATCACACATTATATATACCTACTACTTGTGAGGTAGAGTATACATATTACTTCCGAGGTATCATACAGTATATATACATACTACTTCTGAGGTTCCATAGAATATACATATTACTTCCGAGGTATCATACAGTATAAATACATACTACTTGTGAGGTACCGTAGAGTATACATATTTCTTCCGAGGTATCATACAGTATATATATATATTACGTGTGAGGTACCATAGAGTATACATATTACTTCCGAGGTACCATGCTTTATATGTATACATACTACTTGTGAGGTACCGTAGAGTATACATATTACTTCCGAGGTACCATGCTGTATATATACATTCTACTTGTGAGGTACCATAGAGTATACACATTACTTCTGAGGTATCATACAGTATATGTACATACTACTTGTGACGTACCATAGAGTATACATATTACTTCCGAGGTATCATACATTATATATACATACTACTTGTGAGGTACATCAGAGTAAACATATTACTTCCGAAGTACCATACAGTTTATGTACATACTACTTGTGAGGTACCGTAGAGTATACATATTACATCCGAGGTATCATACAGTATATGTACATACTACTTGTGACGTACCATAGAGTATACATATTGCTTCCGAGGTACCATACAGTGTATGTACATACTACTTGTGAGGTACCGTAGAGTATACATATTACTTCCGAGGTATGATACATTATATATAGATACTACTTGTGAGGTAGTGTATCCATATTACTTCAGAAGTATCATACCGTATATTTACATACTACTTCTGAGGTTCCATAGAATATACATATTACTTCCGAGATATCATACAGTATATATACATATTACTTATGCGGTACCGTAGAGTATACATATTACTTCCGAGGTATCATACAGTATATGTACATACTACTTGTGAGGTACCGTAGAGTATACATATTACATCCGAGCTATCATACAGTATATATACATATTATTTCTGAGGTACCATATAGCATACATATTACTTCCGAGGTACCATACAGTATATACACATACTACTTGTGAGGTACCATGGTGTATACATATCTCTTCCGAGGTACCATACTGTATATTAAATACTCCTTGTGAGGTACCATAGAGTATACCTATTACTTCCGAGGTATCACACATTATATATACCTACTACTTGTGAGGTAGAGTATACATATTACTTCCGAGGTATCATACAGTATATATACATACTACTTCTGAGGTTCCATAGAATATACATATTACTTCCGAGGTATCACACAGTATATATACATACTACTTGTGAGGTACCGTAGAGTATACATATTTCTTCCGAGGTATCATACAGTATATATACATACTACTTGTGAGGTACCATAGAGTATACATATTACTTCCGAGGTACCATGCTGTATATATATACATTCTACTTGTGAGGTACCGGAGAGTCCGAGGTACCATGCTGTATATATACATTTTTCTTGTGAGGTACCATAGAGTATACATATTACTTCTGAGATATCATACAGTATATGTACATACTACTTGTGACGTACCGTAGAGTATACATATTACTTCCGAGGTATCATACAGTATATATACATACTACTTGTGAGGTACCATAGAGTATACATATTACTTCTGAGGTATCATACAGTATATGTACATACTACTTGTGACGTACCGTAGAGTATACATGTTACTTCCGAGGTATCATACAGTATATATATATACTACTTGTGAGGTACCATAGAGTATACATATTACTTCCGAGATACCATACAGTATATATATATACTACTTGTGATGTACCGTAAAGTATACATATTACTTCCGAGGTACCATACAGTATATGTACATACTACTTGTGAGGTATCGTAGAGTATACATATTACTTCCGGGGTATCATGCAGTATATATACATACTACTTGTGAGATACCGTAGAGTATTCATGTTACTTCCGAGTTACGATACAGTATATATACATACTACTTGTGAGGTACCGTAGAGTATACATATTACTTCCGAGGTATCATACAGAATATATACATACTACTTGTGAGATACCATAGAGTATATATATTAGTTCCGAGGTACCATACAGTATATGTACATTTTACTTGTGAGGTACCGTAGAGTATACATATTACTTCCGAGGTATCATACAGTACATATACATACTACTTGTGAGGTACCGTAGAGTATACATGTTACTTCCGAGTTACCGTACAGTATATATACATACTACTTATGAGGTACCGTAGTGTACACATATTACTTCCGAGGTATCATACAGTATATATACATACTACTTGTGAGGTACCATAGAGTATACATATTACTTCCGAGGTACCATGCTGTATATATACATACTACTTGTGATGTACCGTAAAGTATACATATTACTTCCGAG
The DNA here is from genome assembly GCA_037043455.1 of Cyrtodaria siliqua. Taxonomy (NCBI): domain Eukaryota; kingdom Metazoa; phylum Mollusca; class Bivalvia; order Adapedonta; family Hiatellidae; genus Cyrtodaria; species Cyrtodaria siliqua. The sequence continues at coordinate 178,670 of JAWPHD010000380.1, read as the reverse complement.
GTACCATACAGTATATGTACATACTACTTGTGAGGTATCGTAGAGTATACATATTACTTCCGAGGTATCATGCAGTATATATACATACTACTTGTGAGATACCGTAGAGTATTCATGTTACTTCCGAGTTACGATACAGTATATATACATACTACTTGTGAGGTACCGTAGAGTATACATATTACTTCCGAGGTATCATACAGAATATATACATACTACTTGTGAGGTACCATAGAGTATATATATTAGTTCCGAGGTACCATACAGTATATGTACATATTACTTGTGAGGTACCGTAGAGTATACATATTACTTCCGAGGTATCATACAGTACATAAACATACTACTTGTGAGGTACCGTAGAGTATACATGTTACTTCCGAGTTACCGTACAGTATATATACATACTACTTATGAGGTACCGTAGAGTACACATATTACTTCCGAGGTATCAAACAGTATATATACATACTACTTGTGAGGTACCATAGAGTATACATATTACTTCCGAGGTACCATGCTGTATATATACATACTACTTGTGAGGTACCGTAGAGTATACATGTTACTTCCGAGTTACCGTACAGTATATATACATACTACTTATGAGGTACCGTAGAGTACACATATTACTTCCGAGGTATCATACAGTATATATACATACTACTTGTGAGGTACCGTAGAGTATACATATTACTTCCGATTTGCCATGCTATATATATACATTATACTTGTGAGGTACGATAGAGTATACATATTACTTCTGAGGTATCATACAGTATATGTACATACTACTTGTGAGGTACCATAGAGTATACATATTACTTCCTAGGTATCATACAGTATATATACATACTACTTGTGAGGTACCATAGAGTATTCATATTACTTCTGAGATATCATACAGTATATGTACATATTACTTGTGAGGTACCGTAGAGTATACATATTACTTCCGAGGTACCATACAGTATATATACATACTACTTGTGAGGTATCGTAGATTATACATATTGCTTCCGAGGTATCATACAGTATATATACATACTAATTGGGAGGTACCGTAGAGTATACATGTTACTTCCGTGTTACCATACAGTATATATACATACTACTTGTGAGGTACCGTAGATTACACATATTACTTCCGAGGTACCATGCTGTATATATATACACACTACTTGTGAGGTACGTTAGAGTATAAATTTGGGGGGGGGTGGGTGCGGGTGCGCGGAAGGGGAGGTGCGAACATTTGAAATTTAGAATTATTCTTCATTAGCTTACCACATATTTTAATTCATTACTTATGCATCCCAACAATTAGGAATATTGTCAAACCGATTTATTTTGAACTTGAATTTGAGAAAAACAGTTTGGGATATATAACCTGATCGGGTTTATGTTGCAATCATCAAACATCACATTGATTGATTTCTAAATGTAGGGTCTATAAGTAAGTAAATTAAGTAAGTAAGTATTTTATTATAGTGACATGTGCATAATATACAATACAGTCATAGTACAGAAGGAAATAAATAGCACCCGGCCCAATGCGTCTATAAGTCTCCTATAGTTAACAGTTTATAATGTTACAATATATACAATTAAATGAATTGAAATGACATAATTATACTGCCTAAGGCTTGAATAAATATAAGGCATGAATAAGCTTTAATTAGAATGTTATCAATAAACATTTAGAATTGTGACGACAAGTTATATTGAAATTATGTTTTTTAACATAAATCAGTATTTATGAATAAATAACAGTTTTCCTCTTAAATATGCTTTAGCAATATATTTTGATACTTTTCTCGGATGGTTATGCAATAAAAATGAGAGTTTATCATTAACATATAAGTTCAAATAAATGCCGTTATGTAAAATATCTCCAAACACATCGTTTCTTATATGACTGTAAAGATCACAGTTAAATAAAAAAGTGTATTTCATCTTCAATAGTGTTTATATCACAAAACTGACAAAGTCTCTGTACTGGGGATTCACCAGTATATCGATGCCATTCTCACTGAACTTCTTTTAACAGGAACATGTTGCCGCTTGTAAATGATAGTGTTCATATAAAACTTGAATGTAAAACTTGAATGTAAATTAATAAAGTGTATAAAGTAGGTCAAGGTCATTTATATTGACCTGATTTGGTTAGGACAATATTGCTGTCAATTAGATGTATGTATGTATGTATGCAGTTTGAAAACTGTATTGCTTTTGCTTGAAGACCTTGGTTTTGCGCGAGACATATCGTCTTGTTATGGTGATCACTTGCGCCAAGTTATTTAAAAATCCCTGCAGGTGTTGTGACGTTACGGTCCGGACACGATGTGTGGACTGACGGACGGACGGACGTACAGATGGTGCGATTACTATATGCCCTAGCATAAAAAGAAGATTTACAACAGGTCCGGACACTTTAATACTAACTTTTTATAAAATGTATCTCAATCCAACAGATAAATCATCTGGATTGAAAATTCCAATCTGACCATTTACTAAGTAGTCTTTAACAACATCAGAGAAAACTGGCAGACCAGGACCATCTTGCAATATTGACAAGGCCACCAACTGTCCTTAATTGAAGTAAACCTTTTTCTTCCTTTCCACATAGTTTGGTTGAAAAGTTAGTCTACCAATCTTGCCTGTAATGTAAAATGAGTTATTCAATTAAAAAAAGGAGAATAATATGTTTTAGGTGTAAATAATTGCATTAATGGATTACTACTTGTAGACAGTATTTGACATACTTTCATTAAACCTCTCACATCTTAATCTTTAATACTTATATGAAAGTATTGGCACATGTCCAATAACTCTCTGACTGTCTTTTTGGCAGACTTTTATGGTTAGCCATCAGGGTCATAACGCTGAAGATGTTACGCATAACCATATTATGTTACGTGTAATTTAAGCAGCCAATGAAATGATGTTATTATGCTACGCATAACATAGACTTAAGTTATGCGTAACAGATGCTTTAGTTACATGTTATCACAGTTAAAGTAGAGTAAATGATGTCATCGGTCATATGATCATTTTACGCGTAGCCAGTTAAGTTACGCATAGGAACATCATTTCATTGGCTGCTTATTTCAAGCTCTGTTTCTCTTATGGCCAAATTGGAATGTTCAGATCAGATCTGAAGTATTTGTCTCTTTCAGTGCTTAAATAGGAAAAAATGCTCTAATTTAAGCATGAAAGTATACTTTCAATAAAAATTGTTTTTTTTAGTTAGCTTAGGATACCGTGTGGTATATGATATTTAATGTATTGTTGCATAATGTTTTTACAAGTTATTAAAATAATAGAGAATTTATATGTAACATGTCACTTTATTTTTCAAGTCGTTAAACATTTACACTTACCAGTAACATAAAATGAGTGGGTGACATTGTGCAGAAATAGACTAAAAAATTCCCGCCTTAACCCACCCAAATCAACACCATCTTCTCCACAAAATTGGATTTGAATAGGGTTATGTAAAGCTTCTTGTGAGTAGCGTATAAGCGCTAAAGCATCATTCAGCACAGACCCACGTTGGACCTCCATTAATAGAAAATCTTGCGACTGACTGTTTATGAAGTTTTTCTGGTGCTCTATCAACACTCTGTTCAAGTATTCTAGGGAAGGGTTTTCTCTGGGGAACAAAAGATGTAAATGTTGGCAACATCTCAAAATAAGAAGTGGATAGCACAAGAGGACATAAAGACGCTCTACTTGCATCAAGTGATTTATGCATTACACATGGAGACAATTTCATATGAAATGTAATTTATTTATTGGTACAGAATACTTGTGTGAAGTTTCATTCCAATCTTTGACTTTGTTAAAACTAATATCAGCATCATACATGTTTACATGAACGAGGCATAACTTTGCCAAAGAGGTTGAAGTGTAAATATTCGATTTTTGCTACTTATTGATACTAAATACATGTTTGAAAGTTTCATTCCAATCTGTCTATTCATCTTACGTTTATAAATGTTGTTAGCATGTAATTAATATATATTGGCGACACATTTGGTTGATAAATAAATGGTGTTTAATAAATATGCAGAAGTCCAGACTCTATTGTGCCCATCGCGTCAGGTATACCTTGACGTGTTCGTTGGCGGACGGACTATAAACCTTAGAATTATACACACACACAATAAATATGCAGAAACAAGAAATGTCACTGTAAGTGACAAATGCCCCCGAAGTGGTTTGTGAATATAAGAACAATATGTTTATGCACACAGCTCAAAACTGTGAAGACATGTCTGAACTATGTATATAAATATTCATGGGCATAATATTAAGGTCATGTAAAAGTTCAGCAAAACTAGTTGGAACAGATACGCCACAGTTAACAAGTATGAAATGAGCAATTTTATGTCATTAGGAATTTCTTTCTGACCTTTAAACTCAAAGTGGGACCTTGACCTTGTCGGACAGGAAAATAATTATGTTTTACCTTTGACCTCGAAGTGTGACCTTGACTTTGTCAAGTTATTTGAAAATCACTCCATGAATGTCAGATTTATTGTCCGGACATGAATATGACGGACGGAAAGACGGACGGACGGAAGAAAGGACAGACGGTATGATTACTATATGCCACATTTCGGGGACATAAAAAACCAGTGGTGACCAATTTAATAGCAAGTTAGTTAAGTCTTTAGAATATTACCCAGCATCGCCAGCTGGCGGTACTTCTGGAAGGAAGTCTTCAATCATGTATGTGGCAGTGGTCATCTCTCTGAGATAATACAAAAATAGAGATATTTAAACCTTGCCTTTTGTTTTTGTTAATAGCAAGTAAAATGGCATTGTTTATAAATCAGAGACTTATAAATAAGTTGTTTTATTAAATACTAAATATATTAAATACTAAATATGAGACCACCCAAACAACACCTCCCCCACCCCCAGCTCCACACCAAAATACTTAATTTGATCTATATGTAAATGTATACACCTGTATAAATTGTGGAGTTACACTGAATGATGTCAAACCCCTAAACCCTAAACTCCAAAATATTTCCTGTTAGTACTGTACCTTGGTACATCCATCACATTAATTCTATGAGGTTGAAGAGGTGATCTGGGAGGAGCTGGTACTTGTGACCTGGGAGGTGATGACAGTGATCTAGGAGGTAATAATGCGGTCCTCACCAGTACTGTCGGTGTACCAATAGGTTCATACCCGGATGGCCATTTTACATGAAGTAATGTGTTGCCAGTCACCCCAATATCCGACAATAATCTAGAGGAGAGGAGGTCAAATGGAGGTTCACTGGCAAAACAGATCTCGAAGTGTTCACTAGCCTCTTCCAAACTGCCAACAAAATTGAACATCACCTGTAAGACAAAGGAAGTTGAATTCCTTCATGCAATAATTATATATTTATATTTATAACTAATATTTTAAATTTAATGAAAAAATGTCCCTGCCTGCAGGTCATTTGTTTTACACAGGATTATATAGGAAACTGTTTAAAATCTTCTCCGAAACTACAATACCTAGAAATCTAACATTTTACATGCAGTACTGTTTTAGCTTATGGTTCTCTACCAAGTTTTTCAAATGATGACCGTTGGGTCATTAATGTCACTGCATATGGGGTTTGTAGAGCATCCAATATTTTCTTGGCAATATTGAAGTCATTGATTGTTATTTTTCCTTACCTCTGTTTTATCATCTGGTGCAAATCGCCTCATGACAATATCTCCATTTGTGAATACCATGCTGAGGCTCTTCGGGAAGTTTAACACATTCATATATTCTGGAGCTATTACATCAATGCCAGGTTTAACAGTTTTGGGCGTTCATCCCTTGAGCATGGATAAATGCAGTTGTAGGTATTCCATGTAAAAGAAATTAGAGGCCGTTCAAATAATGCAGAATAAATTAATTGTAGACTAGTGTAATATCTGCGACAGAGCTTTTTATTTTATTTTTTATTTCAATTCAATTTGTTGATTTTATCAGGGATATTTATGTTTTCTACATCATTAAAAGACACCGTACGTCACCTACCATATACCGTTCTTTTGAAACCCAATACAAAGATATACATGGCATAGTTATAAATATAGACCCTACATTATAAGTAAAATACACAGTTATAAAGACTTTGGGTTCCGCTCGTTTGAAAAACTCATGTGTAATACCGATTATGGACTACTGCGCCTCTGTTTGGGAGAATAAACACTTTCAGCGTATAGGCAACGTTCAGAATCGTGCTATGCGTTATTACCTGGGGGTACATCGATTTGCGCCTACGCTGGCTTTGGCTGGTGATACGGGGTGGATACCAATCGATTACAGACGATTGGGTTCGATGATCCGATTGTGGAATAGACTGATTACCATGGATAATAACAGACTTACTAAAAACAGCATTTATTCATGATAACAACATCTGTGCTAATAACTGGACTTATGATATTAAGCAAGTTATGTGTAAATTAAGTCTGATAAACAATTTCAATAATAAATCCGTTATTTCTATGTCACAAGTTAATGCTACTATGCCGACCTGTGGTCACTTGATATCCACAATTTCCCCAAGCTTCGGACGACGGATTTGTAACCGGTGACCCCGGGTTCAATCCTCCGTGGTGCCACTGAGTTTCGTCGGTGTGTTCTTGGGCAAGACACTTTCCCTTAGCCTCGTCCGTCGGATGGGGACGTAAATCGGGCGGTCCCGTGTATCGGTCTATCGTCCGAGCACGTTAAAGAGCCATATGAATCTCTTCGATAATAAGAGTAGGGTACGGTTTCCGGATTCCTATGTATCCTTCCCCTCTCTCTGGGGCGGCTCTAAATAACCTATACTGTGTTGATGAGCCGTTAAACAACATTCAATTCATTTCAATTCGGACATACAGGCTTTAAGCAATCTTCAGTTGTGATAAGTATGTTTTACTTAATCTCAAGAAAAACGAACGATCAGTGTTATGTCAATTTAGATGTGGTATTTTACCACTGAGATTAGAGACAGGACGATATACTGGTGAATCCCCAGTACAGAGACTTTGTCAGTTTTGTGATATAAACACTATTGAAGATGAAATACACTTTTTTATTTAACTGTGATCTTTACAGTCATATAAGAAACGATGTGTTTGGAGATATTTTACATAACGGCATTTATTTGAACTTACATGTTAATGATAAACTCTCATTTTTATTGCATAACCATCCGAGAAAAGTATCAAAATATATTGCTAAAGCATATTTAAGAGGAAAACTGTTATTTATTCATAAATACTGATTTATGTTAAAAAACATAATTTCAATATAACTTGTCGTCACAATTCTAAATGTTTATTGATAACATTCTAATTAATGCTTATTCATGCCTTATATTTATTCAAGCCTTAGGCAGTATAATTATGTCATTTCAATTCATTTAATTGTATATATTGTAACATTATAAACTGTTAACTATAGGAGACTTATAGACCCATTGGGCCGGGTGCTATTTATTTTCTTCTGTACTATGACTGTATTGTATATTATGCACATGTCACTATAATAAAATACTTACTTACTTAATTTACTTACTTATAGACCCTACATTTAGAAATCAATCAATGTGATGTTTGATGATTGCAACATAAACCCGATCAGGTTATATATCCCAAACTGTTTTTCTCAAATTCAAGTTCAAAATAAATCGGTTTGACAATATTCCTAATTGTTGGGATGCATAAGTAATGAATTAAAATATGTGGTAAGCTAATGAAGAATAATTCTAAATTCCAAATGTTCGCACCTCCCCTTCCGCGTACCCGCACCCCCCTCCCACATTTCAAATGTTCGCACCTCCCCTTCCGCGCACCCGCACCCCCCTCCCTAAATTACAAATGTTCGCACCTCCCCTTCCGCGCACCCGCACCCCCCTAAATTTTAAATTTTACCTGCATAGTCATATTCAAAATATTTATAACTTTCAATTCATTATTATGCCAGAAACACATTTTACTTTAATGGTTTCATTAATGTTCATATTTATTAGGTCTAGAGACTCATCAGGTGTTGAGCCTGCTCTGTCAACCTAAAAATAGAGCATGTACACGAGCCTTATTAAGTGTCAGAGTAAAGCCAGTGGCAGTGGCACTTGTTTAGAGCCTTGTTGCGATTTAAATATGCCGAGGGCAATGCTAGTATAGATCAAAAGGCTACATCACAAGGCTTTCTAACCTTCATCCAGGCATCTTAGGGTTAGTTCGTTCATTTTATACATCTTTATCTTTATACCCTTGCAAATGAGGTTTGAGAATGGGTTTATAGGAGTCACTGCGGTGTGCTATCGGTCTGTTGCTTCTTGTGTGCAAGTTTGTGTTCATGATCAACATGATGTGTAAAGGTGCGTGACACATTTTGGTGTGACTCACTGAATTCACGTTTCCGCATACAAAACGCGAAACTCTGTATGCATTTTTACACAAACCGTATCGAAGTTTTAAAGAACTTACGAATGGCATTGATGACACAACTACTAATATTTAGTTTGCAAGTGTTTATTTGGAAGCTGAAAGGAAGGGGGTGGGGGTGCGGGTGCGGGTGCGCGGAAGGGGAGGTGCGAGCATTTAAAATTTAGGGGGGTGCGGGTGCGCGGAAGGGGAGGTGCGAACATTTGAAATTTAGGGAGGGGTGCGGGTGCGCGGAAGGGGAGGTGCGAACATTTGAAATTTGGGGGGGGGGGGGTGCGGGTGCGCGGAAGGGGAGGTGCGAACATTTGAAATTTAGAATTATTCTTCATTAGCTTACCACATATTTTAATTCATTACTTATGCATCCCAACAATTAGGAATATTGTCAAACCGATTTATTTTGAACTTGAATTTGAGAAAAACAGTTTGGGATATATAACCTGATCGGGTCTATGTTGCAATCATCAAACATCACATTGATTTATTTCTAAATGTAGGGTCTATAAGTAAGTAAATTAAGTAAGTAAGTATTTTATTATAGTGACATGTGCATAATATACAATACAGTCATAGTACAGAAGGAAATAAATAGCACCCGGCCCAATGGGTCTATAAGTCTCCTATAGTTAACAGTTTATAATGTTACAATATATACAATTAAATGAATTGAAATGACATAATTATACTGCCTAAGGCTTGAATACATATAAGGCATGAATAAGCTTTAATTAGAATGTTATCAATAAACATTTAGAATTGTGACGACAAGTTATATTGAAATTATGTTTTTTAACATAAATCAGTATTTATGAATAAATAACAGTTTTCCTCTTAAATATGCTTTAGCAATATATTTTGATACTTTTCTCGGATGGTTATGCAATAAAAATGAGAGTTTATCATTAACATGTAAGTTCAAATAAATGCCGTTATGTAAAATATCTCCAAACACATCGTTTCTTATATGACTGTAAAGATCACAGTTAAATAAAAAAGTGTATTTCATCTTCAATAGTGTTTATATCACAAAACTGACAAAGTCTCTGTACTGGGGATTCACCAGTATATCGTCCTGTCTCTAATCTCAGTGGTAAAATACCACATCTAAATTGACATAACACTGATCGTTCGTTTTTCTTGAGATTAAGTAAAACATACATCACAACTGAAGATTGCTTAAAGCCTGTAAGTCCGAATTGAAATGAATTGAATGTTGTTTAACGGCTCATAAACACAGTATAGGTTATTTAGAACGCCCCAGAGAGAGGGGAAGGATACATAGGAATCCGGAAACCGTACCCTACTCTTATTATCGAAGAGATTCATATGGCTCTTTAACGTGCTCGGACGATAGACCGATACACGGGACCGCACGATTTACGTCCCCATCCGACGTACGAGGCTAAGGGAATGTGTCTTGCCCAAGAACACACCGACGAAACTCAGTGGCACCACGGAGGATTGAACCCGGGGCCACCGGGTACAAATCCGTCGTCCGAAGCTTGGGGAAATTGTGGATATCAAGTGACCACAGGTCGGCATAGTAGCATTAACTTGTGACATAGAAATAACGGATTTATTATTGAAATTGTTTATCAGACTTAATTTACACATAACTTGCTTAATATCATAAGTCCAGTTATTAGCACAGATGTTGTTATCATGAATAAATGCTGTTTTTATTAAGTCTGTTATTATCCATGGTAATCAGTCTATTCCACAATCGGATCATCGAACCCAATCGTCTGTAATCGCTTGGTATCCACCCCGTATCACCGGCCAGAGCCAGCGTAGGCGCAAATCGATGTACCCCCAGGTAATAACGCATAGCACGATTCTGAACGTTGCCTATACGCTGAAAGTGTTTATTCTCCCAAACAGAGGGGCAGTAGTCCATAATCGGTATTACACATGAGTTTTTCAAACGAGCGGAACCCAAAGTCTTTATAACTGTGTATTTTACTTATAATGTAGGGTCTATATTTATAACTATGCCATGTATATCTTTGTATTGGGTTTCAAAAGAACGGTATATGGTAGGTGACGTACGGTGTCTTTTAATGATGTAGAAAACATAACTATCCCTGATAAAATCAACAAATTGAATTGAAATAAAAAATAAAATAAAAAGCTCTGTCGCAGATATTACACTAGTCTACAATTAATTTATTCTGCATTATTTGAACGGCCTCTAATTTCTTTTACATGGAATACCTACAACTGCATTTATCCATGCTCAAGGGATGAACGCCCAAAACTGTTAAACCTGGCATTGATGTAATAGCTCCAGAATATATGAATGTGTTAAACTTCCCGAAGAGCCTCAGCATGGTATTCACAAATGGAGATATTGTCATGAGGCGATTTGCACCAGATGATAAAACAGAGGTAAGGAAAAATAACAATCAATGACTTCAATATTGCCAAGAAAATATTGGATGCTCTACAAACCCCATATGCAGTGACATTAATGACCCAACGGTCATCATTTGAAAAACTTGGTAGAGAACCATCAGCTAAAACAGTACTGCATGTAAAATATTAGATTTCTAGGTATTGTAGTTTCGGAGAAGATTTTAAACTGTTTCCTATATAATCCTGTGTAAAACAAATGACCTGCAGGCAGGGACATTTTTTCATTAAATTTAAAATATTAGTTATAAATATAAATATATAATTATTGCATGAAGGAATTCAACTTCCTTTTTCTTACAGGTGATGTTCAATTTTGTTGGCAGTTTGGAAGAGGCTAGTGAACACTTCGAGATCTGTTTTGCCAGTGAACCTCCATTTGACCTCCTCTCCTCTAGATTATTGTCGGATATTGGGGTGACTGGCAACACATTACTTCATGTAAAATGGCTATCCGGGTATGAACCTATTGGTACACCGACAGTACTGGTGAGGACCGCATTATTACCTCCTAGATCACTGTCATCACCTCCCAGGTCACAAGTACCAGCTCCTCCCAGATCACCTCTTCAACATCATAGAATTAATGTGATGGATGTACCAAGGTACAGTACTAACAGGAAATATTTTGGAGTTTAGGGTTTAGGGGTTTGACATCATTCAGTGTAACTCCACAATTTATACAGGTGTATACATTTACATATAGATCAAATTAAGTCTTTTGGTGTGGAGCTGGGGGTGGGGGAGGTGTTGTTTGGGTGGTCTCATATTTAGTATTTAATATATTTAGTATTTAATAAAACAACTTATTTATAAGTCTCTGATTTATAAACAATGCCATTTTACTTGCTATTAACAAAAACAAAAAGCAAGGTTTAAATATCTCTATTTTTGTATTATCTCAGAGAGATGACCACTGCCACATACATGATTGAAGACTTCCTTCCAGAAGTACCGCCAGCTGGCGATGCTGGTTAATATTCTTAAGACTTAACATCCGTTGCGATTAACAAGTCAACTCTGACCTTTAAGAAGAATACTGCTTAAGAATGTTGGCCAGGCCAGTTTTAACATTTCCTTTAATTTATTTTTTAAATCATACTTTTATTTGATAACATAATTGCTTCATGTAAGATATAGGACAGTAATATACCAAATGTTCCATATGGAGTTCGTCATGTTTGGCCATTTTTATCAAGAAATAGGATGTATGTTGCAACTTTGAGTAGAATTTATCCTTTTGCTGTAAACAACATAGGATTTTGTTTTTTAATTAGTTGAAAACATTATATAAAAGTACATAATGAGGTAATTTTATACAAGATCTCAATGTCAAAATGACGCGTATAGTTTTACAGAGAACATTTCGAAATAACTTCAAAATGTTTGTAATATAACAATTTTTAATATAAATTCATAAGAATCCTAGTGACTTATATATATGTTTAGTTGTTTCGAACGAAATGACATTGCACCTTGTCATATACACGTTTTTAAAAACATTGAGCAGTAGAACATACTTTATTATCTTAAATTATCACTTCAGATCAGAGTTCACAATGTTTTGTTTCATTATTGTCCGTTGATAATATATTTATTTAAAAAGTAATCATTACCACGTGTTTATGTGATTTTGGTTGACGTGACAATCTGTCTATCAAACTCCTGATGTTCATCATTTATTGGTCCTTCCCAATGGTCTGTAGAAGACGTTTTCATATAGGTTTGGGGAGAGTTCCAATATACACCCTGAAATAAAGTGTTGCTCTGTATAAATAAAGATATACAAATGTATGTAATACTAACGAACACAATACGCGTATTTGTGTTATAAGAAAAATAATAAAAATACACACAGTACATGTACAATGTTTTAGTTTTCGAACATACTACATAATAATTACATTATTTGTAAAGAAAGTTATACTGAATATATTGACGATATATTAAGAAATTTCTAGTGTTGAATACCCATGAAACTAATTTAATTTAATTGTGATTTCAAAAGTGTTTTTTACTTTTTAAAGGTATATTGCAAAACTGTGGGAAATGGGACTAAGATACCACGCATCTAGACGTGTCCGTAACATATTTAATATTTATTGAATGGGACAATATGCAAAGTGTTTATCTTCGCTATAATTTTCAGCGCCCAAATAAACAAGTCGGCGTAAGTAAACGTACATTCCATCAAACGGAGATCTCTGTCAATAAAGTCAACATCCGGACAAATAAGCAAACAATACACCTAAATTAGTTGTAAACATATACAACTACATAATTAGAAAAAAGAGTATGAAAGGAGAAATTTGGAAAACGCCCAAAACGATGCATATAAACCATATATTGCAGTCTCGGTGAGCTACCGTTCACGTCCTCTAGCCCCGAGTTGAGCAGAACTCAATATTTAAAACGTTAGAAATAACTTAGGATGTATCCAGAGTTGTAGTGAACAAAGACAGCCGTTGCAGTTGAAAATAAAACCAGTCTTGGGCACGACCAAGAAAACGTATGCACCTACCTCCCTTGTCAAGGTTTCAGAAGGAGCAATCATAGAATTCCACGAGGTTTTTCAGTCATCGCACAGAGAAAATTGAAGCGTTTTTACTGACTACGGAGGGTTTCATAACTAAACATGAAGGGCGTTGCAATACTGAAAGGTAATTCTGTTTTATAAATCTAACACATAAAAACATAGTATGTCAAAGGAATCTTCGATAGCTTCCAAAATGTACTGAACACTTGTTAAAAGCGGCAATAATAAAACACATTATACAACAATAGTCATCTATTAAAATAACATACATGACTTACACCTTCTTTTTTATTTAGGCTACGTGCTAGGGAAGAGGAAATCGTCATTTGGTTGTCCTCGCTGTATGTTAAGGTACCAGAGGAGCCCGATTCTAGATTCCGCCGTTGCAAATACTGCATCCTTGTGCGAGACAATGGAAGTTTTTTTCCCCGTTTTTTTGACAACTTTTCGTCGATTAAATATGTCATATTTAGTTTGTTGCTCTGCTATAATGTCCATATCTGGAAGGATACCTTCACTTGTGTCTTCCTGTATTTCATCTTCAACATCCCCAATATTTACTTCCGTTTCTGTTTTTTCTTTCTCTGCTTGTTTCTCAATCTCTTCATTTTCAATTCGCTTTTAAAAATAAATACGTGAGTTTTCTTTATTATAGGTTTAGTGAAATAAAGTCTGGAAGCAATCATGTTAGTTCAACCATCGTATTCATGCTCTTGAAGATAGTAAGTTATAAATGTAAAAGAACATATTTTAAAAAATGATGTATATACCTTTGTTCAATAATATTTTGCTAGGTTTGTTTGTTTTGTTAATATAATCATTATTTTTATAATTCGTATTATTATTATTATTATTAGTAGTAGTAGTAGTAATAGTAGTAGTGGTGGTGGTTGTGGCGGCGGCGGCGGTGTCGTCGGCGGTGGTGGTAGTAGTAGTAATAATTGTAGTAGTAGTAGTAGTAGTAGTAGTAGTAGTGGTAGTAGTAGTAGTAGTTGTTGTTGTTAGTCGTAGTAGTTAGTTTTACAAATATATTTAGTACATCGAATAACACAACACGCAGGCTATTTAATAATTTGAACTTAATTATTGAGACAATTTTATTTTAAATGAATGTATTCTATATCTAGAAAGAAATACAGTTGACCGTTAAGAGTAAATACTAAATTCAGTTAAGCGTAAGAGTCGAACAGGAAGTAGAATATTCACATTACACAGCCATCCAAAAACACGAATTGTAAACAAACGAAAATGGAACTAAAATATACATTCGAAAGAAAACATGGTAAAGACAAAGACAATTATAACGTCCTTATGCCACTGCCCGTTCTACTGCATTACTCATGTTGTCAGTCCGTTTAAGTTTTATTCTCTTGGTTGTGTTTGTTGCTTCCAAAGGATGTTCCATATTAGTATTTATTAACATTAACACTAGCCTTCGTTTAGTGCATTGTGGCGGCTGTAAAAGGTCTCCCCGTGCTACAAATCAGTAGTGTTATTTGTACTGATCGTTTGAGATAAACGAGCCCAATATAGGTGACTTTAAAGTAGAATATCGCTTATGGCGGTGCTAGGAGGTGTTGCTTCCTAAATTACCTCTCATGAACAGACTCAATTAAAACTAGTCTGCTACTTAATTCTCTGTTTTGTGTTTGTTGCTTCCAAACGGTCTTCCTTATCAGTATGTATTGGTATTCGTCCGTCTTAATAATTATGTACCGATATCAGTAATGTTTGTTTTAAATGCACGTTTTTATGTTGACTGCCTTTTGTGAATCATACAGTTCCTCTTCAGAATTTGCATATATTTCTATATGATGTCATTTACAAACTTTGTGAAATATTTAATTGTAAACAGTTTGTGCAATACGTAAGAAAAAAAACTGTTTGGGAAATAAAAAAATACGTTATAATCCTATTATTTTGTATGGCAATTCACGGATAGTTTTGACATAACTGTATACATTTTCTCTTTGTACGATTCCCAGACAAAGTAGGGGCCACTTTAAAGCAACTAACCCACCAAATAACGGCAAAATTACCATAAAAAACGTTAATCAAAACACTATCCAGGTGTTCAGGTCATATAATAAAATATATGTACCGATTAAAAGTATAGGTTTATTCACGGGTTATTAAAACAGCCGTGATTGAATATGCGGAAAATGAATTATGAGCCGTTAACTCTAAATTCGACACTCACAGTTTTGAGGTTTGACTTGTCTGGTTAAAGCCGTTTATATTGTGTCTATAGAGTTTGGATTCTCAAAATATGTAAGTTATATATATACCTCGACGTCAGAAACGGTGTAAATATTTTTCAAAATTTTACTTTTGTTGGTGGGATAGCTACTTTAATTTAAGAATCATGTTTGAAGTGGTGTAGCTACATATACTAGCAAGGTTAATTTTAGGAATCCAGTACATATTCTATAATATTATAATTATATATAAGGAGTAGTACAATCTCAAATGATACCTATAATATTATACTTATATATAAGGAGTAGTACAATCTCATATGATACCTATAATATTATACTTATATAAAAGGAGTAGTACAATCTCATATGATACCTTTACTAATATAATTATACAAAAGGAGTAGTACAATCTCATATGATACCTATAATATTATACTTATATAAAAGTTATTTGATATTTCTTAATTTTCTGCTGTCCCACCAACAAGGAATTTACATAGGAAAAGCCCCATCAAAAAATAATTTTGGCTGTAAAATATTTATTTCTCAACCGATTTTCAAAAGTAAAGTAGCTTTATTTACCACTAAAAATGCCAGTTCTAATGATATATAACTGATATACGTACTGTTTAAATTAATCGAGTTACTGCAGAAAAACCTTTGGCTGAAACAAGCGCCCCAAACAATAGTACAATCTCATATGATACCTATAATATAATAATTATATATAAGAATCATATGAGTATCATGTACAAGTTGGAAATGTATGTTCATGAGATTCATATGTAAATGTGCGTGTGTTTTAAAAATAAGGTGTTTATGCATGTATTCCCTATGAAAATTATATAAACGACAAATGGTAGGTGTTGCACGAGAATCATATGTGGCTCCTTTTATAAAATAATCATATCAGATGCATATGATTCTCATATGAGAATGCAATCATATGTTTAGTATATATATATGGAAAACTTGCCTATGTATTGCTGTTTTATCGAATTTATGCTGGAAAATCTCACCGGAAACAGTATTACGTGATATGGTCTCATAATGTTAAGTTGACAAAGACCAGGGACTCAGGGATATATATGGATCGTTTAGGCTTTAAATTATCAACTACGCTATCATTGTCATTACCAGTTCCGGATCAAAATCAAGCGCATCATCAGCAAAGAATTCAAATATATCAACAGTTTATTCACATCAACTGTACATTCATTACACACCGACTCACTCGACAGTGATCATGACGACAGCGCACAAAAAATGTCGGTATGCAAAAAAAAAACTAAAAAAAAGTATCCACCAACAAGGGTATCTGGTTAAGATAATTCCAAATCACTGTTTAATTGTTTTAATCGGAACCTCGGCTGAAACCTAAACAGAACCTCGGTTCCGATCATAACACTTATACCTCGATATAAATTTCCCTATCTTAACCGGACATTTTTGAAAAATTCAACACACTTCCTTTGCAATCGTCGAGCTAAACGTTGTGTTATTATTTACATATTTATTTTGTGATTTCGTCCTCTTATAAACATGTCTAAGGTTATATACAGCACACGTGACTTTAATTACAACGACCATACTGTCGTCTATACCAAATAAAGGTATCCGCGTTTAACATAGGTGCTGTAAAACAGAGAGAATACAGCCAGTGAGATTGGAAAATACACGATTTGTCGATGTCATAAAAACAATATATATATATATATATAGATATATATATATATATATATATATATATATAGTAAAGTGATCTTTAGTCGGACCTGATATTGAGTCGGACGATTTTGCTCGATTTGGTACTGTTTTTAAGTTGCCACAAAC
The DNA here is from genome assembly GCA_037043455.1 of Cyrtodaria siliqua. Classification (NCBI taxonomy): domain Eukaryota; kingdom Metazoa; phylum Mollusca; class Bivalvia; order Adapedonta; family Hiatellidae; genus Cyrtodaria; species Cyrtodaria siliqua. The sequence goes on along the minus strand of JAWPHD010000380.1, from coordinate 161,246 downwards.
GCACATAAATTGCAAACAATAGCAACAGAGAACCAGTTTGATGTTCATTGTAACCACTGGAGCCCAGTAAGAGCTTGATATACAATATTGCTGGTTTCCAGTATGATTGTAAAGGAGATATATAAAAACCTGTTTTTCCTTGATATAGAGTCGGACAGAGTGTCCGACTTACAATCGAATCGAGTGAGCTCGTATACCGTCATGTACTTTCATCATGTGTCACTTGTTCGATGAAATTAACATACAAATTAAAAGAAAACAGAATGATCATTCGTTTGTACCATCAATTAATGTCAAAAAATTGACCCATTCTTCTATATTCTCACAAAAAGACAGTGTCCGACTCATGATCAAAATCGTCCGACTCCAGATCATTCATGGAGTAGGGTACTGTTATACCTTATAACATGCTGTTTCTACATGCAAAACACATGTAAACAAATGGGATACTCCCACGAGATACTGCCATATTGATTTAAACCGAAACCAGAATGAATTATCATGTGATGTTGTATATCTGTGTCGTTATTTACAAAAGGTGTCCGATTTTCGATCACTTTACCCTATTATGATTGGTTTTGAAATGAATTTAAATAAACAACTAGATTCACTGTAAAAAATAAACCTCTCATGGTGGTTGAAGTGCCACAATACAAAATGAAAAAGATGCGCTTGACATTTTCAGTTAATATAATTTCATGATTAACTGAAAATAATTGCCTGTTTTAGAATTATGAGTACCGATTGTCTCAATATTTCTGATACATTTTGGAAACAACGTTTTTCTTTTTGGTAATAAAACTGATATAAAATTAACGTTTTAATAATTGCAGAGCTTCACTGATTTAACTGGAAAAAAATTAGCATGCACATGTCGTGTTGTCAGACCATGTATATACAGTTTACATTCAATATCTTCAAAGCTGTAATAAAATTAAATTAATCTCCTCAAGATTGCATATGCTGAATATTGTAATTCTGACAAAGTGCAAGGCCAATAACTCTTCACGGAGTTCAGTGAGTCACACCAAAATGTGTCACTCATATTTACACATCATGTTGATCATGAACACAAACTTTCAATCCAATATCTTGAAAAGTGTAGAAGTAGTTAGCTCCACAAGAAGCAACAGACCGATAGCACACCGCAGTGACTCCTATAAACCCATTCTCAAACCTCATTTGCAAGGGTATAAAGATAAAGATGTATAAAATGAACGAACTAACCCTAAGATGCCTGGATGAAGGTTAGAAAGCCTTGTGATGTAGCCTTTTGATCTATACTAGCATTGCCCTCGGCATATTTAAATCGCAACAAGGCTCTAAACAAGTGCCATTGCCACTGGCTTTACTCTGACACTAAATAAGGCTCGTGTACATGCTCTATTTTTAGGTTGACAGAGCAGGCTCAACACCTGATGAGTTTCTAGACCTAATAAACATGAACATTATTGAAACCATTAAAGTAAAATGTGTTTCTGGCATAATAATGAATTGAAAGTTATAAATATTTTGAATATGACTATGCAGGTATAATTTTCAAATATAGCAACATTTATTATATACTTCCCAGTGAAATAGTGGACTGTATGGTTAGAATAAACCTTATACTTATATTCTCATTGTTTATTTTTTTCACAGTGAGAATATAAGAACTTATATTCTCACTGCCGCAAAAAAATGGAACTACCTTTTTCTACATTTGCTTATAACAGTCATAATTTGTGTCAAAGTTTAGAACTATATTATATGCGAACTAAATATATGTAAATCGCCACATGCGCTGGCATTACTATACTTATCCGCGAATACTTTAAAGGGGAACTGTCGAAACGAAACGTATTTTCTGTTTGAAACAGTTTGGTAATGTTGCATGATAAAAAGTATATAATAAAAAGAATATTTGTTGGTTTGTCGTGTATATAGGACTTATTTTCATCTCGAAGTGAGAAAACTTATATTTTCACTTAAAATCACTCGTGAAAATATAAGTTTTCTCACTTCTCGATGAAAATAAATCCTAATAGTATATTCACTCCAAACCAACAAATATCCTCTATATCTTTGTTGCAGGGCTTTACCTTTTGGGTCTTTGTTTAAAGGTAATAAAAAACAATAAATCCGCGGATTTAATCGACTACTGAACGTCCTTTACAAGCTTTATTGCAAAACCCGACTCTAAACAGTTTGAAACAATCGAAAATAATTCAATTAAAACATTATCTTCATCATATAATAGCAGCCAGTCATAACATATTTTGCTAGTGTGTTATTTATGACTCGATGCCATTCTCACTGAACTTCTTTTAACAGGAACATGTTGCCGCTTGTAAATGATAGTGTTCATAAAAAACTTGAATGTAAACTTGAATGTAAATTAATAAAGTGTATAAAGTAGGTCAAGGTCATTTATATTGACCTGATTTGGTTAGGACAATATTGCTGTCAATTAGATGTATGTATGTATGTATGCAGTTTGAAAACTGTATTGCTTTTGCTTGAAGACCTTGGTTTTGCGCGAGACATATCGTCTTGTTATGGTGATCACTTGGGCCAAGTTATTTAAAAATCCCTGCAGGGGTTGTGACGTTACGGTCCGGACACGATGTGTGGACTGACGGACGGACGGACGTACAGATGGTGCGATTTCTATATGCCCTAGCATAAAAAGAAGATTTACAACAGGTCCGGACACTTTAATACTAACTTTTTATAAAATGTATCTCAATCCAACAGATAAATCATCTGGATTGAAAATTCCAATCTGACCATTTACTAAGTAGTCTTTAACAACATCAGAGAAAACTAGCAGACCAGGACCATCTTGCAATATTGACAAGGCCACCAACTGTCCTTAATTGAAGTAAACCTTTTTCTTCCTTTCCACATAGTTTGGTTGAAAAGTTAGTCTACCAATCTTGCCTGTAATGTAAATGAGTTATTCAATTAAAAAAAGGAGAATAATATGTTTTAGGTGTAAATAATTGCATTAATGGATTAATACTTGTAGACAGTATTTGACATACTTTCATTAAACCTCTCACATCTTAATCTTTAATACTTATATGAAAGTATTGGCACATGTCCAATAACTCTCTGACTGTCTTTTTGGCAGACTTTTATGGTTAGCCATCAGGGTCATAACGCTGAAGATGTTACGCATAACCATATTATGTTACGTGCAATTTAAGCAGCCAATGAAATGATGTTATTATGCTACGCATAACATAGACTTAAGTTATGCGTAACAGATGCTTTAGTTACATGTTATCACAGTTAAAGTAGAGTAAATGATGTCATCGGTCATATGATCATTTTACGCGTAGCCAGTTAAGTTACGCCCAGGAACATCATTTCATTGGCTGCTTATTTCAAGCTCTGTTTCTCTTATGGCCAAATTGGAATGTTCAGATCAGATCTGAAGTATTTGTCTCTTTCAGTGCTTAAATAGGAAAAAATGCTCTAATTTAAGCATTGTTTTTTTAGTTAGCTTAGGATACCGTGTGGTATATGATATTTAATGTATTGTTGCATAATGTTTTTACAAGTTATTAAAATAATAGAGAATTTATATGTAACATGTCACTTTATTTTTCAAGTCGTTAAACATTTACACTTACCAGTAACATAAAATGAGTGGGTGACATTGTGCAGAAATAGACTAAAAAATTCCCGCCTTAACCCACCCAAATCAACACCATTTTCTCCACAAAATTGGATTTGAATAGGGTTATGTAAAGCTTCTTGTGAGTAGCGTATAAGCGCTAAAGCATCATTCAGACCCACGTCGGACCTCCATTAATAGAAAATCTTGCGACTGACTGTTTATGAAGTTTTTCTGGTGCTCTATCAACACTCTGTTCAAGTATTCTAGGGTAGGGTTTTCTCTGGGGAACAAAAGATGTAAATGTTGGCAACATCTCAAAATAAGAAGTGGATAGCACAAGAGGACATAAAGACGCTCTACTTGCATCAAGTGATTTATGCATTACACATGGAGACAATTTCATATGAAATGTAATTTATTTATTGGTACAGAATACTTGTGTGAAGTTTCATTCCAATCTTTGACTTTGTTAAAACTAATATCAGCATCATACATGTTTACATGAACGAGGCATAACTTTGCCAAAGAGGTTGAAGTGTAAATATTCGATTTTTGCTACTTATTGATACTAAATACATGTTTGAAAGTTCCATTCCAATCTGTCAAGTGATTCAATAGATATTATTTTACAAACTCATATTTAACACCAATTAACTATATACAGGACGGGTCATAACCATGTCAAAATAGCTTGCAGTTAAGTTACTTTAAGTTAATGATTTTCCATAATTTCAACTTTTCTTCAAAATTATAAACTATTCATCTTACGTTTATAAATGTTGTTAGCATGTAATTAATATATATTGGCGACACATTTGGTTGATAAATAAATGGTGTTTAATAAATATGCAGAAACAAGAAATGTCACTGTAAGTGACAAATGCCCCCGAAGTGGTTTGTGAATATAAGAAAAATATGTTTATGCACACAGCTCAAAACTGTGAAGACATGTCTGAACTATGTATATAAATATTCATGGGCATAATAGTAAGGTCATGTAAAAGTTCAGCAAAACTAGTTGGAACAGATACGCCACAGTTAACAAGTATGAAATGAGCAATTTTATGTCATTAGGAATTTCTTTCTGACCTTTAAACTCAAAGTGGGACTTTGACCTTGTCGGACAGGAAAATAATTATGTTTTACCTTTGACCTCGAAGTGTGACCTGGAAACTGCTTGATGAGTCATAAATAACACACTAGCAAAATATGTTATGACTGGCTGCTATTATATGATGAAGATAATGTTTTAATTGAATTATTTTCGATTGTTTCAAACTGTTTAGAGTCGGGTTTTGCAATAAAGCTTGTAAAGGACGTTCAGTAGTCGATTAAATCCGCGGATTTATTGTTTTTTATTACCTTTAAACAAAGACCCAAAAGGTAAAGCCCTGCAACAAAGATATAGAGGATATTTGTTGGTTTGGAGTGAATATACTATTAGGATTTATTTTCATCGAGAAGTGAGAAAACTTATATTTTCACGAGTGATTTTAAGTGAAAATATAAGTTTCGTCACTTCGAGATGAAAATAAGTCCTATATACACGACAAACCAACAAATATTCTATTTATTATATACTTTTTATCATGCAACATTACCAAACTGTTTCAAACAGAAAATACGTTTCGTTTCGACAGTTCCCCTTTAAAGTATTCGCGGATAAGTATAGTAATGCCAGCGCATGTGGCGATTTACATATATTTAGTTTGCATATAATATAGTTCTAAACTTTGACACAAATTATGACTGTTATAAGCAAATGTAGAAAAAGGTAGTTCCATTTTTTTGCGGCAGTGAGAATATAAGTTCTTATATTCTCACTGTGAAAAAAATAAACAATGAGAATATAAGTATAAGGTTTATTCTAACCATACAGTCCACTATTTCACTGGGAAGTATATAATAAATGTTGCTATATTTGAAAATTATACCTGCATAGTCATATTCAAAATATTTATAACTTTCAATTCATTATTATGCCAGAAACACATTTTACTTTAATGGTTTCGTTAATGTTCATGTTTATTAGGTCTAAAGACTCATCAGGTGTTGAGCCTGCTCTGTCAACCTAAAAATAGAGCATGTACACGAGCCTTATTAAGTGTCAGAGTAAAGCCAGTGGCAGTGGCACTTGTTTAGAGCCTTGTTGCGATTTAAATATGCCGAGGGCAATGCTAGTATAGATCAAAAGGCTACATCACAAGGCTTTCTAACCTTCATCCAGACATCTTAGGGTTAGTTCGTTCATTTTATACATCTTTATCTTTATACCCTTGCAAATGAGGTTTGAGAATGGGTTTATAGGAGTCACTGCGGTGTGCTATCGGTCTGTTGCTTCTTGTGGAGCTAACTACTTCTACACTTTTCAAGATATTGGATTTAAAGTTTGTGTTCATGATCAACATGATGTGTAAATATGAGTGACACATTTTGGTGTGACTCACTGAACTTCGTGAAGAGTTATTGGCCTTGCACTTTGTCAGAATTACAATATTCAGCATATGCAATCTTGAGGAGATTAATTTAATTTTATTACAGCTTTGAAGATATTGAATGTAAACTGTATATACATGGTCTGACAACACGACATGTGCATGCTAATTTTTTTCCAGTTAAATCAGTGAAGCTCTGCAATTATTAAAACGTTAATTTTATATCAGTTTTATTACCAAAAAGAAAATCGTTGTTTCCAAAATGTATCAGAAATATTGAGACAATCGGTACTCATAATTCTAAAACAGACAATTATTTTCAGTTAATCATGAAATTATATTAACTGAAAATGTCAAGCGTATCTTTTTCATTTTGTATTGTGGCACTTCAACCACCATGAGAGGTTTATTTTTTACAGTGAATCTAGTTGTTTATTTAAATTCATTTCAAAACAATCATAATAGGGTAAAGTGATCGAAAGTCGGACACCTTTTGTAAATAACGACACAGATATACAACATCACATGATAATTCATTCTGGTTTCGGTTTAAATCAATATGGCAGTATCTCGTGGGAGTATCCCATTTGTTAACATGTGTTTTGCATGTAGAAACAGCATGTTATAAGGTATAACAGTACCCTGCTCCATGAATGATCTGGAGTCGGACGATTTTGATCATGAGTCGGACACTGTCTTTTTGTGAGAATATAGAAGAATGGGTCAATTTTTTGACATTAAAGGGACACACGGCAATCTCGATTTTTTAAAAACTCATGGCGTCCCGTTAGTTTTTCTCGAAACTTGCATTTGTTCAATCATTAATATTAATTGTTAGAATAGTTCAAAGCACATTGTTTTTACACATTATTGACTTTTGGTAATATTGCTCCAATAATATATTTAAAAAATATGTAAAATGAGGAAGGAAATAGAATTCTCATTGTTTTATTTAATTATACGCATGCAGTTTTAAAGTCAAAATGATGCAGTATTAATAAATCGTTGTACTAATTTTAATGCCTGGTATAAAAACTCAAGATTGCCATGTGTCCCTTTAATTGATGGTACAAACGAATGATCATTCTGTTTTCTTTTAATTTGTATGTTAATTTCATCGAACAAGTGACACATAATGAAAGTACATGACGGTATACGAGCTCACTCGATTCGATTGTAAGTCGGACACTCTGTCCGACTCTATATCAAGGAAAAACAGTTTTTCATATATCTCCTTTACAATCATACTGGAAACCAGCAATATTGTATATCAAGCTCTTACTGGGTTCCAGTGGTTACAATGAACATCAAACTGGTTCTCTGTTGCTATTGTTTGCAATTTATGTGCGTTTGTGGCAACTTAAAAACAGTACCAAATCGAGCAAAATCGTCCGATTCAATATCAGGTCCGACTTAAGATCACTTTACTATATATATATATATATATATATATATATATATATATATATATATACGGCATAAATATAATTGCTAGAGATTTTAATTATATATATATATATATATATATATATATATATATAGCGGGTTAAGGCTTAAGAATAAAAGAAAAGCATATTAGTTAATTCGAACTACAGATTAAAACTGGTTAACATTTACAATCTATAAAAGTAGTTATACTAGTCAAACAGGAAATGTAGCATTCACAGAACACAGTATTCCAAAATCACGCATATAAAACACAAGTACAGGGGGAAAGCAAAGTATACGACACCACAAACATAACACATTTGACTTAAAGGAGACTGAAAACAAAAACACACCGGTGACGGCAGAAAGGATCAAGTCTAAATATTACCAATTGAACAATGTAGATTTTTCAAAGTTGATAGAAATCTAAGGACATGCCATTTATGTAATAATAATTCTCTTGAAAAAAAGCCTATGCACGCTGTCACCTTCCTCTCAAATTTGTCTCTTCTTACATCGTCTTTACTATAATTAAATAAAGAAATCTCTCGTTTATAATACTCATGCAATTTTTACTATAATTAAATAAAGAAATCTCTCGTTTATAATACTCATGCAATTTTTGTGTAGTGTCTAGTCATATATGTTTGTGTTAATGTTTTTGCTGTTTGTTGTATTAACAAGTTGGTGTTGTTCATGTACATGCTGATGCAAAGCTTCGTGAATAAAACTTGAAACTTGAAACTATAGACGCGACAATACAACAGATATCGCATTCACTGGTGTAGAATGTTAAAAGCCGTTTTGCAAGGCACACTAAATGCCATCATGATAAAATATATATGGGGAATAGGAAAGCGTGAGCTTTCAGGAAATATATTATAATTTTAAAAGGGCTAGAGTATTGAGCAATCAGCACATTAATGTAAATAAAACAAATCCAGACCAAATTATTTCCTTAACAAATCATTTGCTTAATGTTATGTATACATAAATTGAATATGCGACTAAAACCATTATATAACATAGTATTGTGGTTTTCTTCATATTTGGATTCAAGCCCATAATTCTTCCAGATTACATCAGGATTGGCATTTTTTTTTAGAATTGTTAAAATACATTATTTCTGTATTAAATTAATGAACATAAACTACATGAGCGCTTAATAAATCGATTACCGACATAACAAACACTGATAAACATATAAACTAAAATACCCGAAGAATGGATTTGCTATCTATGATTACGCGACATGGTAATCTATTTTAAACTTAAACTTGGCCTGATATCACTTGGTGTAAATTATAAATATGTATAGGTTATGAGGTTTGTATTTGATACATGCACGAGCAATATGTATCCGCGGAAGAACGAGTGCATATATCCCAATACAAATATAATAACCTTTTTCTTGAATGAATAATTAGAACAAACATGGATTTTAACATTTTGTTTTCATCAAAATCATTTAACTGAAACACTTTGTCATAAGGTCGTTAAATTGGTCAGTTCATAGATTTGTTTTTAGTTTTAAACAAAATTTACCCCGAAGTCTAATGTATTCCCTTTAAGATTATAGATGCCAACTTTTGATAAGTTAATAAAACGAGAGGCCCAAGAGGGCCTGTATTGCTCTACATGTGGTGGGGGTGAGATTATGGCAGTATCAAACTAGTTTTCAATTACCAAGATATAGGGGAGGGATGTAGTTGGTTCCAGTTTGGCTAGCTTTAAAACAAATCACACTTTCGTTAATATAAACACTCAAACCAAGTTCGACATGTGATCCAGGCGCGGAGTCAAATTTGACCCAAGTGTCACCATCTGAACAAACTTGGTAGATGACCATCAGCTGAAGGTAAATACAAAATATTAAACGTTTGACTCTTTTATTTTCTGAGAAGAAGAGTTTTTATGGTTTCCCTATACAATGTATAAGTCTATGTAAAACATGTGACCCCTGTGGTGGGGCCAAATTTGACCCCAGTGTCACCATTCAAGCAAACGCGGTAGAGGACTATAAGCTGAGTGTATATACAAAATATTGAACATTCGACTCTTGTAGTTTCAGAGAAGGTGTTTAAAGATTTTCCTTATATATTTCTATGTAAAACTGACCCCTGGGGCGGGTCAAAATTAGACCCCAGGGTCACCATTTAAACAAATGTGTAGAGGAACATAAGCTGATAATAAATACAAAATATTAATTCATTAGCTCTTGAAGTTTCAGAGCAGGAGACTTTTTAATTCTTTTTCCTAGTATATAAATCTATGTAAAACTGTGACCCCTGGGGCGGGGCCATATTTTACCAGAGGGTCCCCATTTGAACCAAATTGGTAGAGGATCCATCAGCTGGTAATAAATAAAACATATTAAACCTTTATCTCTTGTAGTTATAGAGAAGAAGATTTTTGAAGTTCTTCCCTTTAACTCTATGTAAATCTGATCCAACAATGGCCCCTAAGCTCAGAATTAACGAAAAATTAACCAAGGTTTCTTATGAGAAAAAAACATCAATTTTGAAAATAAAATGAAATAAGAAAATAAAAAATAAATAAAATTATAATAATAATCATATAAACTCGAACCATGAACCAAGGTTTCTTATGAAAACAAAAATATGCCACGAGTGAGATGTGACGACCCCTGGGGTTTCCAGTGTACATTACCACATATTGAAAAAGGGCCATAACTCCGGTGTTACTGATTCGAGCTTTCATTGATATCAACAATCCGGCCAAGTTTGGGAAAGATTGAATCCAAAATGAAGGCGATAGAGTGTTTACACGTCTGAAATGGCATTTATCAATAATTCATTGGCACATAACTCTGGTGTTTCTGGTCCGATATAGCTGGTTTTCGAGCTTGTCCGTGCTCGGATGAAAAACGAAAGCCCTGTCGTCTAAACGAGGCAAAATACAGTGTTTTTAACTTTGAAAAAAGGGCCATAACTCCGGTGTAACTAGTACGATCTGGTTGGTGTTCGAACTTGTCCGAGCTTTCATTGATATTAGCAATCTGGTAAAGTTTGGTAAAGATCTGATGGAAAGTGAAGGCTCTATCGTGTTAACGAGGCGAAATATAGCTTTTTTAACTAATTCAAGGGTCATAACTCGGGTGTTACTGGTTCAATTTGGCTGGTCTTCGAACTTGTCCGAGATTTTATTGATATTAAAAATCTGGTAATGCTTGGTAGAGATCGTATGAAAAATGAAGTCAGTATCGTCTTAAAGAGGCAAAAGTTAACGACGGACGACGAACGGACGGAAGGACGGACGACGGACAACTCCCCATCCCATAAGCCTTCGACACTTACAGCTAAGAAACAAGAGCGCCCCTAACGGGAAATTATACTCCCGTTAGCAAAGGCGTTTATGTGAAATGCATTTCCTACTTGTCAGGTTACTACAGTTTGAGTCCCACCCCACCCCACCCACCACCCCATGTTCAGAGTGCGGGGGGCCAGTGAGTATGCTTTTGCCTCTTCCCCTTGCCCCCTCCAATAATTTGATGGAAAAAAATGGTTAGTGCTCCCTATAATGGTGTACGTTTTGGTGTAACCCCCACCCCCTCCACCCCACAACCCTCTAATCCCATGAACATATACCATAATACGTGGGCATAGATAACATGAGTATAAGTTTATGTCTACGAGATTCAATCAAATCCATTCTACTTCTTTTTCAAAAGCATGAACTCAAAGTAATTAATTTCGATGTTCCTGTCATTATGCAGTCCGCATTGATTTGTATGTTATCATGTTTGGGTTTTACATAATTTATTACAACGTTCAAAGAATTATCGGTGTACAATAAACGAGGTATACATAGTTTTATTAGTGAATTAATTTAAAATGAAGAACGTTGATGGGGTTAACATCTGCTTGTAACACTATTTTAGTCACATCACGACAGTGTCTATGTGTAGCAGTAAGTTAATGCTCAACTTTATAGTGCTAACACACTGAAATACCTCGCCGTATACTCATGACATAATACCCCACCCAAACACTTTATACTGACATGTGTCCGAGTCCGAACTTCCATTTATATGCGGTACATCAAGCAAGGAGCTACTAGTACCATTTGTATGGTGTATTTGGTATTACCAGGCCGGGGATCGAACTCTCGAGGCGGACGCTGTACCAGTAAGCTACCGCCCTGGTTCACAATGGAGAAACGTCGTGTATACAAAATCGTTTAATTATAACACGTTTAAAGTGTTTCTGTGTGTTGCTTGTATTTCAGCTTTTTAATTTATTTGTCTCTTTAACACTGTATGTATGTATTACACAGATCATTATACAGATCGAAATGTTAACGAAGATTATTTGCTTTCAAGTGCTAGTATATAATTAGTATAATTACATTTTGACATAAATTTTTTGAATGAAATCAATGAATATTTGAGAAAGGAATCAATTTGGCACACGTGATATTTTGCCTACTTCACTGGTTCAGATAGGAAGTTACCTATCTGTCTATTATGTCTGTGAGTGTTGATGTTGGGAGAAATAGCTCGGTGTGCATTGGCCTCATTCGAGGGACATGACGGCTGGAATAGATAGAGCGTGATCTGTTAAAGTAAAATGTTTTGTTTGTTTGAATGGTGTTTTACATCATTTCAGCACATGTGAGGCCATATAATGACGGTCTATTTTAAAAAAAAAAGTTTTTGTAGTAGAGGCAGACCACCCCATTTTTCCTGTGTAGAATCAGTACTGTATAGCTCCCGCAAGCCGTAATAATTGACACTTCACTTGACAAGTCGAGCTCCAATTGGGATTCGTAAGATGTTAAATGTTGTCAAAATAAATCAAACTATTTATTATTTGTGTAAATTTGCTAATGTTGTAAGCAATGTCGGAATACGAACCATTCCATAATTGCTCTGCGCAAAGGTGTTGCGACTTTTTCTACTATGGTAACTACTGCTATGGTTACTACTGTCTACGACCTGAAGAACTTTAATTGAACAGTGACAACCCTTTCCTTTCAATGGCTTCTGCCAAGTCACTGAGTACCTTCTTTGTGGCTTTCTAGGCTTTTATCTTTTGTATTTATATATATATGAGCATCTTTGTGTTTTACTTAAATTGCCTATGAATGCTGCATTGTTGGTTAGAGAATTGTTCATTGGGGCGGATTTCTTTATTTACACTGTCCCGTTTTATTGGGAGGATAGTAACGTGTGCGAGGTTTGGTGCACCCTAGAACCTGGTTTAACCCCACGGTATCCCTATTGTCAACCATTTTGTGATGTCTAATTTGTCCTTTTATTCATCTTTGAAGTTGTTCTTTGATTCTGTGTGTGTTTGTGCTTGACTGTCGTCATTGAATGCTACATTTCCTGTTCGATTTTTATATCTTCTTTTTTGTAATCATTCAGGACAAGAACCTTCCTAACCTAAAAGCTACTCCGTCAGGCCTACCGTAACAATCTCCTTTTAAAACATGAAAGTAATTTCAGAACCCTTCTGCGACAGGGTCTTCGATGGTGACGTGATACTAAACTTCGTAAGATCCATGTCACAATCACTTTCCTATGATCTTTTATAAACGTCTTATAACATCATCCAAAGTTATGACCGTATCATTTTGCAACGCACTGCAATTATAGTGGCTGACCAGTTTATTTCGTCCCTATGCATTCCTCTTTGTGTTATGACCGGGCAGATTGTGGATCCTATGACGACGTCTATAAATACTAAACGGACGAAAACGGTAACGTTTAATGCGTCTTGAATCGTATCTTGTCGTGCTCTTAGCGTTTTCTTTTCGTGTTGATCTGGCTTCTACATGATTATCTTTGTGTTAAAACTTATACTGCCCTTTTAATACTGCCTAGTTTGTTTAAGAAATAGAACATCGTTTACTGTGAATTATCGTTTAATATATCACGGTTTGGAGTTCAATTGTAAACAATAATTTCACGAGCCCGAAGAGCGAGTGAAATTATTGTCTACAATTGAACGACAAACCGTGATATATTATAGATAATTCACCGTAAACGATGTTCTATTTCTATTCTAATACCCCTAAAATGTGCAAATAACGCACACATCTGAAATATTTCGCATTGCTTTGCTTGCTCTCCTAACGTTGCATACGTTACAATGCAGAATGCGCAATGCGCAATGCTTATTCTCCTAACGACGTTGCAAAAATTACAGTGATATATCGTTCAAAATAACGAGATGTTTTAGAATAGGCTATATAGTGCGGGTGTATTAGAATAGAGAATATAGAATGATTGGGATTTCTTTATTTACACTGTCCTGTTTTATTTAGATGACAATAGGGTAAGAGTGACGTTTGGTGCACCGTGGAACCTGGTCCTGAATTCACTAATAATTCTTGAGAATATTCTTAGACTTTAGCCCAAAAAAAGAGTATGATAATGGACCTTTGGAAACGGCCGAGCACGACACGTACTATATAGTGCAGTCTCGGTTTGATTGAGACTGTTCATGAGCGGTAGTGAATTATGCTAGCTACCGCTCACGCCCTCTAGCCCCGGGTTGAGCAGACTCAATATTCATAAAATCTATGGTACACAATGTTAACCATCCCGTAGATGGCATGCATACGGCGGTGAACATGGATTTATATGCTTCCCCATGTCGTACGGCGTATGGTCCCAGTATCTAATAAAATTAAATGCCCCGAAGAGCGAAATAAACATAATGGAATTTAGTTGGGAGCAGCGGTTATGAAGCCTGCGTATCCCAAGTAACAGCCAAAATACTAATTTAAAAAGCAGACAACATATCCTATAAGTGGTTAAACAATACCCAGAGCCTTTTATCGGCCGGAGTAGTGGAACCACCGAATCAAAAATTAAGTAAGAAAACAAAAGAAATTGAAAATGTAAACTAAATATAAGTATCGGACTCAGCGATCTCGAAAGATCGAATGAATAACAGTACTGACTGCAAGCGCGGGGAGACGTTTTATGCAAATTTCAACACAAGTTTTTCTATAATTTTACAGGATAAACGTTCATAACAATTTGTTATGTATAACTATGACAAATATTAATAACAAGACATCAGTCTTAGGGTGTCTCGCCCACCGCGGCAAACGGCATATGAAATATTTTATTAAATTTGTGCTTAAATGATGTCCACCAAAGACAACACTTCATATGACCAAGTATCAAACAAATAAAAGAGAAGTAATCATAAGAAGTTAAGTTACTGAGGTTTAATGGTTTAACCAGGGTGTAGTTTTGGGAAAATAACGCAAAGTATGACCTTGACCTTGGTATTTTTTGTCATTCAGCGATGTCCACCAATGCCAACAATACATATGACCACGCATCAAATACATAAAGTGAGGCAATCACATACAGTTACCCGAGGTCAAGCTACCTAACCAAGATTACGTTTGGGGAAAATAACGCAAAATATGACCTTGACCTTGGTATTTTTTGTCGTCCAGTGAGGTCAACCAATGCCATCAATACACATGACCAAGTATCAAATACATAAACTGAGGCAATCACATAAAGTTACCAGAGGTCAAGTTACCTAACCAAGGTTAAGTTTGGGGAATATAACGCAACATATGACCTTGACCTTGGTAATTTTTGTCATTCAGTGAAGTCCATCAATGCCAACAATACATATGACCAAGTATCAAACAAAGAAAATGAGGCAATCACATACAGTTAACTGAGGTCAAGTTACCTAACCAAGGTTGTTACCTAACCAAGGTTAAGTTTTGGGAAAATAACGCAAAATGTGATTGACCTTGGTAATTTTGGCATTACGTGATGTCCCTTTACCCAACTAAGCATCTGACAAAGTTTCAGAAAAATTCGAGCAGCTGTTGTTGAGATATAGTTGATTTAAAATGCGCCCGCTGACGCTGCTGCCGGAAAAGTGACTGCTAGGTATCGCTAGCCACTACTGTGGGCGAGACAAAAAGCAACTTAATATGATTGTTTATTTTTGAAGGTAATGGAAATATGTGTGAACTAAAGTTGAATACTCGAGCTAAAGTCTAACAACAGTCTGAAGAATGGTTGTTGAATTACAGACCTGGTTCAAACCCCTAGCAGCCTTTTTGAAACAGACCGTTTCAATGCGGTACCCCTATTATCCACCCTATACGTTTGTGGTGCCACATACGTTGTTTCTATTTTTCCCTGTACCTGTTTTTTGTTTTGCATGCATATTTTGGTTGACCGTGTTCTGTAAATGCTATATTTCCTGTTCGACTTTTATATTTACTTTGTAACTTATTTGTGTTCTACTCATCAGTTATATGAGCAAATGAAATACGTTCACGGCTCAATAAATTATGCATGTTAATAACCTTAAAATAAGTTTTCTTAAAATTACCGGAATGGTTGATTCTTTATGACAGAGTACCTATACAGGTCATTAAATGGAATGTAGGCATACAGACAAACATAATCACTGAGAGTTCTGTTCGGAAAAAGTTGGTCATGGGTGAAATCAATATCAATATCGGATGATAAACAAGAAATGTCACAGTAAGTGACAAATGCCCCCAAAGTGACATTTGACCTCTAAGTCTGAGCTTGACCTTTGAGCCACGGACCTGGATGTTGTGCGCGACACGTCGTCTGGTTGTGGTGAGGACTTGTGCCAAGTTATTTGAAAATCCGTCCAGGAATGCCAGAGTTATTGACCGGACACAATTTGACCTTTAACCTCTAAGTGTGACCTTGAACTTAGAGCCACGGACCCGGATTTTGTGCGCGACACGTATCATTGTGGTGAGCACTTGTGCCAAGTTATTTGAAAATCCATCCAGGAATGCCATTGTTATTGACCAGACACAATTTGACCTTTGACCTCTAAGTGCGACCTTGACCTTGGGCCACAGACCTGGATTTTGTGCTCGACACATCGTCTTATTGTGGTGAGCACTTGTGCCAAGTAATTCGATAATCCGTCCAGGAATGCCAGAGTTATTGACTGGACACGATTTGACCTTTGACCTATGTGTGACCTTAACCTTTGAGCCACGGACCCGGATATTTTGCGCGACATATCATGTTGTTGTGGTGAGCAATTGTGCCAGGTTATTTCAAAATCTGTCAACGAATGCCAGAGTTATTGACCGGTCACGATGGCATTTGACCTCTAAGTGTGACGTTGTCCTTGGAGCCAAGGACCTGAATTTTGTGCGCGACACGTCGTCTTGTTGTGGTGAGCAATTGTGCCAAGTTATTTGAAAATCAGTCCATTATTGTCAGAGTTATTAACCGGACACGATTGTACAGACGTACGAAGATCCCGACGGACCGACAGACGGACAGTGCAACTACTGTATGCATAACAAAGGAGATATGATCATTTGAAGTTATTTTGAAACGGATATGGAAGCTGCCATTTTGAGAACTATGACATCACAAGCCTAAATTACCATATAATACATTTTGGAATATTTATCAATATTTTAATTAACCGACTTGTAAGGGGAAATCAAAGCAAAGGTAGGAACAATTATCATAGTAAAGTGGCATACTGCATTAAATGGCCAGTACAGGATTTGTATTCATGTGCAGCGATTTTCTTTGCTTTAAATGGTATTTGCCAATATGCCATATATGGTAATTTAGAATTATGACATCATAGTTCTCAAAATTGCTCCTCGCATTCCCATTTTAGAACGACCTTAAAATGATCATAATTATCTTCTTTGTATATTTATCAGTTTTTGTTTATTCTAACACCATTTTCCAGGTTTTACAGAACTCTCAGTAAATTATTTGGCTGTGTCACTACATTCGTTTTAATGAGTATGGTACACCAGTTTTGCATTTGTTACTAATTTCTGTGGAACTCTATATCAGAGTGTACTGAAAAACGGCATCTTTATTTAAGGCAATCATTTTTATTTTAAAATATTTCATTTCAAACGAGTCATAAACTCGAAAACATACAAGTTGGAATAACTAGTATATAAACTTATAAAACAATGATGATATTGTTAATGAACAATGAAACTGTGTGATGTTTTTCATTGCTTTATGAAAGTTGAAAATATGACGCTCTTTCTTTAACACGACGTCAGTACTTAGATATCTCCGCCCTATTGCTGATGTCGGAGTAGACCGCCAATAGCTTTATAATATAAATACAGTTGCACCTGTTGTTTGTCGGAGGTATCATATTGGTTTGACTGGTAAATGATTGACAACTGGCATCATGTTAATTAAATGATATTGTATGTGTTAACTCATGAATGACAGTATATTAATTAAAGGGGCATAAGCGCTAAGCTAGGCATTTCTATTTATTTAGAAAAGGGACACATGGCAGTCTTGAAGTATTTATCAAGTATACACATTATCACCCTCATTTACTAATTCAGTAACATTTTGACTTAAAGGGACACATGGCAATCTTGAAGTATTATCAAGCATTTAAGTGAGTGTCTTGATATAGTAATTAGGTAACATTTTGACTTAAAGGGACACATGGCAATCTTGAAGTATTATCAAGCATTTAAGTGAGTGTCTTGATATAGTAATTCAGTAACATTTTGACTTAAAGGGACACATGGCAATCTTGAAGTATTATCAAGCATTTAAGTGAGTGTCTTGATATAGTAATTCAGTAATATTTTGACTTAAACGGACACATGGCAATCTTGAAGTAGTATCAAGCATTTAAGTGAGTGTCTTGATATAGTAATTCAGTAACATTTTGACTTAAAGGGACACATGGCAATCTTGAAGAAGTATCAAGCATTTAAGTGAGTGTCTTGATATAGTAATTCAGTAATATTTTGACTTAAACGGACACAGGGCAATCTTGAAGTAGTATCAAGCATTTAAGTGAGTGTCTTGATATAGTAATTCAGTAATATTTTGACTTAAACGGACACAGGGCAATCTTGAAGTAGTATCAAGCATTTAAGTGAGTGTCTTGATATAGTAATTCAGTAACATTTTGACTTAAACGGACACATGGCAATCTTGAAGTAGTATCAAGCATTTAAGTGAGTGTCTTGATATAGTAATTCAGTAACATTTTGACTTAAACGGACACATGGCAATCTTGAAGTAGTATCAAGCATTCAAGTGAGTGTCTTGATATAGTAATTCAGTAATATTTTGACTTAAACGGACACATGGCAATCTTGAAGTAGTATCAAGCATTTAAGTGAGTGTCTTGATATAGTAATTCAGTAATATTTTGACTTAAACGGACACAGGGCAATCTTGAAGTAGTATCAAGCATTTAAGTGAGTGTCTTGATATAGTAATTCAGTAACATTTTGACTTAAACGGACACATGGCAATCTTGAAGAAGTATCAAGCATTAAAATGAGTCTTGATGTATTAATTCAGTAACATTTTGACTTAAAGGGACACATGGCAATCTTGAAGTATTATCAATTATTTAAATGAGTGTCTTGATATAGTAATTCAGTAAAATTTTGACTTTAAACCTGCTTGCATATAATTTTCATTTTGTATTCTTAGGTTTACCATATCATAGGTTTATATATAATTATTGATGCAATATAACCACCAGTTCTGTGCAGAAACAGTTTGCTTTATACTTTTCTTATAATTATAATATTAGTGATTGAACATATACAAGTAACCTAAAAAAATAACCGGACACACAAGAGTTTGCTGTGTGTGTCTTTAAAATCTGCTTGTATATAATTAAATTTAAAATTTTCAAGTTTTCTTCGATAATCTACCCTAGCCTTAAACACTGTTGCTGGTGCAGTATAATCAACAAGTTTTTTTAGAATGTGTTACTTTCTAACAATGCTTGTAATTTATCTGTATGGTGTTTTACGTCATTTTTAGCACATGTTAGGCATAAATGTCGGTCGATTTATTTTTGTGGTACAGCCTTCAATCAAGTTTGTCTTGTGTCTCTTTAAATTATGAAGAAAAGCAAGAAATGGAAGTTCCAGAGAACACCAATATTCAACTACAATTCCAGCACTTTAAGTAAAACGTAGGACATGCAGTCATAGTGGCATTGTTGATCTGGGTTTAATGGTTCAACACAAAATGGTGATGTGGAGCCATAGCGTGAGCATTCCAGGTCCATCTTTAATTCACAAACGTCTACCTTAAAATAAACTTTCTATCCAAAGCATAGCTATTCCTTCGTTCCGAGTAACTGAACACAATTGTGCAAGCATATTCTGACAAAACTCTTCACCACGCAAAACCACTTTAGGGCTATCCCATTAAAACATATCTAATAAACGGGCAATTCATTGTTTGTTTGTATGGTGTTTTACGTCATTTTCAACACATGTAAGGTTATATAACGACGGTCGATTTTTTTGTGGTGGAGGCAGACCACCCACTTTTCCTGAGTAGAACCAGTACTGTACACCTCCTTCCAGCCGTAATAATCGACTTTTTCTCGATGGGCAATTTAATAAACATTTATGGGTGAACCGTATTTTCTGAAATTTCACTTCCAAAAGTGCTTCCTGTGGTCACATGTAGGCTTTAATAAACTAGCCCTAGTATTACTCGACTAAAACGACAACAGATGGCTAGGGTCATATGTAGGTTTGAATGAACTAGCCCCAGTAATACTCGACTAAAACGACAACAGATGGCTGGGGTCATATGTAGGTTTTAATGAACTAGCCCTAGTATTATTCGACTAAAACGACAACAGATGGCTGGGGTCCCATGTATGTTTTAATGAACTAGCCCTAGTAATACTCGACTACAACGACAACAGATGGTTATCGAGATCACCTCAAAACTACCAATATCGCGGATTTCACCGAATTTCAGATTATTTATTTTTGTTCTCTGCTAGATATCCTAATGCAATTTAACTAACACCTAGAACATATACACGTTACGAAGTTTCTTCAATAGTGTCAGTTATTTCACCAAGCTGTTTTTTATACTGTTCTAAATCTTTGTCCTTTTGCTTGAGCTGTTCTTTAAATTGTTCTGCCTGTCTTTTGATATCCTCCAATTCGCGTCGGAAATTCTCCTGATCCTTAAAATCGTCAGGCAATGAATCTCCAGCCCTACTCTGTGAAGGAAAATATTATGATTGTATGTTTTGTTTTGTCTGCCTTGTGTTTATCAGTGACCTTTGACATAATGACCACGAAATCAACAGGATCATAAACTTCGAAGATGGTGGGTGCAAGTTTTTTAAATATCATATCTGTGGCCTTGACCTATGACCTAATGACCCCAAAACCAACAGGAGTCATCCTCTCACCAATGACCATCAAATCATAAAGTTTGAAGATGGTGGGTGCACTTTTTTTAAATATCAGATCAGTGGACTCCAAAACCAACAGGAGTCATCCTCTCACCAAGGATTATAAAGTTTGAAGTTTGTGTATGCAATCCTTCTAAGTTATTGAGTGGAAACAAAAATGTGACACAAGCAACACAAAAATATTGCGAAATATAGTGCCAATCAACAATTTCAAGCAGAAGGTCACTTAGATCTTGACCTTTGACCTAAAACACAACACAAGTACCCCGCTGTCCGAAATACTGTCTGCTGGGATATAGAAAATGTCACTGTAAAAATAACACTAGCAAAGGTCATAATTAAAATTACGCTTTTTTGCCTGAATGCGACCAGATTCAAAACTTTTTTTCCAGCAAAATGTGTTGCATTTTTTTATTTAACATTGCCTTCTCACTTCCCTACCTGGTCAAACATGAATAGCCCTTTGACAGTGAAAAAAACACACCAGTGTTTCCTCTTCATCTTTATTAATTTGGTTTGAGTTATGATTTTCAACATTGCAATACACACCCAAAATATTCAAATAATCTTTAATAAGTGTCGAAAAGTAGTGTTTTAAGTCCAAAAGGTTAAACTTTAAACAGCAGTCACACAAGAATCTGACATACATGGAAAGAAAAAAAGAAATCCTACCTACCTACCCATCTGAAAAATCTAAGGTCGGGTTTGGGCAAACTAAGATATTTTTCAGTCTGGCAAAAGCTATATTTTACTATATTCCCATTACCTTTTGCAACATGGCATCTACATCAATTTCTGTTGACTTTATTTCTTCTTCAACTTCCTCTATCAACCTTTGTCTCTTTGCAACCGGCTCATCCTCATCCAGCTCTGAAACTGATACAAATATACACCGTTTCTAAACTTACTGACCATGAGATATATATAGAGAAAAATAAATGGGTATTTTCATATCACACCCTATATCAGGCATGAGACGCCATATCAGCCCGAGAGCTTTAGCCGAAAGATTTATCATATACTTCAGCTTTCTTGAAATGTCAACTTCATCTCACTTACTACGCTGTTTTTTAGGGAGAAAAAATAATGTTATTAATAGATATAGTTCATTCTTATATGTGTTCAAGTCTGTCGCGTAAGACAATTTTTTTTTTCGAAACTTGATTTAAAATGAATGCCATTGAATTTGAAATTGTATAGTCAATAAAATGAATGGTCATATGTGGATTTTAATAATTCTATAATCAATAATTTGGCACAAAATTAGGATGGTAGCAACAAATGAAAAGCAGACGACAAACCATACGTGTGACAAATCGTATACAATCGTAACTAATCGGTTGTTTCCATATCACTCTCGTAATAGAACCGAGATTAAAATTTGGTTTTTTAACCCTTTATTTCACCCGTGCGATAAAGCTTTATTGCCCAGGAATTAAATCCTGATTGAGATGACTAGCTAGGTCTATGTCGTATGGTATATTCAAAAACAACATAAAAAATATAAATATACAATATAAAAAGCTTTAACCAGCCAGACCAAACTTTAAAACTGAAATGTCGAATTATGAGTAACCAGCTCATAATTCATCTTACGCATATCCAATCATGAGTATTGAACCTGTGAATAAACCTAAACTTTTAATTGGCACACATACATTATTATATGATTTGGACACTTGGTTAGAGTTCTAATAAACAGCTGTGTAGTGTTCTTTTGCCATTACATGGCAGGTTAGTTTCTTTAATAAAGCTACATCATTTTCATGGCAATAAGAAAGGAATCTTTAAAGGTTTTCCTTAAACAAGGGGGACAAATCTTAATAAACTCTTACAAATGCCAGTTTACCTTCCTGTATGACCATATCTCCATCAGCTGTAGATATGTGTGCCACCGTCTGAGGCCCGTCATGGTCGTGATGAATTTCACCACTCTCCATAACGTAAGTTATTATTTTCTGAAGTGAGATATCAATGAGAAATATGTTCAAGTCAAACAAGACATATAACCTTTGTCAAAATTAAATGTAAAATAGGGCTATTCCATTACAACATACCAGGGACCCCAGGATGGCTATTTAATAAACATCTATGAGTGAACCGTATTTTCCAAAATGTGGTTCTTTTAACTCAATTTTGCATCTATTGATGGTATTCAATTTCAAAAGTGCCTTCCGGGAATAGCCCATACATGTATATATTTTTGAGTCTAAAGTGTATATTTATCCTTGATATAAACCAATATTACATATCTACCTACTACTACCAGGTATTTATGGAGAATTCTGGGGGACAGACAAATGATACTGTCCTACTGGAAATTATTTCCCACACCCGCTACATATATATAACGGACTGTTCTTCCTTTGAATTAAGGGCTGTTCCAGAAAAAATGACATGGGGGGGGGGGGGTGGGGGGGTGTGTTGGCGGCGCTTTTTTTTTTACCCCCACCTACATATTTAAATTTCCTTTTTACCCCACCACCTATATATATTTATTTCCTTTTTACCCCTACGCCTAAGTATTTTCATTACCCATCACCTATAGATTTTGATTTTCAATTTACCCCACCACCTATAGTTTTAATGATTGTTTAAAAATATAAACCAAATAAATCAATACATTTTTAATAATAAAAACATAATAGCAAAGCGGTAGTGGTTGTGGGTGTGGGGGGATAGTGGGGCGGGGAGAACTTTAAATCAAGATGCCCCCTACAGAAGCTTTTTCAACAAAAAAGAACCTACTACAGAATAATTTTATAGGTAACGGTTCTCTCAAGGAAGCAATTAAAATTAAAGAAACCACCATAGAAGTGATTTTTTGGTCAAACACCACCCCTCTATAGAAGCGATTAAAAAAAGAGAAACTTTTATGAAGACATTACAAAAACAAATATCCATATTTTTGGAGCTAACCGCCCCCACCCATCACCCCCACCTGCGTATTGATCCAAGTGCAAATTCGGTCGTTTTTGGATGGGTAATTCAAAGAGATAACTGGGATTTTCCTTTTTTATTTTGGGCTGTGTTAATATTTAACTTCTTTTAAAAAAAGATAATACAGACAAAACAATTATAAAACATACATTAATAAAACATACTTTACATATATTTTTCTGTACCACAAAAAAAGACGTACCTGTGGTTTTAAATTTCATTCATTATTTTATAACTTACATCATAATATCCATTTTTATTATGTACATAATGATAAATAAATAAATAAGAAATGATGGGTGAATCGACGTGGGGCGAAACTATGTGGGGCGAACATGAAATGACGCTGTCCGTTTTTCTGCGAGAACAATGTCCCAATCGTCATTGACTTTATAAACTGTGTTGCATACTGTTTCCTCATGTCTTCCACATGTTTTCCTTGCAAACACACGTACTATAAACATTTTAAGAGCGCTTTAGTGACAGCAGAGCATACCTCCACCGTGAAGACGTCACACCGGAACTCGAGTCAGCGTTACTTTCCTTTAGCGAAATGCCGTTAAAAAAACAAAAACATTGTGCCGATTTTGGAATACACTTTTGTATCGCGTACTGTTATTTCACCCAACCACCGATAGAAATTAAACACCCACCACCTACAGAATCATATAGTATCATTTATATCCTACGACCTATAGAAATTTATATTGGTCAGCCCCAATCGCCCACGTAAAAATATATCTGCCTCACCCTACCACCCGTAGAAAAAAATATATAGCGCCGCCAAACAGTGTTTTATTCTGGAACAGCCCTAAGACAATTCCATTTATTTGACAAGGTGTTTTTTGGGGGGAAATGACTGATCAGCTTCCAGACATTGTAAATCCTGATTATCTGGGTTTACAATGGACGCAAAGGCTATTATAGTCGGGTTAAGGGTTAACCATAACTTCTTTTTACTTTGTGTTCTACTCTATTTTAGCACAACGAACGCTGAAAAGCAGCATCTAACATTGTGAGCCAATGACCTTACACAGTTGTCTCAATGTTATTTTATCTATTTGCTCGATTTCTTCGAAACATCCTCGGTAGCTTAGTAAACAAGGCAATAGGGTTGCTCCCTCATCAAGGGCAAGGTACCTATGAAGTTTCATGATGGTGGGTGTTGTACTCTGAAACTTATCGCGTGAAATGAGTAATTGTTAGAGGATTGACGTAGTTTTGGCACCCACCAAAATAAAAGTTGGTCTGGCTAGCAGAAACGCACTTATTTGTTGTTTGGCTTCATCATATGTCCATAACTGTGTAATTTCTGATGTTATACTTGTTTTCTGACAGTTCTCATAAGCGCAAAATGTTACGAAAAAAAATACACAAATCAGCTGGTAAAAACCTGTATAACTTTATATAGCTATCTAAATTGACAAAGAAGCTGGACAAATAATATAGGATGAATACCTATTTGCCATCATCCTCCTCCTCCTCTTGTAGGATTTCATCTCCCTGTGCCAGACCTTGCTGTTTGATGATGTTTAATGCTATCTTTCCAGCCTCTGAAATAATTCATAGAGAGTACTAAATTACAGTTATGTGTGTATGTCACTCACATGGAATAGTCTGTACAGAACTCATGAATATATATTTTTATCAATACAGTCAGTCCAAGAGACAGCGAGAGCCTTGCTTTCAGGGTGGGAGAAAGGAGAGATGCAGTCACTTAAACATCGGCCATTTGGCAAATTCACAATTCCCGACCGATATTGTCTAAAAAGTCTCGAAAAACAACATAAACAAGGGGTCAATGACCTTGAAGCTCTACTGATAGGTTGTTGATAGCTAGATCAACATTCCTGTGACGTTTCATGAAAATCCGTTAAGAAATTTCAGAGGAGTAGTCGCTTTTGCTACAAGTTTTCATTATATAACTCTATGTAAACAAAGATGGCCGCTGGCGGCCATGTTTAACGTCAAATCAAAATAAATTTTGACCAGGATCAACATCATGTCATACTGATCATTTTAGAAAAAGTCCCATATCAATATCACTAATAGTTTTCAAGAAGTAGTCGCTACAAACTTGTATTTTGAAAATTTATTTTTAGCCGTGGCGGCCATCTTGAATTTCCGGCCGACCTGAAGTTTTGCTAGGATCAATTAGACATCAAGAGAAACATTCGTGTGAAGTTTCATGCAAATCCGTCAAGTTGTTCCAGAGAAGTAGTCGCTACAAGTTTTCATTATATAACTCTATGTAAACAAAGATGGGCGCTGGCAGTCATGTTTTCAAAATAACTTTCGACAAGGATCAACATCATGTCATACTGATCATTTAAGGAAAAGACGCATATCAATATCACTTATAGTTTTCAAGAAGTAGTCGCTACAAACTTGTTTTTTGAAAAAATATTTTATTACGTGGCGGCCATCTTAAAATTCCGGCCAACCTCAAATTTTGCTAGGATCAATTAGACATCAAGGGCAACATTCCTGTGAACTTTCATGAAATTCCGTCAAGTAATTTCAGAGGAGTAGTCGCTACAAGTTTTCATTATATAACTCTATGTAAACAAAGATGGCCGTTGGCGGCCATGCTTAACGTCGCATCAAAATAATGTCGACAAGGATCAACATCATTCCATACTGATCATTTAGAAAAAGTCCCATATCAATATCACTTATAGTTTTCAAGAAGTAGTCGCTACAAGCTTGTTTTTTGAAAATTTATTTTTAGCTGTGGCAGCCATCTTGAATTTCTAACCAACCTGAAATGTTGCTAGGATCATTTAGACATCAAGAGCAACATTCGTGTGAAGTTTCATGGAAATCCGTTGAGTAGTTTCAGAGGAGTTTTTACTAAATAACTCTATGTGAACAAAGATGGCTGCTGGCAGCCATGTTTAACGTCTAATCAAAACGATTTTTGACAAGGACCAACATCATGTCATGCTGATCTTTTTAATAAAAGTCCGATATCAATATCACAGAGAGTTTTCAAGAAGTAGTCGCTACAAACTGGTTTTTTAAAAATCTATTTTTAGATCTGGCAGCCATCTTGGATTTCACATCAACACGAATTTTTGCTAGGATCAACTAGACTTCATGGGCAACATTTCTGTAAGTTTTATGAAAATCCATTCTGTAGTTTCAGAGGAGTAGTCACTACAAAAATAGTTTACGGACGGACAGACAGACGGACGACGGACACCGCACCACGTCATAAGCTCTGCGTAATGCCTATTTTGGAAAAAGTAGGTCACAGTGACCTAGTTTTTAGGGTATGGTCAGTGCTTGATGAGAGGAAGGTGTTGTTAAAGTTTGATGAAGATCGGGCATGGTAATGCTGGGATATATAGAAAAAACAAAATGTTGACGACCGCCTGTCCGGTTTACGCCAATCAATAAGCCAATTTTTTTAAAAAAAAAAGTCTAATAATTGGCTAAAAGATTTAAAATCCTAGCGCTAGCCTAGTATTCCTATCCAGGAAAACTACAAATTGTATTTTATTTAGTATCGCACTAAGAGGTAGCCAGAAATCCATCACCAAAATAAACTGACGAATCAGTGACCAGATTTTGACACACTTCTAACTTTCGGTAGGTGATAAACTCTTTATACTAGATGTTCAACCAAGATTACTATTATAATTAAGGGATTTACAGGGTGATTATTGTAAATCCCTGCATATGGCATGTATATTTATCCAAATTGATTCAATATATATATGTATCTTTCTAAATCGAATCTTGAAAATTTACCATCTTTTTACTCTGCCAAAGGTTTTTAAGTTACAATAGAACTTAAGGATAAAAGCCGAGTAACAAAGATTTTATCACCTATTAAAAATAAGGTAAAATCTCCATATTTTGGCAATGGAAAATCAAGAATACCAGGTCGTCTTGTTTATAAAGAGTATATTACGTGTAAAGGGGAGTAACTGCTATATAAATGTTAATACACATTTACAAACTGATTTGAGATGTTCAAGCAACGGACACATTTCGTCCGTGTTTAGGTTTTATTGTTTTGAGTGTATATCTACGTTTTGTTTGACGCTCAAGCACCTGTATACCTTAACCTTTGTTATGAAGCAAATACCTAAATAAATGCTGGCCTGAAAAATATCAAAACGACTGGCAAGTGGCCTGAAATGTCACTCCCCCTTTCCCACTTATCAAACAAGCAAGTGACATATTTCAGTTCAGTGATGGCATATTACGCCACCTGTAAGGGTTATAGTCTGTCCACTCTCCACGGCCGATGTGATGATGTTGCCGTCAGACGTTGATATCATAGTAATTCCTTGACTTTCCAACCAGTTGATCGCATCAGTTGTACTGGTATCTGAAATGGTGTAGAAAATGTAGCCACGATAGCCTCAGGTGTACTGGTATCTTAAATGGTGTAGAAATGAAGACACGATAGCTAGCCTCAGGTGTACTGGTATCTGAAATGATGAAGACACGATAGCCTCGGGTGTACTGGTATCTGAAATGGTGTAGAAAATGTAGACACGATAGCCTCGGGTGTACTGGTATCTGAAATGGTGTAGAAAATGTAGACACGGAACCATCTGGTGCGAATCGATGGGTGAACAGGAAACTGTTGTAACCAGAGCTCTAGATAAGGATTTTACTAAATATTTTTGTTTACCCCAATCATTTTTCTGATCAATATGTTTACTCTTCATTTGTTCACATCTGCTTTTTTCTTCTTCAATTATTCAGAATTATTGCTTAGCGTAATTTGTTCTGAATATGTTCAGATAGAGTAGGAACAGTTTGACAATAGAACCATAATTTCTGAAGATGGAAATTGGGGAAAATAATAAATGGCTGTATATTTAAATGTTTCGTTAACACATTAAAATAAATCTTTTGTGTTTTTCCTATATTATTTTTGCGTTTTTTTTAAATTTTGCTAGGATCAATTAGACATCAAGAGCAACATTCGTGTTAAGTTTCATGAAAATCCGTCAAAAAGTTTCAGAGGAGTAGTCGCTACAAGTTTTCATTATATAACTCTATGTAAACAAAGATGGCCGCTGGCGGCCATGTTTAACGTCGCATCAAAATAATTTTCAACAAGGATCAACATCATTCCATACTGATCATTTTAAAAAAAGTCCCATATCAATATCACTTATAGTTTTCAAGACGTACTCGCTACAATCTTGTTTTTGGAAAATCTATTTTTAGCTGTGGCGGCCATCTCGAATTTCCGACCAACCTGTAATGTTGCTAGGATCATTTAGACATCAAGATGCTGATCATTTTAGAGAAAGTGCCATATCAATATCACTTCGAGTTTTCAAGAAGTAGTCACTACAAACTTGTTTTTTAAAAATCTATTTTTATATTTGGCGGCCATCTTGGATTTCACATCAACAAGATAATTTGGTAGGATCAACTAGACTTCATGGGCAACATTTCTGTAAAGTTTCATGAAATCCATTCAGTAGTTTCAGAGGAGTAGTCGCTACAAAAATGTTTACGGACGGACAGACGGACGATGGACACCGCACCACGGCATAAGCTCTGCTGATCTCTATCAGTAGAGCTAAAAATGTGTTGTTTGGCTCTGACATTTATTTGCGTAAATTACGCAGATACGAGGCTTATCTAGAGCTCTGGTGACTATATATAAATAAAGAACAAGATACAAGATTCGCGCTGAACATTGAGATGCATAGAAATAGTAATCCTCATTTGCCTATGTAAGGTCAGTCATCCTTAGAATTATGATGTGTTTGCCATTTGCAGACTTTTAGGATTGAAATTAAAGGCTAACAAACACGTTGTTTTATATCAGACTCATGATAGCTAGCACATGGGAAATCCTTAGGAAAAACTTCCTAGGATGGAAAAACTTCCTAGGATATCAAAATAACGGTGTGCCGCATCTGCATGGTGATGTAAGTGCGTATATACTACAACACTAACAAATACATAAAACATAAAAGTCACAACAAATACAATACAGGATAGTTTTATCTGTTAATGTTTAAAAACAAAAATGTTGAAATAAACACTTGATGGTTACTAACTTACAAGCAGCATAATGAACTTACTTGTGGTATTGGTCTGTGCCGTCGCCTCGGCCAACGCTGCTAATGTGGCCAGCACCGACGTACTGCTACCGTCCTCTATGGATTCATCTGTAATTAAGTACAACAGATGATGGGACTTTGTGTATAAGCAGTATTGCCACGATTTTCACTGCTCATTTTGAAAAAATCACAGGGGTGGGGTAAAAATATGTTTTATTTTTTAATTTCTACTGTTTTATAAGAATATGCCCCATAAGCACAACCCACTTGGCAAGGATTGGCCTTTTGCATGTGTGAGCATACCCTGTTTTAAATTTTTGATTTATTCACCGACAGGACGAATGCACTTCAGAAATTTTCTGAATTCCGATTGACTTTTTTAAAATGTGCAACCTATTAATATCTTATATATGTACTGCCATCACAAATTTAAAAAAAGTTTGGATACAACACTACTTCTGATTGGTTGACAGATGCAACATTACGTTTCACTGAAAATGATGTCACAGCAACGTATAATCAAATGAATCAAAATGGCAGCCACATAAAATGATTTTGGACTGTCCTTTTAACAGGTTTTGCTCCTGAAGGACAAACATAAAACCCACCACTCTGTTATCATCAATACTCCTATATCGAGGGTTCAACTTAACAGTGGTGTAACTACGTATTAATGGAATAGAAGATACATTAGTATCGCACTGACCCTCAAATTTTGCAATTCAATTGAATACACATGTATACCTGCTGATTCTGTTTTCAAGTGGTGCATGTAATGACTATCGTCTCCGTCGTTGGATATCGTGTGACCCTCGATCGTAATGCCCTCGGCCTCGTCGATGTCCTCCGCCGTGACTTCAGACGTTTCCACGGTGACAGTTTCTGTGGGTTCCTGGTGACCGCCAACGGCAAGGTAAAATTTAACTTTTCTATCCACTTGCTATTTTTTTGCGAATGCGTATACTGCATCATTTTTTTCCTTTCAGTCGAAGACATTTATGTGCATAAACAGTTTTTTGCGAGTGCAGAAATTTCAACTGATATTTTCTCAAATCAACTTGCAATTTGCGAATGCTAATGCTAAATTTTAACCGTGTCACACCTTCTCTGTGCTCTTATTTCAGCCAAAAGATTTTCTGCATGTGTCAGACAGAATTTAAATACAACAAGTATACATGTATAATAGAGGTTAAGACACTGAAGACTGTAAAGATCAAAGAAATGTCCTTCAAAACTGATGAGCATGTCCTTTATTTGACCTTGATGTAGTGGATAATGCCACAATGTGCGTATAGCCAAAGATTTATGAAGAAATCAAATGGTTCAAAAAATGTTTCCGTGACCAAAAGAAAAAAAATAACTTAAAAAGTTACACCTATGTTTAAGCCAGACTATACTTATTTTAACCCATAACAGGGATTTTAAAATCGTTTCTATATGGGAGTGTCTTAATTTCAAAGTGCATCCCTCCCTTCCACCCCCACCACCCCCCCCCCCCTCCCCACCCCCCTACGTATTTTTTTCTGTAACAGCGCTTATTTTGAACTTTTGTCCGGAGTATAATATTACTGCCAAGTTTGTGTTCAGCCAGTTTCCACGTCTGTTAACTGAATTGACTTGTTTTGGTATGCTTTTTAACTTTCTATCATTTTGTTGTACTCGTACTTATGCTCAGTGTTGTTGAGCTGACCAACCTGACACGTCTGGGACCACAGCAAATGTTTTACCGAACAACACCACTTTAGTGCAACAACCTACTATATACAGCCTGATCTGACCACGGACATTCCGTGATATTACTGACCAGGCGTGTCAACGTCGGGAAAATACACACACGGGTCGTGCTCATAAAGTACCACCAACCATGCAGTACGGACCTACACAGAAGTTATCCTGAACTATGGCTAGTTTGGAACACCACTCTTACGTACATGTAAGTTACCTTTACCTAATAGTAAACTTATAGGCCCTTATGGCCCGTATAACAGTTTGTTAAAGTTCTCAGGCCATGTTTTGTTTCATGAACATGTTTATGTTTATTTAAATCGAAATCAATACACAACAATAGATATTTACAATTCACACATAACAATATCTGTGAAAACCGAGAATAAGATTTTATTTGATGACATAGAAAACTTTTAACAGGTAAATTAATCCACAGGTAAATGTATTTATCAATTATCTGGCAATAGTTGTGCAACTATACATATACAATTCAGATTAACCTCATTTCACCGTGGGGCGTCCGTGGCCGAGTGGTTAACGTCTCTGACTTGAAATCACTTACCC
The DNA here is from genome assembly GCA_037043455.1 of Cyrtodaria siliqua. Taxonomy (NCBI): domain Eukaryota; kingdom Metazoa; phylum Mollusca; class Bivalvia; order Adapedonta; family Hiatellidae; genus Cyrtodaria; species Cyrtodaria siliqua. The sequence goes on along the minus strand of JAWPHD010000380.1, from coordinate 129,280 downwards.
CTCACCGCTGTAGGTTCGATCCCTCAGGGGCCTAGGAATCTTTATGTGAGGAAGCTATCCAGCTGGCTTACGGAACGTCGGTGGTTCTACACAGGTGCCCGCCCGTGCACGAAAATTGCCCGGAGGGGCACCTGGGGTCTTCCTCCACCAATGGAAGCTGGAAAGTCGCCATATGACCTTAGCTGTTGGTGCGACTATAAAATCCAATTCAATCAATCAATCATTTCACCGTACAGTCACGCAGTGGTAAAAGTAGTACCTACGTCATGCAAATAATACTTATTTTTTACATACAACTTAGTAGTGGTTTTCAATATATGTTTCTCTCCGAGACTATCAAGAATGTTCATATGATGTTTAACAGTTGAATTTGTTAATTGATACTACAAAAAGGGTGGCCATTCATCTTTAACTTATGTTTGTTTTTATTATTTACCTTGCCAACTTCAAAAACTCACCTGAGCCAGCTGTATAGTTTGTACAATATCTGACCGACCGTTGATTATGGCAATATCTAACGGGGTCCTCTCAAACTTATTCTCAAAGTTGACGTCGGCACCCGCCTTCAATAACGTCTCAATCACCAGAAGATTGTCTTTCTCTGTGGCCCAGTGCAGGGGCGTCATCTTCAACTAAATCATGATTAAGACATATACAACACGTTCTTGTTTAAGTAGGTTTTTTTCTATAAAAAATTAGAATACAACAGCTTGGAAGTATCCTTTGCAACTAAATTAAGAAATGATAAAGATTACACACTCTCTTAAGCTGGAATCCAGCGCCTCAGAAATGGTGCCTTCCATCAGTTGATTGCCTTTCCACTTTATAGGGACGTCATTTTCAACTAAATTGAGTATTAAGATATAATTTCCATGTTCTTGTTCAAGTAGGATATTTCTAAAATTGGAAACTAGCACCTCGGAAATGATCTCTCTCTGTCTCTCTCTTTGTAGGGGTGTCATTTTCAACTAAACATGTTATACATATCGCCAATAAACAGACAAAGTTTGTCGAACACATTTCAAAGTGTCCGTCTTTGGTTGAGTCAATTACAAATTGTTTAAAAATATTATGCAGATAAAGTAATAATGTGAACATTGGGGTCTCAAAGTTTTGTCAAATCTCTTTCCTTAAATATTAAAATAATTAAATTACATATGAACCCTGAGATGTAACTATATCCTTAAACATACCATGTCTTTGCACCAATATCGGCTGCTTATTGAAGAAGAAGGTTTACGATCTCCACGTGCCCCTCCTGGGATGCCACGTGCAGATGGGTGCGATCCACCTTGGTCCGGGTATCACGACCGATACCGGCACGTAGCAGCACCTCGGCTGTACTGATGTGGCCATACTGGGCCGAGAAGTGAAGCGGTGAAGTTCCCAGCTGCAATTTAATGCATTATCAGTAAAAATATTAAAACTGAAAATATAATATGTTTTGCTTCCCCTAGGTGGACCATTCATTTTCCCATGCAGTAAAGTTGTTCGAGAGTAAGGCAGCATTCCCTAACACAACATTATGGCATACATTTTTGTTTAAGGGAGAAATTAATGTAAATGAAAGTGTTCTATTGATTACCGTATGGAAAATTTAAAGCTGCAGTATGTTTACTTTTAACACTAAAGGGAATGTAGGCATACAGCCAATGTCATTTTATAACTGTGATGTCATAGCTCTCAAAATGGCAGCATCAACATCCGTCCAACAGAACCTTGTACTGGTCATATCATCTTTGTTTATCATGAGATTTTGGTAATTCTTTCTCCTTCTTCTAAGTTTTTAACAACTCTAAATAATAATGACTATTGCCTACATTCCCTTAACATAGACCTACGATACAGACTTTGTGTCAGGTATAAATGTATAATATTACCATCATATTTGCATTAAACTACCCTATGTACCCAAGTGTTAATTGAAACAACTAATCTGAAACATACCCGTCGGTAAAAAGTTTTTAACCCTGCGTTTAAATAATTTAACTCCCCTACATATATAATGGAATGTTGATTTTTTTTAATTAAGACCATTCCATTTATGTGACAATTGGATGTTTTGGGGGAAATGACTGATCAGCAGATTGACATTGTAAACCCTGATCAGTCTGCAAGTTACTCGCAGGCTTATCTGGGTTTACAATGGAAGCAACGCCTATTATAGCCGTGATAAGCGGGTTAAACAACATCTCCCCTGTGGTATCAATATACCTGTGTTATGCTTAAAATGTAGAGGATTCAGGGTTACTGTACATCAGGTTACACATCAGGTATTGATACTAAATATTTGTCTAGTTTGGATTATGTTACGTGTATTTCCAAAGTTTTAAGGCTTCCGAATACTTCTTAACTGTTTCAATTTATGTTCTGCTTTTTAGTTTAGTTTTAATATTCAACATTCTATGTATATCACAGCTTTTTATTGCATGTGTTATTAAAATTGTATTATATTAAAATCTGCCACAAAAACAGCTGTTGTTTTATATTCCTTTGTATGAGAAGACTCAAAAATATTCCCTTGATGCCAATAAAAGGAAGGTCATGTTTTCTGTTGAAAGATATTATTGCTTGGGCTTAATTGCTGTAGCCACTAGTTTTATTCAGAAAAAATAATCATTTACAAAGAAAGTAAATTATTCTTCCAAACTAAACAAAAGTAAACTCTTATTCTGTCTTGTTCAAAGGGATTGATTTCTTCTTGAAAATAACTTTTTTTAACTAGAAAGTGGTTCCATTGAACACTTGTGTTGTCTGCCATGTGCTAATTCCATTTATGAGCTGGTTGCAGTTAGGTTGTAGGTTAAAGTTTTATAAAAAAAGGGCATGACTCTTGTCAAACTGGAAGTCAGACTGAGAGTTATTGGACATGTTTAACGAAATTCTTTGAGTTAAGAGGAAGATGTGTATGAAGTTTTTACCATTTTTGCAGCGGCCTGTAAAATGCACCTTCACCACCCAAATTTCTTTTAAATCATGAACATTTCCCCATTTTTATACTTACCTTGGAAATTTCATTCCCAATCCATGGATTTTTTCCCCCAATTAAGGGCAAAAACCCCCTTCCCCAAAACTGGTAAAAAGGCCCTGACTTTTCAAGTTATGGCCAAGTTATGGCCAAGTTAGGTTGCAGGTTAAATAGTGACAGATGATGACTGACAAAGGACAAAGTGATCTCTAAGTGTCTGCCATGTTATTCAGACGACACACAAATGACGTAATCAAGTTACACCCCTGGGTATTATTGGTTTCTATTGTGAATCATTGTTATTGGTTTCTATTGTGAATCATTGTTATTGGTTTCTATTGTGAATCATTGTTATAACAATGTAAACGTAACGTACCCAGTCTGTGGTGAAGGGTGCACCATTGGACATAAGTGTTCGAACCTCATCTGTCACCCCGCGCTTGGCTGCGTCTAGAAGCCGCTTGCCTAGATCCACCAGGGACATGATACACCTGTACTATATGGACGTATCCTGAAATATAAATACGTTAAGTTAGCATAGCACATGTAAAGTTTAGAAGTTATTCATGTACGATAATTATTTCCTTAATAGTAGCGACAGGGGGCTATTCAAAATCCCAACTGGGCACCCTTATAAAATTAAAAAAAAAAAGCTTTAACAGAAGATCGAGAATTTATTTGTTTTTAATCTTTGGATTTTTTCCCCCTCTTACTTCTCAATATATCTAAAATGTATCATATTGTACTGAATAATTGTAAACTGGGTTCGACACCAACGCTTGTCGGCCAAAATAACACAAGACAAAGCTGACAAATGTCAAACCCAAAGTGTCTACGACACCATGCCAAAGATCTAGCAGCACTACAAAACAAGGCATATGAAGTGTTGATAAATGTAAACACTGATCCCAGAACAACATTGTATATGTGTTTTTATTTTATTGTAATGTTTCGGTAAGTATAGCTGGGATTGGAAGTCTGTACTGGATAAAAAAAAAATTGGCGTCAAATATGGCGGTTCGTAAGGCAAGATAGTAAATTCCAGCAACTTCAGCTGCAAAGCATCATCGTCCAAGTCATCCCAAAGGAGATATATTGATACTTAAAGCTATACAATCCCGATAAAAGGCACACTAGAACTGAACAAATCTAACGGTTATTACGCATGTTGTACTAAGTGATTTCTGTATACGTGTGGGTTCATATATACAACATGCGCACCACCTAGATTCACTGAATATTAATGAGATAAGGCGGTACTGTATGAGACGCTTCAGGTACTTTGTGAATCGACCACTGGTCTTATAACGGGTATAAAAGTGGATTTTAGCAGACGGCATTTTACCACCGAACTGATGAGACCAATCTTCAGTAGAAAGACCTAATAGGAAATACAAGTCATTAGAAATTGAAAAGGAAGCTATAAATGTACTTACATGTTACTCAAACAACCTTATAAGTCCATATTTATATATAATCCAAAACAATACCTATAATTAAACGTAGCCTTTCCAACTATCGCGTTGCATCAAAGAAACTATTATATACAAATAATCCTCCATTTTTATGTGTGTGTGTGTGTGTTTGTGTGTAGTGTATATTGACACAAAACACAAGGGAGACATTGTTTATCGAAATTGGAATATTGGTAGAGGCTCGTGGTAATGGTAAAGATGGAGATATAGTATTTGTTATGTGAAGTTATGCATGCATGGTTTAAACATATTAGTAGATTATAAATCAACATAATTTTAATGAATTCCTCTTATTAAATTTATGCATAAATTGAAATTTTGAAATTGAAAATAAAATGGATAGGTGATACAGAGAGACACAGAGACAGAGAGAGAGACATGGAGAGTCAAAAAGAGGTTGAAGGAAAGAGAGAAAGAGAGAGAGAGACACACACACAGAGAAAGAGAGATACAGAGAAAGAAAGAAAGCGAGAGGAAGGGAGGGAAAAAAGTGAGAAAAGGGGAGAGAGAGAGTGGGGGAAGGAAGGTGTAGGGTGGAAGCAGTGAGATAGAGAGAGAGTTTCTATATAGTCTTATAAACATAGGCGTAAGACCCGGAGGACTCCACATCCCAATGTTTCGGGGTGGGGCCCAATATTGATGTTTTCACGAAACAAAAAAAAATGCAACACAAATGTATTAATTGGCAATCTGAACATTAACATTCTGATTAATAATATTTCAAAATCAAAGAAATTATGAAAGATGTCAGCTTCCGTCTGTAAGACAGGGTAAGTGTTAACTAAAAACCGAAATTTTTAGTATAACATTTAAGTTCAAATACTAGTAATTAATCTTTCCTAAGTTTATTGATTTGTAAAGTAATTTTGAATGAAAACTGGCCCGTAACCAGCCCTGAATTTTAACCGAGGCATATCCTTTAATTTGGTGTCCAGTGGCATTAACCTCCCTCTCCACCCTATATTTTGTTTTAATTTCCTTCAATGTGTTGCATTTCCCCCAGGGTCCTTATATACTAGTATATAGTTGTTCTTATGTAAAGTATGTACATCCCCAAAATTCACCCAAGACAAATACCTCTGTGTGCCCCAGTGTAGCTACGGACCTGGAAAACAATATGTTGAAAAGCAATGGTTTATATTCACGGTGGACAGACGTAACGGACACTGGCTGCTCAAAACAGCGTTACCTTGATCCTGGTTACTCATGTAAAGGACCCTGGCGGGTAAACACACGTAAACTATTAAAACAATTTTGCTGAAAAATAACTGCTTTTGCTCGGAAGCATTGATCCTTTCGACATTAATATGCAAATGAGCTACTTTATCCCAGGTTTGCCAGGCTGGATGTACGGGGTCCAAACGGGGTTTATAATATTTCGAGATTAAACATATCATCTTGTTTCTTGTCTTAGTAGAAAAAAAGCATAGGCCCAAACATCACATTCTTCAATTTTCTTTCCATTTCCCACAGCTTATTTACGATTTAGATGGTATTTGTCTGATCCGGAGAACTATTTCTTCTCTACACAAGGCCAGGGCCCCTATGAATATGCATACAGTGATTGGGTTGTGTTTATCTCTTTTATGCGAATGAACACCCAATCAAAATGACAGCTGACGCTCTCTCTGTCTGTTAGCGTAGTGATACATTTCGTCAATGACGATCTGTTGCGGCTTCTAGCGTGCTCGAATTTGGTCGCCTGCTAAGGACTAGGGCTTGAAAAGACCCCTAGTCCAAAAACGACTAGATATGTTCCCCTGTTCGAAATATCTCGGTCTGATATCAGCGGTGGAAGATAAATCTGCGACATTTTCAATTGAGTGGGGTTTATGCGAGGGTCAACTTATGGAAAAAAACAACGTGCTGAGATATTTTAAAGATTTTTACATTTAACGAGTTTTCACCCTCCAAACATCTGCGATGAACTCGTACACTTCAAGGGTGCTGGCGTGGTCTACTTGATAGCACGTTGCATTTGACCTGGATGAAGCCTTATCGCCGCAAGTCAATTTCTTCTGTGTATTATTGAGTAAAACATGTTCCTTTATTCTCGTCCGTCCGATTGGTATGTACACCGGTTCTGTGTTTCGGAGTCTATCCTTGGAACAATTTGCTCAAAGGAAAATATATTCGTAAGTATGATTAGGTCAGCTTCTCGGATTTGTATGTATCCTTCCTTTCTTTTGGGAGACCGGCTATAAATATTGTTTCATTCCCAGATACGCTGTGATTGTGTGTTTTTTTATGTATTGTGTTTTTTTTTTAATTTTCGGATTTTTACAGACAGTGTGTACACAGCTGCGTGCTCTAAGATAATGCCTTTTGAATAAACCTTTTTTTTTTAAATATTGAATGTTGTTTAACGGATCATCAACACAGTATAGGCTATTTAGAGCCGTCCCAGAGAGAGAGGAAGGATACATAGGAATCCGGGAACCGTGCCCTATTCTTATTATCGAATATATTCCTATGGTTCTTTAACGTGCTCGGAGGACAGACCGATACACGAGACCGCCCGGTTTACGTCCTAGTGGCACTACGGAAGATTGAACCCGGGTCCTCCGGTTACAAATATAAAAACTGTTTTAGGTCATTGTCGTGTAAAACGGCGACAAAAACCATCATGCAGCGCGTTGCGGGGAAAGTTAGTTTGGTTAATGTCTATTGCGGGCCCATAGTTTATTTGAGGGTACTGTCGACGGAAGACAGGTCGTGAAGAGAGAATTATCTCAAGGCGCAAACGTATATACACGAACGTAGGTCCGGAGTACATTTTTTTTTTAGTATTGTACCTTGTACGACATAGATGCATTTAGCTAAACTCACCACCAGATTCTATCACTATAACAAGATCACACCCTCTACATTCAATACTGGGCTGTTCTTTTTTTATTTTCCATCATGCTTCCACATGAATAATTTTAGTACCGGTGGTCCAGAGTGGTGAGGCACTGTTTCAAGTTCACCGCTACGGTCGTGGGTACGAATCCAGCTCATTCCCAGATTTCATGAGGCATACACTACTTGGCCTACTGGTCTGCCTTGCCTCCCCCACGAAAATATCGACCATCATATATAACCTAAAATGTGCTGAAGATGACTTAAAACACCATGCAACCAATAGATGTGTTTTTTTATTGTTTGTTTTGGTGGAGCCATAGTCCCGATCGTCGTTTTCTCTTTAATCTGAAGGTATATATCAACCAGGATCCGGTGTCAAAGATACAGATCGTTGTCAGAATCTCAAGCATTTTTTACAAAGCCACCAGGGTCCGGTGCTCTGAAATTTAGACATGATGTAAATATTTGCAGATTTTTAGACTAAACAGTTATCTTTATTGAACAACAGCAGTTGCAAACCAGTTTGGGATCACATTAAATCAGTCAGAGAGAACATATGGAAGTTTGGCTTTTTGAAGTCATCAGCTTTGTATCGACCGGTTAAGAGTAAGCTTGTTAGGAATTATTCTACATTTGCTGTACATAAGAAAATGCATTTCGAAGGATATGATATTCAAAAGTTCCGTCGCATAAAGTTTTTTTCTTATATATACGATACTGTATCTTTATGTTCGAATTTTTTGACATCAGTGTCCCTTTACCAACCAAGGTCCGTTACAAGTGCAACCAGAATCAAGGTAACGCAGTTTTGAGCAGCCAGGGTCCGTTACGTCTATCCATCGTGATATTAGCAGTCTTCGCGATTGAGCATATTTATGTAAAGTAACTTAATTAATACGACATTGTTAATCGGCCTCCGTAGCGCAATAGGTTAACGCGCTGTCTTAGTATGCTTTCGGCGTTGCGGACGGGGTTCTAGTCCAGGACTAAGCACTTTTAAAAACTTTTTTTTTTATGAATTTTCTTTTTTATGAAGAAGTAGTATTCAAATGCCTTCCAAATTCGTCCGATTTAAATATTAACAAACATATGCATAATAGCACGCACACAAGCACGGTTTAGGCACGCACCCACAAAAGCTCGCACGCAAGAGCGATGGATGGGCGACATTCATGTGTATACCCCTTCCTCACATCCTGAAAACTACGATTTGCGAGAAATAATATTGCTGGTCTTTTTCTAACAAATAAAATTCCATATATATAACTTAATTTGAACAATATCCTTCAAGTGTCTCATTGTAAACAATAATTTCTCCCTGTCCCGACTCAACACTTGAGCATGTATTTCACGTGTCATACTATTGGCTACTGATACACGCTCTCTGTATATGTATGCATGTATAATACGTGTGTGATTTTGGATTATTTGAAGGATATTTTAGGAAATAAGTATATACAAGATATGGAACATATGTGGAATACGCCGGTAAGTGTTTATAATTCTCTACATAGTGATGTATTTACGTTATGTCTTACGCATTTTACGTGTTACCTTTCGTTCAACAATACAAACATGTATATAGTTACATTGCACGCCACTAAATATCCTCATCGAGTTGAATAATCTGTAGTTATCGAATATCTGAGCAAATTGCTATATAAACGTTTAGGCTTATATACCCGTAATCGCTGGGTGTTACAATTTCAAAGTTACCGAAGCGTTTATCACGCCTATTATGCAAATGCCTCGATATACGCTATGACAATATACCAGCCTAAACAATGTAGACAACAAACCAGCAAAGAACTTCATCTATAGGCGTTCTTATGTTTAAAACAACTTGAAATTGTATTATTTTAGCGGGATTGTGTAGCTTTAAATAGGGTCTCTAGGTTCCTGATAACAGCTAAAAAAATCAGCCATCTACGTCTTATTATTTTTGAGATATGAAAGGTTGAAAATGCAGCTTAAAATGACGACCGTGATTTCCGAGCGAAATCGGGCACCTACCGGCCATATCTCATGAACTACTTGTAGTAGAGAGCTAAAATGTCAGATTTGTTCTTATGAATGGATATAGAAGATATACTGTGAATATGAGACAAATCTGAGACCAAAGTGTGTGGGCCATACGTTGAATTGAGATGGACTGACCCCTATGTAAACTTTGGGTCGCTGTGGCGGCTATTTTGATTATTCGTCGATAACGAAAAACACAAACATGATAGAGGCCAAGCCGAGGAACATGTTTATGATATTTCACAAGAACGGAATAAGTGGTTTTGGAGGAGATGTCGTTTGAAATTTCCTTAAATTTGACCTAATTTTAGCCATGATGGCCATCTTGGATGACTGCCGGCCGCGAAAAAGACAAATCTGAGGGGGACTATCCTAAAGTTTATTGTAATGAAGTTTCATGAAAATCCTACAAGCGGTTTCATTGCATAGTTATTGAATTAATATATTAATGAATATGTGTTTTTGTGACAATAATCATCGAAAGATACCAGAATATGACCGGAAAATTACCGAAATCGACTATGTTATACATGCCGTGGATGAAGGTAAGCCGGTAGATGCTATATACTTGGACTTCTCTAGGGCTATTGATACTTTTCCTCATGAGAGGCTTATGAAGAAAATGTACAGCCATTGCATAGCTGGTCGTGTGTGGAATTGGATCGAGTAATGGCTTAGTGGTAGACAACAGAAGGTAGTCTTGAATGGTCTAAATATGCGCCTGTCTTGAGTGGAGTGGCTCAGGGGTTTGTATTTGGACCAGTTATTTTCTTACTTTTTATTAATGACATTGATTCAATTGTTTCAAGCGGCATACAGAAATTTGCTGATGATACGAAAATATATCGACCTGTTCATTCCAAAACAAATATTAAATCATTACAAGAAGAGGACTGGCAAATGGTATTTAATGCAAGAAAGTGTTAAGTTATTCACTTTTCTATAATAATCCAAATCATGCTTACAACATAGGCAATGAACTGTTGGAGCGTGTATCTGAAGAAGAAGACTGAACACTAATTATTTCCAGCGATCTTAAGACTTCTAAACAATGTGTAGCAGCTGCCAAAAAAGCTAACAGGATATTGGGTATGATTAAAAGACACATAGTTGTTAGGGACCGTAATACTATTATCAGATTGTATAAGCAGAGCTCCAGTTAAGATGCGTATTTGCGTAAATAAAATGGTAGAAAAACAATATAAATACAAAACCATGCGTATTATAATGCCAGGAACGTGTGTACTCTTCCGGTACCAGGTGTCACAGGATCACCTTAGTGGTTGGGCTAACTCAGGAAAGAATCAATGACGGTGAATGCAATTACATAAGTTTAATGCAACTTTTAAAATATGTTTAATATACATGATATATATACAATTATCTAAAAAAAACAAGCGAATACACAAATGAACTATGAAAAGAATGTTCTCCTGAACGTTTAAGACGTTCTTAGTATTGTTATAAATACTGAATGTCTAAGACACTAAAGTGTTGTTAAAGCTATAACAATGTTGATCTAGCGCGATAACTGTGATGCGCGAGAGCTCATGAAGATGATGATGCGCGAATTCAATGGATGATTGTCATCAAATGCCTTCTGTAAGGGTTGATGACGCGATGCAATGATAGTTAATCTCCACTGAGATTGTGAGTAATATTCCTCCAGTGAGGATTGGTAACGGGCCCACCTTGTGTCCCGGGGGCTGTCGTTAGTAAAACCTGGCTGCGCAGGTACGGGGACCGTCTCCACCGCTTGTAAACGTTATTCGTGGAAGCTTAGCTCCACTCCTGGATATCCAAACCTAGATGGCTCACTCCAACCCTGGATGGCTTATATCCTGGATGGCTTAGGCTGTAATTACACATACGTTTTAGATGTCGGTTGACAAACATAACAATCTTGCATAATTATCATTACCCAAACAAATCATTATTCAATCAATATATGTACGAATGATGAGTAGCAATGTATACATATTCTACAACGCCATGTATACGCTATGTACGTCGCTGTTAATCAATGCCCCTAATACATGTAATATAAACATGATCAAATAACTCATATATTACACTCACTGAGTTATGCATGCACGCAATGTTAACAATCGTGTATTACAATCACTGAGTTATACGCCAACGTTAACTAATGCACCTATTATCCACTGTTATCAAATTAATATTGTTTTACAATTAATGATCAATTACAATAATTACATCTAATAAAGTAACTTCAAAATCATATGCTAGTCTAAAGTTATGTTTGAGAAACATCAATGCTAACCGGATGTCGTAACCGCCAAACAAGATGGCGCCGCCCACTGAATACAAATGTACGATAAAAGTTTAATAAAATTACTAACCACATGTTGCCTATGAATTTTGCCGTCCAATCTCTGTTCCAACAAAGTACTATCGACGATCCCGGCGAGAGCTAGAAGACAATGGGTTTTATAGCAAACATTACGCCCAAATCATTATTTCCCCCGTTCAGTCCGTGACAAACGTGGCTAAATCTACAGTATTCAATCTACACGAGAGGCCCCTTATACAATTTTGCCGTTTAAGGAAAATATACCTATACGTTTACATGCATTAGCACAAAACTAAACTTATGACACGGCCTCTCTGGCGGCCACTTAAAATGTGCACGCTTTTACGTGTTACATGAATAGATCATGAATATTGTGAAATTGTTTCAACTCGAACAATAGATTTTGGGTGTAACCGATACAAGAGCTATGTACGACCAGTACGCTCTACCCGTGACATTTTGTGACACCAGGAATGTCTACAACAAGAAAATTTGACGACAAATTCGACAGGCTACTGCAGTTTCATCCAGACTGCATCTTTGTCAACGTCGGCGGTAGCAACATAGATTCGAATACAACAGCACCAGGCGTGTACATAGGATTATTGACATTGTTCTTAGAGTGAAGGCTGCTGGCGTGAAACGGGTGTTTGTCGGCTGTATTACCGAGCGAGGAAATGTCAGAAACACAACTGTCGCACATTTCAATCAAGTGCGACGAAGTGTTAATAAGAGGCTGCGGGTTATGTTGCAGGAAGACTTCATCAATGTCATGAAGATGCTGAAGTTCCCTCGCCATTATGACGAAAACTTGGTTCATCCTGGAGCCAAAGAGGGTGGCATGAGAATCTTGACATCTGTCATAGATGTTTCTCATCCACCAAGAAATAAATGCTTTATGCATTATAAAGGCCCTTAAAAGGCCAAACAATATTGTTCGAAAGAACATCTCAAAATTGTCAATATCTATACCAAGGCCCCTTTAACAATATCAATAAATAAAATTATACTGTATTTATTATGCTTAACACATGTAAAAGAGGTCAAAAACTAATGCAAACCAGTGTGTTTTTTTTATGACTAATTTGGGGCCGAAATTCGGCTCCATTCACAATTCCAAAAAGTATCCTTTTTTCACAATTATATCCAAAAAATTCACAGTCTGAAGAAAAATAAAATTGGGGGGTAGGGTGGTGGGGGTGTGGGGGGGGGGGGGGGGGTATAAAATACAGACCAGTAAGGATACTAGTCTTAATATAAGCTGGTGTCAAAACTAGTCTGTATTTACCAAAAACAAAACTTAAAACCAAGGGTTATTAAAAACTGAAAATAAAAGTGAAAAAAGTTTATTTCTCTTTTGTTATAATATTTTACAATATTCACAATTTCTAGAAAAATGCCGCTATTTTTCACAATGGCACGAGCACAGGCTGCATTCACAAAACACATTTAAAAAAACACATCATCATCCGTAAATCGAATTTTATTAGCAAGTTATTTGTTAGCAATATTCATAAAATACGGAAAAAAACTAATAAATATTTTAAAAACAACATATTTTATAAAGTATTTTATAAAGTATATATCATTATTTGTACATTATCTTGTACTAGTCTCCTAATACTGTAAATAATGTATTCTATCAATATTTTATAATAATCAATTATAAAAAGTGTATTTCGGTGTATTCCGGTAATTCTATGGTGTATTCCGGTATATTCCAATAAATAGGTGTATTCCTATAATTCTATGCACCGCTGCAAAAAAATGCCAACACTGATCAATACAGGAACTCATTCTTCGTAAAAACAGTGATTAAGTGGAACCACCTGGACGATAACAGTAAACACTATCAGCGCCCAAACAGTTGAGGGATTCAAATTGTCCCTTTCTATCTATCGATGTATATATCTACTGATACTGCAGCACCCCCTCACGGGGATTATGTGCAGATGCGCGTCTGTGCAGTGTGAGTAGTTAAAAGAAAGATAAAATAGTTTTAAAATCAAGTGAGAGTGAGCAAAAAGTATGATAGTGTTATAATGTTAAAAGATTGAAGAAGACAAAGTGATTTTTAAAAGTAAGAATAAAACAAAGCTTCCTGTCTATGGCATGGAGTGGGTGACTGAGCACAGTGTGTTTTTTTATGTGTTTTGTGAATGCAGCCTGTGCCCATACCATTGTGAAAAATAGCAGCATTTTTCTAGAAATTGTGAAAATTGTGAAAATTGTGAAATATTATAACAAAAGAAGAATAAACATGTTTCACTTTTATTTTCAGTTTAATAACCCTTAGATTTAAGTTTTGTTTTTGGTAAATACAGACTAGTTTTGACACCAGCTTATATTAAGACTAGTATACTTACTGGTCTGTATTTAACCAAAATTTGTGAAGATTGTCAATTTTTTGGATATAATTGCATATAAAAAAAAAATCCGATTGAGAAATTTTTGGATATAATTGTGAAAAAATGATACTTTTTGGAATTGTGAATGGGGCCGAATTTCGGCCCCAAAATAGGCATGAAAAAAACACTGGAGCACACTGCAAGTTTGAACGAGTTTAGGTCTGACAGCATTGCAATGTCGACTGGAAGTCTATTCCACTGTACGATTGCAAGGGGAAAGAACGAATACTTGTAATAATCAGGTTTAGTGTGTATTTGTCTAAAGGCAAGGGGGTGGGATTGGCGGGTAATTCTCATGGGCTGTATGACATATGGGGGCATGGGTACAGCAACAACGCAGTGGACTATTTTGAAAAAGAGACATAACCTGGCATCTGATCGTCTGTTTTCAAGGAACCTCCATCCTAATTTACATAGCATGTCAGTGACCCTGGCGTGTTGGGAATAGGTATTTACCGTCCATCGGGCTGCTCTTCTTTGGACCATTTTTATTTTAGTTATATTAGTCTTTGTGTGGGGACTCCAGACAGGAGAAGAATACTCAAGGAGGGGGCGCACTAGTGTTTTGTAGGCGACCTCTCTTATACCTGTATTTTTGGACCTTATATTCCTCTTTACAGACCCCAGTGTCCTGTTTGCAGATGTGGTTGTTCTACTGATGTGGTTGTTCCATGATAGATTGTTGCTTATGTCCACTCCAAGGTTTTTCGAACTTTCAACGGTTTCTAAAATCTGATCATGTAGGTTGTACTGGGATGGGATGGGTTTTCTTGATCGTGTAGTTTGTATGATAGTACACTTACTTGGATTAAACTCCATGTCCCATCTTGTTTCCCAATTTTCTAACCGTCTCAAGCCAGATAAACAGCTGTGTCATCGGCAAAGAGTCTTACCTTGGATTTAACAGTGTCTGGTAGGTCGTTTATATAGACCAGGAATAGGATGCGCCTAGTACTGATCCTTGTGGTACTCCGGATGTTACTGGGACTTCCGTTGATATGTCATTATCGAGTACTACACTTTGTGTACGATTTGATAAGAATGCTCTGATCCACTGGAGCATGTGACCCCTGATACGATACTGGTGTATCTTAAGAAGAAGTTTCTCATGGCTTACCTTGTCGAAGGCCTAGCTGAAGACCAGTAGGACAAGGTCAGTTTGTCGGCCATCTATGGTCTTTCGGGATATCTCTTCGATCAGCATGACAAGTTAGGTCTCGCATGATCGCTTGGCCCTGAATCCATGATGGAGATCATATAGGGTGGTTGTTTGCATCCAGGTGAGTAACTAGGTTTGTTGTAACAATATGCTCCAGTATTGCAGTACTCATACCTACAGTACTCATAGCTACAGTTCTCATATATACAGTACTCATAACTGCAGTACTCATAATTGCAGTACTCATAGCTACAGTACTCATAACTACAGAACTCATAACTGCAGTACTCATAGCTACAGTACTCATATATACAGTACTCATGACTGCAGTACTCATAACTGCAGAACTCATAGCTAAAGTACTCATAACTACAGAACTCATAACTAAAGTATTCATAACTACAGTACTCCGTATACCTGCAGTACTCATAACTGCAGTACCCATAGTTACAGAACTCATAACTACAGTACTCATAACAACAGTAATCCTTATACATACAGTACTCATAACTGCAGTACGCATAACTACAGTCTTCATAACTACAGTACTCATAACTACAATACTCATAACTACAGTACTCATAACTTCAGTAATCCTTATACCTACAGTACTCCTTCTACCTACATTACTCCATATACCTACAGTACTCATAACTGTAGTACTCATAAATAAAGTACTACTCATAACTACAGTATTCATAACTACAGTACTCATAACTAAGGTACTCATAGCTACGGTATTCAAAACTGCAGTACTCATAATTACAGTACTCATAACTGCAATACGCATAGCTACGGTATTCATAACTGCAGTACTCATAACTACAGTATTCATAACTACAGTACTCATAACTACAGTACTCATAGCTACGGTATTCAAAACTGCAGTACTCATAATTACAGTACTCATAACTGCAGTACGCATAGCTACGGTATTCATAACTGCAGTACTCATAACTACAGTATTCATAACTACAGTTCTCATAGCTACAGTACGAGTGATTTAATTACTCGCATCCAAACGACTAACTGTATTTTATTCACCGATAACATACATTTAGATGTTTTTTATTTCGATTCTAACACAACAATAACCCCATTGTTTACGCCATTATGGGGGCACTATATATTATCTCGGAGGTCAAGGTAATCCGGCTGTTAATCAGGCTGTTATGTTTGCAGGCTGTTCCATTGGGCGCCCCCGTATTCAAAGTTCGGCGCAGTACAATATGTTTCAATACACTAGGAGTCACGTGACAAACAATTTAGTCGTTGCTTACGTCATATAGCTTGCGATGTATGACGTCAAACGTTCTCAGCTTGTTCAAGATGCTTAGTAAGGTTTTATGTACTGATGACTATGATGGGTTATATGTACTGATGAATATGATGGGAGTGTGCTAGGTTTGGGAGCATGGAAGTTTGTTGTCATTAACATTTCATTAACATTACTGTTGATGTTGTCTTCAGGACATATAGTTACCAGGTGACGTCATTTAACGTGGCTCTTCCAACGGATGAAATATACGCGGGTAATTAATGGAACAGCTGTATTTTATTGTAGAATAACATACAGCTGTCTCTCTTCTTTGTGTATATGAAAGACTGCACAGGTTGTGTTAGAATATATTTTAGAATAGTAGCGAGATTTTGTTTTGACCAATAGTTTGTAAAATGTTTATGTTTTGTTTAAATTGTTATATCTTTTGAGAATAATCCGCCCTTTATATGAAAACATGACATGTGCTGATAAAACAAGTTACATGAATCAAAGTCCGCTTAAAAATATCAACTTCTTAAAACTGGTAAGAAATAACGTTAAAAAAACCATAAAATACTGTGAATTATTTATTGCAGATGTTATGTCTATAATAAAATGAAACATGGATAATCCTAAATTATCTACCTTTTAATTGAATATTGTTTGAAATTCACGTAGCATAATTCAGAGTTAACATTAAACGTTTCGTAATTTTTCTTTGCAAACTCATTTGTAGTTTCAGAGTTAACATTAAATATTTCGGAATGTCTTCTATGCAAACGCATTTGTAGTGGTAATGCTAGTAAAACATGATGTTAGGATTATTTTAGCTACAGTACTCATAATTACAGTACTCTTAACTACAGTACGCATAACTGCAGTACTCCTTATACCTACAATACTCATAACTGCAGTACTCATGACTGCAATACTCATAACTACAGTACTCATAACTACAGTATTCATAACTATAGTACTCATAACTGCAGTACTCATACCTACAGTACTCATAACTAGAGTACCCATGACTACATTACTCATGCCGCAGTACTACTTATACCTATATAACACATAACTACAGTACTCATAACTACAGTATTAATAACTACAGTATTCATAAATGCAGTACTCATTACTACAGTACTCATAACTGCAGTACTCATACCTATAGTACTCATACCTACAGTACTCATAACTACAGTACTCATAACTGCAGTACTCATACCTACAGTACTCATAACTGCAGTACTCATAACTACAGTACTCATAAATACAGTACTCATAAATGCAGTACTCATAACTACAGTACTCATACCTACAGTATTCATAACTACAGTACTCATAACTACAGTACTCATAACTATAGTACACATACCTACAGTACTCATAACTACACAACTCATAACTATAGTACTTATAGCTACAGTATTCGTAAATGCAGTACTCATACCTACAGTATTCATAACTACAGTACTCATAACTACAGTACTCATAACTACAGTAATGATACCTACAGTACTCATAACTACAGCACTCATAACTACAGTACTCATAACTACAGTACTCATACCTACAGTACTCATAACTACAGTACTCATAACTACAATACTCATAGCTACAGTACTTATACCTACAGTACTCATAACTACAGTACTCATAACTACAATACTCATATCTACAGAACTCATAATTGCAGTACTCATAACTGCAGTATTCATAACTACAGTACTCATAAGTACATTAATCATAGCTACAGAACTCATAACTACAGTACGCATAGCTACAGTACTCATAATTGCAGTGCTCATAACTACAGTACGCATAACTGCAGTACTCCTAATACCTACAATACTCATAACTGCAGTACTCATAACTGCAGTATTCATAACTACAGTATGCATAACTACAGTACTCATAACTACAGTACTCATAACTGCAGTATTCATAACTACAGTATTCATAACTACAGTACTCATAACTACAGTATTCATAACTATAGTACTCATAACTGCAGTACTCATACCTACAGAACTCATAACTACAGTACTCATACCTACAGTACTCATAACTACAGTACTCATAACTACAATACTCATACCTACAGTACTCATAACTACAGTGCTCATAACTACAGTACGCATAACTGCAGTACTCCTTATACCTACAATACTCATAACTGCAGTACTCATAACTGCAGTATTCATAACTATAGTACTCATAACTACAATACTCATATCTACAGAACTCATAATTGCAGTACTCATAACTGCAGTATTCATAACTACAGTACTCATAACTACATTAATCATAGCTACAGAACTCATAACTACAGTACGCATAGCTACAGTACTCATAATTGCAGTGCTCATAACTACAGTACGCATAACTGCAGTACTCCTTATACCTACAATACTCATAACTGCAGTATTCATAACTGCAGTATTCATAACTACAGTACTCATAACTACAGTATTCATAACTATAGTACTTATAATTGCAGTATTCATAACTACAGTACTCATAACTACATTAATCATAGCTACAGAACTCATAACTACAGTACGCATAGCTACAGTACTCATAATTGCAGTGCTCATAACTACAGTACGCATAACTGCAGTACTCCTTATACCTACAATACTCATAACTGCAGTACTCATAACTACAGTTTTCATACCTATAGAACTCATAACTGCAGTACTCATACCTACAGTACTCATAACTGCAGTATTCATACATACAGTACTCATAACTATAGTACTCATAACTGCAGTACTCATACCTACAGTACTCATAACTGCAGTACTCATAACTACATTACTCATAAATACAGTACTCATAACTGCAGTACTCATAACTACAGTACTCATAACTACAATACTCATAACTGCAGTACTCATAACTACAGTACTCATTACTATTGTACTCATAGCTACATTACTCATAGCTAACTACAGTACTCATAGCTACAGTACTCATAGCTTTAGTACTCCTAACCACAGTACTCATAGCTACACTACTCATAACTACCGTATTCATAACTACACTTAAATATGTTTGTTAACACTGATACTGCCACCTCATGTAAAAGATGTATAACGTGTGAAGTATTTGCTTCTTTCATATGCAATTCATATTTGGGGTGTGTATATCCTGAGTAAACATTTAGTTTTCCTGTATTCAGCCATATTTTGTTGATGAATATAGGGTTAACTGTACTGACATTTGGAATTTTGCGACGTTAAGTAGTTTTTAAACTTGTTTAATGACGTCACGAATTCCGACTGTTAAACGTCGTTTTTAACCATAGCAAAAGTCAAAAATTCCATTCTGATTATTTCGTTGTTTTCTTTTTGTTGTTCTTGTTATTGTTCTTGTTATTGTTCTTCTTCTTCTTCTTGTTCTTGTTATTGTTCTTGTTCTTGTTGTTGTTCTTGTTCTTGTTCTTGTTCTTCTTGTTGTTCTTGTTGTTGTTGTTCTTCTTGTTCTTGTTCTTCTTGTTGTTCTTGTTGTTGTTGTTGTTGTTGTTGTTCTTGTTGTTCTTGTTGTTCTTGTTATTGTTCTTGATATTGTTCTTGTAATTGTTCTTGTTCTTCTTCTTGTTGTTCTTGTTGTTGTTCTTGTTCTTGTTCTTGTTCTTCTTGTTTTTCTTGTTGTTGTTCTTGTTCTTGTTCTTCTTGTTGTTCTTGTTCTTGTTATTCTTGTTGTTCTTGTTCTTGTTCTTGTTCTTGTTCTTGTTCTTCTTGTTGTTCATGTTGTTGTTCTTGTTCTTGTTGTTCTTGTTCTTCTTGTTGTTCTTGTTATTGTTCTTGTTATTGTTCTTGTTGTTCTTGTTGTTGTTCTTGTTCTTGTTGTTCTTGTTGTTCTTGTTGTTGTTCTTGTTCCTGTTCTTGTTCTTGTTGTTCTTGTTGTTCTTGTTGTCCGTGTTGTTCTTGTTATTGTTCTTGTTATTGTTCTTGTTATTGTTGTTCTTGTTGTTCTTGTTATTGTTCTTGTTATTGTTCTTGTTATTGTTCTTGTTGTTGTTGTTGTTGTTGTTGTTCTTGTTCTTGTTATTCTTGTTGTTCTTGTTATTGTTCTTGTTATTGTTCTTGTTCTTGTTGTTCTTGTTATTGTTCTTGTTATTGTTCTTGTTGTTCTTGTTGTTGTTCTTGTTATTGTTCTTGTTGTTCTTCTTGTTGTTCTTTTTCTTATTCTTCTTGTTGTTCTTGTTCTTGTTCTTGTTCTTGTTCTTGTTCTTGTTCTTTTTCTTGTTCTTCTTGTTGTTCATGTTGTTGTTCTTGTTCTTGTTCTTGTTGTTCTTGTTGTTCTTGTTGTTCTTGTTATTGTTCTTGTTATTGTTCTTGTTGTTCTTGTTGTTGTTCTTGTTCTTGTTGTTCTTGTTGTTCTTGTTGTTGTTCTTGTTGTTGTTCTTGTTCCTGTTCTTGTTCTTGTTGTTCTTGTTGTTCTTGTTATTGTTCTTGTTATTGTTCTTGTTATTGTTCTTGTTATTGTTGTTGTTGTTGTTGTTGTTCTTGTTCTTGTTATTCTTGTTATTGTTCTTGTTATTGTTCTTGTTCTTGTTGTTCTTGTTGTTCTTGTTATTGTTCTTGTTATTGTTCTTGTTATTGTTCTTGTTGTTCTTGTTGTTGTTCTTGTTATTGTTCTTGTTATAGTTCTTGTTGTTCTTCTTGTTGTTCTTGTTCTTATTCTTCTTGTTGTTCTTGTTATTGTTCTTGTTCTTGTTGTTCTTCTTGTTGTTCTTGTTCTTGTTCTTGTTCTTGTTGTTCTAGCTTTGTTTTTGTTGTTGATATTTTTATGAATAGTCAGACAGTTTTGAAACGTCAACAGGATTTTTATTAAGTGTGTTAGAATACGTTTATATTTCCTATGTTTATATTTACTGTGAATACATTTATTTTTCATACTTTTATTTTTCTCTGTCGCTTCACTTCAAATGCTCATCAGATTGAGCACTAAATTGGCGCTAAATTGCTAAAGCAAAACTGCCATCTCCCGGGAAATGTAGGTTTATTGCTTTGGGAAAGTAGGTATATATGAAGTTATTTATATACTTGATATTGCATATTCACAATATTTTAAAGGTACTTTTTGTTTCTCCCGAAATTATTTTGTAAGTAAGAATCTGTCAATGCTGTTACGGTGAAAGTTAAACCAGGCCTTGAATTCACCAACCATTCTTCAAACTATTCTTAGACCAGGACTGGAATTCACCAATCATTCCTCAAACTATTCTTAGACCAGGCCTGGAATTCACCAACCATTCTTCAAACTATTCTTAGACCAGGCCTGGAATTCACCAACCATTCTTCAAACTATTCTTAGACTTGAGCTCATGCTCAAATTTCCTTCATAAACATTTCCATGACTTCCACAGATAAACAAACGTATGAAGTTGCTATTTATTAGCATTGATCATATGTATACATAGCAGCTTGTTATGAACATTTATACTCGAAACTTATAGAAATATGTGTGATTGGACTTTGCATATTGAGCTTAAGTCTAAGACTATTCTCAAGAATGGTTGGAGAATGCCAGGCCTGGCCTTGAATTCACCAACCATTCTTGAGAATATTCTTAGACTTAAGCCCAAGTATGAACATTTCAATCAAAAATATTTCTATAAGTTAAAAGTATGAACATTCATTTCAAGCTGCTATGAATACTAATAAATAGCAACTTCATGCGATTGTTGTCTTTGAGGGTCATGGAATATGTGTTTACGAAATTTGAGTACTTGAGTTCAAGTCTAAGAATAGTTTGAAGAATGATTGGTCAATTCCAGGCCAGATTATCATCATAGAGGCTTCAAAATGGCCGATAATTGTAACGAGTAGTAAGACATCAAAATGTAAATTTAAGGACTATTGGTTTGCCATCTTAAAAAAGTATAAAACAAAAAGCAAAATGAAAAATGGTTGGGGTATGGTCAAGTGAAATGTTCAACCAAATTCATATTTTAGGCATGATTAATGTCAACCATATAATACATGACTGTAATTCAACCCTGCTGGTGTGAACATATTATCAGAAGGTATTCTTCTTGTTTAAAAATGGCAGACCAATAGTCCTTAAAAAAACACATTGTTTTTTATTAGTTTACACACAATGTACGGCATATCTTAGTTACTTTAATGACGGTCATACAACATTATAAGGTTTAAGCCTCGTGTTAAATCTGAAAACCAGTCAGTCAGTTAAAAAACTACACAATAATTAAAACATTTTATTTTTTGAGCCTAGTGAACTTGAGGTGTAGGAAGAACAAAAGAACAAAATAAAACAGTTTTATAGACGTTTGTTTTGTGCTGAATCATGAAAATAATAAATCTCATGATTGTCGTAAAGGAGACGTTTGCATGAATTGTACTCGTATGGTATCTGCCGTAGTGTTATTGTGTTAACCAACAACAACATCATCTGGATGTTTGACATCGCATATAGCGTTCCAGTCACATTGATCTATTGCTTCTTGATACGCTCGCTTCACATCCTTGTACCAACATATGTCACTGTTGCATTTTGGGATAGACAAGAGCTGTCCATTGCCGATCAGTCGTAAGGCATAATCATCGACAGTGCTGCCCCCACAGTCGTAAAGTACGAAGGCCAGATGCGTGGAAAATGGAGCAACGATCGAAGATTTATACGGTCTTGTCTTCATCTGATCAGACTTGTCTGCCTCAAGAATGACTGTGTCATTAAACAGACCAAGACCAGCAGCGTAGCCCATCAAGGTTTTGGAATGTCCAAACTGGAAAACGCCGTTTGTGTAACTGAAATTAACGATAACGAAAGTCTTAAGGATATTCAAGATTGTGAATTGGAGTCCTTTCTGTGAAACTGAAAAATCATTTTTGGCTGCTTTTATAAAATGAACGACAAATAGATCTAACAATGATATCGTTTATGTTCAATCTTACCTTAAGATATTGCATTTGTGTGTGCATCCGCTGAGAAATATTCACAACCTTAAACTAAAAGTTTTATCAAGGGCAGCTGAAATCCAAATATTGCAATTGATTTCCTTTTGGCGCAAATTTGACCAAATACAGAGGTAACTCCCAGCAACATAGAGACAGTAGTATCAATGTACATTGTTACTTAGACCATGTTTGAAAAATTAGATGCCATTTAAGAAAAAAGATGTGTAATCATAAGCAGGTGCCTGACCATGCATAAATTGCAGCCATCTTAACTGTAGTATTATGCCATGATAAGGTAAACCTCCTGGAACTTCTATACTTAGTGTATTGTCACCTACAGTATAATGCAAATTGATTTTGAGAATGTGTTTATGGTGTACAATAAGTTTTAAGTGATCAATGTATACATTAAAAAAAAAGGATGTCCAGCTGCCGTAGACAAGAATTTGAAGATGACATTGCTATTGATATTTGATTTTCGTATCTAATTAATTACTGGGCAGATGCACACAGATGGCAATTTTTCAATTAAAAAAATAAATGAACTATTGCATTTTTTCTACTGATTTCTTTCTCTATATATGCTATATATAAAATAAATGATGAAAGTAGCTGCATTAATGCCCTAAATTGTGCTTAAAATGCACATTGCCTCGAAATAGCTTTCACTGTAACAGGTTGGCATATCACCATTGCAAATTGCTGAAGTGCCCACATGATAGTAATTGAAGTATTTAAATTAAACCACAAGTACAAGAACGAGCATGATTGTAGAATAAGTAGAATACCGCTTAAGCCGGTGCTAGGAGCCGTGAAAGGTGTTGCCCACCACATTACCTCTCATGAACAGACTAAATAAAACCGAGTCTGCTACTTTTATCTCTTGTTTGTGTTTGTTGCTTCCAAGGGATCACGTTTTCAGTATTTATTAATATTCACACTAGCGTTTGTTTAATGCTGTGTGGCGGCCGTAAAAAGTTGCCTCCGACTTCAAATCATTAGTGTTATTACTTATTGGTCCTTTGGGATTATCAAGTCGATCTTTGTGGTTTTAAAGTTGGACATCGCTTAAGTCGGTATTAGGATGCGAGAGGGTTGTTGCACTTTACATTACCTCTCATGAACAGACTCATTAAAATCGAGTTTTCTACTTTTATCTCTTGTTTGTGTATGTTGCTTCCAAGCGATCCCCTTTTCAGTAGTTACTGTATTCAGTCATAGATTAGATAATAAATCAATATGAGTGTTTATGCATATGGCTGGCGTATAACCTTTGTATTATACCTCACATACAACGTCAATGCTAAATCCCCATAGACAACAATGTGTAATTTCTCACTATCTGACGCAACAGTGATATTGCAAGATGATAATAAAAACGCCGTGATAGTAAATAATGTATCTCATGCGCAGTTTTTGGTCGCTTACTGTTTTGGCGACGTCATCAGTTCAGTATGGTAAATCTGCTAGTTTTAACTCTTCATAACGGTATACCGATTTAAATTAACTAAATAAATATCCGGCAAAGTGAAATTTGAAAAAGTAAACTTTATTTTGGACCGAGGGTATTTCGGTATAATACACTAAATATCACATTCGTGATAGGGTGATAGTAAGAATGTTCACTCTTCGGAAATAGATTACCGCCCTCGCCTCAGGGTGAACATTCTTACTATCACCCGCTCATGAATGTGAAAATAGTAAACAAACAAGAGCGGAGTTATATATCTTACATATCTCCCCTGCGATGACCCTGTATTGCGTTGTCCAACTCCGTGAAAACATCGCTGATAAGTGGGCACGACATCTGACGAGTCAATGGGTGACCGTACAACTTTGAATTATAGTCCTGTGAACAGTAACATTAAAGTAGCTCTACCCGCCAACAAAAGCCAAATTTTACAACATATTTACCGTTTCTAAATCTATTGACGACGATATACTTACATATTTTGAGAATTCTAAATATATAGACACAATATAAACGACCAGCCAGTCAAACCCCAAGACAGAAGCTACGCATATTTAATCAAGGCTATTTCAACACCCTTGATACTTTTAATCGGCACATATATGCTAGTATATGCGTGAACACTTGCACAGAGTTTTGATGAACAATTTTGTAGTGTAATTTTGCCGTTATTAGGCGGATTAATTTCTTTAAACACGGAATACAACGTTGATTTTGTTTTGTTTTCTATAAATAAAAGAGCCACGTGGCCCAGTGGATGGCATGTTCGATTCTGAATCCGGAGGTCACGGGTTCAAGCCTCCCTACTGCGGTCAGTCTGCAAGAGCAGGCTTGTTATCTTGAGTACTTACTTTGCGGTCAGTCTGCAAGAGCAGGCTTGCTATCTTGAGAACTTACTTTGCGGTCAGTCTGCAAGAGCAGGCTTGTTATCTTGAGTACTTACTTTGCGGTCAGTCTACAAGAGCAGGCTTGTTATCTTGAGTACTTACTTTGCGGTCAGTCTACAAGAGCAGGCTTGCTATCTTGAGTACTTACTTTGCGGTCAGTCTGCAAGAGCAGGCTTGTTATCTTGAGTACTTACTTTGCGGTCAGTCAACAAGAGCAGGCTTGTTATCTTGTTGCTCCGGCTTCTGTAAAGTCATTGAGTACTTACTGTGATCAGTCTACAAGACAGGTGTGTTCATTTTTTGCTCTGGCTTCTGTAAAGTCATTGAGTACTTACTGTGGTCAGTCTACAAGACAGGTGTGTTCTCATGTTGCTCTGGCTTCTGTAAAGTCATTGAGTACCTACTTTGTGGTCAGTCTACAAGACAGGTGTGTTCTCTTGTTGCTCTGGCTTCTGTAAAGTCATTGAGTACTTACTTTGTGGTCAGTCTACAAGACAGGTGTGTTCTCTTGTTGCTCCGGCTTCTGTAAAGTCATTGAGTACTTACGTTGTGGTCATAATACAAGACAGGAATGTTCTCTTGTTGCTCTGGCTTCTGTTAAGTCATTGTTGACTACTTACTTTGTGGTCAGTCTACAAAACAGGTGTGTTCTCTTGTTGCTCTGGCTTCTGTAAAGTCATTGAGTACTTACTTTGTGGTCAGTCTACAAGACAGGTGTGTTCTCTTGTTGCTCTGGCTTCTGTGAAGTCATTGAGTACTTACTTTGTAATCAGTCTACAGGACAGGTGTGTTCTCTGGTTGCTCTGGCTTCTGTAAAGTCACTGAGTACTTACTTTGTGGTCAGTCTACAAGACAGGTGTGTTCTCTTGTTGCTCTGGTTTCTGTAAAGTCATTGAGTACGTACTTTGTGGTCAGTCTACAAGACAGGTGTGTTCTCTTGTTGCTCTGGCTTCTGTAAAGCTCTGGCTTCTGCCAAGTCATTGAGTACTTACTGTGTGGTCAGTCTACAAGACAGGTGTGTTCTCTTGTTGCTCTGGCTTCTGTAAAGTCATTAAACTTACTGTTCTTAAACTTACTTTGTGGTCAGTCTACAAGAGCAGATTTATTGTCTTGTTGCTCTGGCTTCTGCCAAGTCATTGAGTACTTACTTTGTGGTCAGTCTACAAGAGCAGGTTTGTTCTCTTGTTGCTCTGGCTTCTGCCAAGTCATTGAGTACTTACTTTGTGGCTTCCTAGGCTTTTGTTTTTTATATTATATATATACATGATCATTTAGGTGTTTTACGCATATTGCCTATTAACGCTGCATTGTTTGTTAGAGATTATAACCTGGCAGGGATATCTATATTTGCACTGTCCCGTTTATTGGGATGACAATAGGGTAAAAGTGAGGTTAGGTGCACACTAGTAACTAGTTTAAACCCCCAGCTGCATTGTTTGCCACTGACCGTTCCAAGGCGGTAGACCTATTGCCAACCCTAGTGTGTTTGTGTCTTATATTGCGGTTTATATATCTTCATATATAATTGTTGCTTGTTTCTTTTTGTGTTTGTGGTTGACTGTCGTCTTTGAATGCTACTTTTCCTGTTCTATTTTTATATCTACTCTTTATATTTTGCATGTAGCATAAGCTTATGGTCTTTTACTACCAAGTTTGTGAAAATTATGACAATGTGATCAAATTTGGCCCCGCCTCAGGGATGTGCACACGTTTTACAAAGACTTATATATTTAAAAACTTAAAAAACTTCTCTGAAACTTCAAAGCATAGAGCTCTCATATATTGCATATAGCATTCGCTTATAGTCCTCTACTCTGTTTGTGTAAATGGTGACCCAGGAGTTAAATGTTAGCATTCCACGGGTACAAGTTTAAAATAGAGTTATATAGGAAAACATCTAAAAATTGTTCTTCTGAACTTACCTGACCTCTTTAGTCTGACCCACTTCTGTTACTTGTTACAAATGTTTACAATGGGTTATTTTCAGTCTCTATCATTTCGTTTGGGGCCTTTTGAATAGAAATATTATTTTGTCAAATTTAAATCAATCCCCTAAACACCTACTAAAAACCTGATGTAGAACTCTTGGAAATTGATAGCTTGCATGTCATTACGTGAGCGCTTCAAGGCCATTTATCTCTCTTGTTTGTTAAATGGAACTATTCTGCAGACTACAAACCATTCCTAAAATTGCGCTGTGTCGACTACCGTGCCTTTGCAAAATTGTGTGTATAGGGTGTTAATTTATACTTTAAAAAATCTCATACAAAGGATGTGTACTTTTACAAGGATGTGTACTATTGCATACGCATTTACAAACTCCGTTTACTTCCAATGTAACAGGAAATATTCGCCCGTACTAACGTGTTCATATTGACGTGTACTGGAACTGCTATTTTACATACTCGTTAGAGATTGGTGCAATTCGCAGTTCATGTCACAGGAAATGTGTCACGTGGGTATGCAATACAAAGGTTATTATATTTGTACTGGTATATACACACTCGTTTTTCCGCGTATACATTTTGCGCTCCAAAAGTCGCGCAATATTCTCACGCGGAAAAGCTCGTGCATACATCCCAATACAAATATAAAACCTATAAACTTGGTACCTCTAAGTCATTTTCAAATTCTAGTATTTCTCTGTCTTGGTCAGTCTGCAGCGTACACCAGTCTGGATTATCCATCACAGCAAGTTCAGTGGCACACAGTATGTACATCAACTTCACATCATCTGGTTGTAAAAATATGCAGTTTGATATCTGGAATTATTAATACAACTTAAGAGATAAATCATGGGTTTATCATGTACCATACTCTTTGTCTACACCATAGGCGCCTGGAACCATACTCTTTGTCTACACCACAGGCGCCTGGAACCATACTCTTTGTCTACACCACAGGCGCCTGGAACCATACTCTTTGTCTACACCACAGGCGCCTGGAACTCTCATAATCAGCCTCAGAGTGTATGCGTCAGGCATGTGGTGCGTTTGGTGAATCTTAGAACCCATCTATATTGATCACCTATTCGATTGCTTAGAACACCACCAGACTACAACCGCTTTATTACTACGATTGCCATCTTCTGTATTTACTTCTGTCTTTACTACTGTATTTATTTCTGTATTTACTTCTTTATTTACTGCTGTATTTACTTCTGTATTTATTACTACTTCTACTGCTTACTCCACTGCTGCTGCTTCTATTACTTCTAATGATAATACTAATATACGTTCTTTTTCTACTACTACTACAACTACTACTACTACTGCTGCTGCTGCTTACCGCACCACTACCACTACTGCAGTTGTAACTGCTAAGTACTGCTTCTTTTACTACTAGGATAAAATATTAATATTTTTCTTTTGCTACTACTACTACTGCTGCTGCTGCTGCTGCTACTGCTGCTACTGCTGCTACTGCTGCTACTATTACTACTACTACTGCTACTGCTGCTGCTACTACTACCTCTGATGCTGCTACTACTGCTGCTACTATTACTACTACTATTGCTGCTGCTGCTGCTGCTGCTGCTGCTGCTACTGCTGCTACTACTATTACTGCTACTGCTGCATCCACCACCACTGCTGATGCTGCTGAACTGCTGTGGCGTTTACTGATATAGATTTTACTACATCAACTAATACTACTTCTTTTGATACTTCTAGTACCTAAAACATGCAATTATGCCTATGACTATGTAAATAACTGTACCCACTGGAGGTAAAGTGCGAATCGAATTTGAGTTTGTAGATATGTGTAGGCGGGTTCGGTTGCATCACGGGATTGAATTGGCATTAACAATGTAAACAAACGCAGTATTTTTACGATAGTTCATTTGCTTCAAACGTCAAGTTTACATTTTCCTCACTGCTTTAAACTATGATAACTTTGACGATATGTTGCTATATGTTTTATATGTTTATTTCATTTATTAAATTAGTCATAGCGAAAACTGTATGGTATATTATGTTATTCCATTTTTTTTAAATATCTTTGTCTAAATGCTTTTTCTTTCATACTTGTTTAATTAAATGATATACTGTAGTAGTATGTACCGGAATAGTTATCTATAGTTGTCTTAAATGCTCATTTCACTGAAATCTAGATAAGTTTGTAGATGTTGAAGTTATGCACTAGCTTGTCGATGGCATGTTTGTTATAAGCGCTAGTTTTTCGATGGTTTTGGTGAATTTTTAAAACTACAACTTTTCTTATTTTCTCATAGTATATTCATATTTTCATATATATAGACACTAACTGACAAACAACAAAGTAATACATATATTAATAAGGTAAACGTTTTTGCAATCTTCTTATTTCATATGAGTTTTGTTCTACTAAGATCACAGCAAAATGTGTAATACTACAAAGAAACAACTAGAAAATATGTCCATGATACACATCTGCCCTGATTTCGCGCTTTCAGTCACATAAAATGGTAGTACATGAAGGTTAACCCATTTATCTAATTTTGGTAGGAGCGTGTTGCTCTCGTGAAGTCTTGAAACCTATAAAGCTGTAATTGTGTGACAAATGAATTAAATGAACAAAGTACTAACAGATGTAAGCATAAACATTATAAACATTGAAAGCTATACAGCTTTTGGTGTCTGAAAAAGACAGACTTGAATGTAAAAATTCGAATGTAAATTAACAAAGTGCAAAGGTTAGATAAAATGTTAAAGGTCATTAACATACTTTTGATATCAACATTTGCGCTCATGGTGTCTGTTAAATAGACTTAACCAAAAACGGCAATGTAAAATCTGAAGGTACGTACGGACGTACGATCGGACAAGGGTAACAATTTCGTGGCAGGGCATAGTTAAATTATACAAAACACTGCATGTGGCTTATATTTCAACGTAATAATTTCAGAGACCACATGTTCGATACCAATGAAAGCACTAGACGAAATATATTTTCAAATGTGTATCTTATTCCTGGAAAGGCTGGCGCTATGTGTGGTAGTGAAGTTGCATTATTCTCTGTCAAACGCTTGAGTTTCTGTTTGGGAGGTTTACTACACATTGGCGTCGTTGGAAAATATTGAATAACTGACATATAGTAAGGCTACACGTAATTATTTATTTATGTGTATTGCCATATTGTATATATATTATATTGGATGAAGTTATAGCTTGCATGTGAGGCACGCGGCATTTATTTTAGTTCGTCGACCAGTTATAACAAAAATATAATCAGTTAAGCATTGCTGAATTACTATAAAATATAATGTTTCTGTATTTAATTAATCAATATATTACTGAAGATATGTGTGTTTTCTTATTTAAATGTGTATTTAAAAGGCTTTAGTTTATATATTTCCATGAAATATGAAGCATTTGTAGGACATATGGTTGCACTTAACATAGACCTATATACAGAGTATTTATATACATGAACTTAACAAAATAAATTAACCTGGACGGAGGAATGGGCAAACGGTAAAGCGACACATTATATACACTGACAATTTTTGTTAAGATGTTACAATGAATAAAAAACATATGTTTTTACCGACTGTGACATTGAACATAAGAAGTGAGCTAAATGTTTATATTTATGCTATAAGAAAACACCTCTAAGAAAATGCGATAATCTAAAACAAACCTTCTACATCGAAAAACTAGCGCCAACTTCAACAAACACTCGTTTCGATAAATGTTAACATCTACAAACCAAATCAGACAAAATATATATTTTGGCTTTAAAATTTAGTTATGAAGTCAACATCTATAAGAAACATATTGAAATACAATTGAACTGATCCAACAAATGTATTTTGATGAAATATAAGGCAGTAAAGAAGATATAGGCAAGTTATTACCGTATAAACCGCCTGATAACATCAAATTCAAATTGCCACGTGGCAAACTCGATTTGGTCAATTCAAAGTCTCGTGCATTATGTAAATGTAAAACACATACAGCTAGTATACAGTGTTATGGAGAATAAGTTTGTAAAATCACGATTATTTGCCAAATATGGGTTAAACTATCATATGCCTTTCTGCAAACTATCGTGTTGATATCGACAAACTCAAATTCGATTCGCACTTTACCTACAGTGGTACCTAGAACATAACTCGATACAGTCATAGGCATATTACATCAATGTGTATTTTGAAAGGCGTCCGTGCCGCATGTTATTGGTATGCATTGTACATTTTTAGAAGTGTTTTACCTACCAACAGTGAGTGTTGTTTTCAATCTCAGACGTGATTCTATATCCCTTATCATTGTTTGAAACTGCTGCCCATTTTGAAATTTAATATGCTCTTCACTTTTATCAGTTAGTTGTTCATATCTCCCGCAATCTTCATAAAATCTGAGGACGCTGTTCCGTATTTCTACTGGAATACTTGATATACTGCTTTCAGCGATGCTGTTAGATAGTCCCTCCTGGAAGCTCGTCGCGCTCTGTTGTGTGCGAAGTTTACTTGTTGCTCCGAATTTCATGCCAGTATCATCTGCCTGCGAAAGGAGATCGTGCAATTGTGTACCATAAAGTCTACCTAGGTACTGCATTTCAGCTGTACCTAGCGGTGTTTGTAATTTCGCTTTGTCTTCTGGATAGTTGTTTTCCCAGGTATTAATAAAAGAATACTTCTGGTTTCCTAGATGTGTCTTTACTTTGTCGCGGAGCGTAGAGAAGGCGAGCATATCATCAGCGCCTGTATACCTGGCGCCGTGCCTAGCTACAATATTGAAATGGACAGCTGTGCAGATTCTGTTGTCTATAGTTGCCTGCATGAGGCTATTCTTGGTGGGAACCATTTCCGGGTATTGTCAGAAGTAGCTGGTCTTGGTACCGTACAAGTTGTTGCCATATCCATTTCGCATACATGTGGAATGAGCTGCCGTGATGAATGATATGCAAATGACCAAACCAACCTGTGCCGTCTCCATCGCCAACATCAAGGTACTGAAGTCGAAGTGGGAATTAAATGAAACTAAATATTCTCAAAAGGCCACCTATTTGCTCGACAACCTTCCACATTAAAACCGCAAGATGAAATGCAACAAATATAGTTGCATGTTATCTACCGTCCGTGTGACGTTTAATTACCATCCACGTGTGAGACGATCAGACAATGGGCGTATTCCCGTGATCCCGAAGAATGACGGGATTGGCGAGTTTTTACGATTGAATAAATGTTTTTGTATTAAATATGTTATTCTATTTTATTTGATAGTGCAGCAGACAATTTCATTCGACTGGTTCTTATTTTCCCACTGCGCAGGAGGGCGGAGCTTAAATTTACTTTTCCAAAACGTACCAGTCGAATACGTCCAATATGAGCGATGCTATCAGCCACGTCAAAGGCAAGGTTATCTACTGGTTGTTCATAAGTTGTCTTATAAGAGGTCCCCGGGGTAAACTATATACTAGACCGGGGATATATTTTTAAAAGGACTGAAGGGGATATGGGTGTCAATCCAAATACGAATAAAAGCATCTATGAATTATATACTGAGGGGAAATGTTTAGCAAGTTGTTGTTGCACCCTGGAAATAATACATTTTTGGTTTAAAATCAAGAGACTACTGCCATAGAAACAATATTTTATTAGACACACATCAAAACGTGTTACACCCTGGAAATAATATATTTTTGGTTGTAAAATCAAGAAACTACTGCCATAGACACAATATTTAACTGCCATAGACATAATATTTTATTAAACACACCTGAAAAATTTCGAAATTTTGATGTGTGTTTAATAAAATATTCGAAATTTTGATGTGTGTTTAATAAAATATTGTGTCTATGGCTTAAACACACCTCAAAAATTTCGAATTCGAAATTTTGATGTGTGTTTAATAAAATATTCGAAATTTTGATGTGTGTTTAATAAAATATTGTGTCTATGGCAGTAGTTTCTTGATTTTACAACCAAAAATATATTATTTCAAGGGTGCAACAAAAACTTCCTAAATTTTATTCCCTCAGTATATGTTCAACTGTTGGCAATATATACCCCATTTAAAACAAAATGTATGATTTAGCTGTAAAAACCAGCCAAGTCTTCGCGATTTCCAGGCCAAGCATTGTCACATAACAATAATCAAACAGGTTGAATTGGGGTTTTAAGGCACACCAACACATTACAGGTTATATGGCGCCTAACAGGCATGAACATGCCAGGCTCATCTTCCATGTACATCGAGATAAAATATGGAAAATGGGCCTAGAACCTTCTCACCCTGAACTGCAGAGTTGCTGCAAATTCTATCGTAAAAACTCCATTTACGCTGGAGCCACGTTTATTGTTTTTCTGCCACTGCTCTTAGTGATGTGAGCGAGATGGCACCTGAAACAATGCAGGGGTCATGATGAAGACCTTTAATGAGCATGAACAAAAAATGACAAAATGAATATGAATGGGGGTGGGGGGGGTGGGGGGGGGAGGGGGGGGGGGGTGGTCCTACCCCTCTGTATGTGACGGTGTGTTTGCAGTGGTTGTATTCTACCCCGGCAACCACACGGGGAATTAATCAAACAGAAGGCAATATGCGGCTTAATGTGATGTATATGAAACGTAAGCACATTATGAGAATTTGCATTTGGATTTGTTCTGACACATCCACATCCACAAAGTCCAAGTCGTTGCGTTGTAAACCGTCGCCTCTCACCACTCCGGGTTCGAATCCCATTGTAAGTGAGGAAGAGTCGATTCTTACGGATGGTGGGAGCTAGGTGTACAGTACTGGTTCTACCCAGGAAAAGTGGGTGGTCTGCCGCCACCACAAAAAAAATCGACCGTCATATATAACCTTACATGAGTTGAAAATGACGTAAAACACGATACAAACGAACGAACAAACAAAACCAAGTTTAGCCAGGGTATCGCGTCAGGGGGAGCTCCTGGGTCCGCTGTAGAATGGATTATACAAGGACACAGATGGTCAGCTCAAACCAACCACCACATAAGTATTCCATAGGCAATTCCTTAGAGAGAATGTAAAGCTGACACTTCTTCACAGAAGTGTTCCTGCACTTCAGAGGACGTGACGTGTACACATATTAGTCAGTACAGCAGCCTGCAGCAGCAGCAGCAGCAGCCTGTGCAATAATGATAATGACCTCGAAGTGAGATGTCGACTGATGAGAGTTACTATGATGTGCAATATAAATATTAAACGACTCTACTAAGGATTCTGTAAATGCTTTATATTAAAATTGATACGTTTCTCTGAAGATCAGTGAGCCATGGATATTAGGTGACTTTAATTAATGCAGAAGAATGCCGGTTGCTGAAATGAAAATCTGAAGGAGGAAAACATTGTTTTAATTGTCATCATCCTTTATTATAACTATATAGCAATAACCGATATGTTTAACTAGTAAAGGAGTATGTCCCTTTTGTGTAATTTCACTGAGATTGCATTCGAAAAAGATAAAAATTAGAACTCAGATAAACTTAAATATTTTTACATGAAACTTCCAGTTTAATATGTTTACACATATATCTAGGCAGTGCTACCCTTGAATTATAAGTACATACTTGATAAATATGTGAATTAGTCAATACACACATGACTCTGAGTATGACATACGCTCAGTATGGATCAATACACACTTTTATCAAGTTTGTATTTAGTATTCAAGTATAGCACTGTCTAGATAAAAGTGTACGTTTACATGTTAAACTGCGAGTTAAATGTACAAAAAATCAGTATTATTTCATTTTTATCGGTGAAAGATTGGGATTTCTCACTGAAAGAAAATTCATAATCGCTAAATATCAATAACTAACTCCGAACACAAAAGTAACGAACTGTGACGTTGAGTTATCACGTCAAAAAAGTGTTGCTGTCTGTGATAACGTTCAATAAAGTGAATAATTCTGGTTAAAATCATGCATGAACTGATTTAAAATGTAATAAATAGATTATTTAACTGCTGTGTTCGATTATAGCGAAATCCTTCACTCGATGGTAGGCGTGTTTTGATTTTTCACTCACTCTCATAAGCCCGTTCGTGAAGAGAACAACACGTCTACCATGTCGTGAAGGATTTCCCTATAATCGATCACAGCTGTTAAATAATCTCTATTTATTTGACTTGTTGTTTTTTTCCTTTTGTTAATGCACTATCAATATGATTCCACAAAAGGGAACATATGTTAAGAAGCTAAATGATCATTGAAAAGGCATGGAAAGCTTGCTTCTTTACTGCTTACATGCTATACGACCGATAAGCTCAAGTATATAAACTGAGGCCTGAGTAAACTTTTCTCTTTGAAAAGCATTGGTGAACAATATCTAGGGTATAGCAGTTTATAATACTTCAAACTTTACGTTAATGAAGATATAGAAGAGCAAAATAACAAGTAAGCTGTACTAAATACAAGACGTTGTTGATAATTCATTTGCCAAAACAGAACCAATAAAACGCATGCTTTTTAGTTTTAATATGTTGGTTTCATATAAAAGCTGTATTGGGAGGACCACCATTTTCTCAAGTGACATACAGTTAGTTACCTATACACATCGCGACCGCCATCACCCCCAAATACAACAGGA
This sequence comes from Cyrtodaria siliqua, assembly GCA_037043455.1. Taxonomy (NCBI): domain Eukaryota; kingdom Metazoa; phylum Mollusca; class Bivalvia; order Adapedonta; family Hiatellidae; genus Cyrtodaria; species Cyrtodaria siliqua. The sequence continues at coordinate 93,004 of JAWPHD010000380.1, read as the reverse complement.
TGGAAATAGGTTCTTAAAGTAATTGTAAAATAGTACTATTGGATTGTTTACCCCTGAATATGCGGGATTAGCCACTTAAATAAAGAGTCTATGTGGCTTTAAAGCCGAAATACAACGGAGAAAAAACAACATCAGTTTAAAAATGTCGGCATCGGTTATAGGTTTTGTTCAATAGATCCTAACGTTTCAAACAATGTATTGGGTTGCACATCTCAAGAACAAAAAAAAACAAAAAAACAACAAAAAAAACAACAGAAATAACATAGAGAACCGGATTAAGAACTTTTTTATTTATTTATTTTTAGAGATTTTCCTACGTTCTCTTCATACATCGGGACCCCGGTTCGGTTGCATATTCCTTCGAATATACTGGTATAAAACAAAGAACATATGTCAAATAACGAACATGTCAATTTCACAATAGATGCATCTCGTGTTATGCTGCTACTAAACATACTAATGACATTCATATAAGGTAAATATACTGATACTGATAAGGTATATAAATTAAATATACTTAATGTCAACTTGTCCAACTGTTCAGAACACCTGCCATTTTCCCAAAGTATTAAAAACAATTATTTCAACAGACAATCTGATGATAAATTACCAGTTTACGATATTGCTAGTAATGGCATTTGCATATTTGAATGATACTTAATAAATAAGGGACATAAATATGCATTTGGTAGGATATGATGAGATTTCTAATTAAGATAAACACATGTTGCATTTCACGTATGCGATCAATACATTGGTAGACGTAGACCCAGGGGACTAGAAGGGTCATGTGGATTAGACAGCCAGGGAGACAATGGCGCAATATGTCCACGCCAACAATTGACCATCTAAATCTCCAAGGGTCGTGTGGATTAGAGAGCCAGGGAGACAATGGCGAAATATGTCCACGCCAACAATTGACCATCTAAATATGCAAGGGTCATGAGGATTAGAGAGCCAGGGAGACAATGGCGAAATATGTCCACGCCAACAATTGACCATCTAAATCTGCAAAGGTCATGAGGATTAGAGAGCCAGGGAGACAATGGCGAAATATGTCCACGCCAACAATTGACCATCTAAATCTGCAGAGGTCATGAGGATTAGAGAGCCAGGGAGACAATGGCGAAATATGTCCACGCCAACAATTGACCATCTAAATCTCCAAGGGTCATGTGGATTAGAGAGCCAGGGAGACAATGGCGAAATATTTCCACGCCAACAATTGACCATCTAAATCTGCAAGGTTCATGAGGATTAGAGAGCCAGGAAGACAATGGCGAAATATGTCCACGCCAACAATTGACCATCTAAATCTCCAAGGGTCGTGTGGATTAGAGAGCCAGGGAGACAATGGCGAAATATGTCCACGCCAACAATTGACCATCTAAATCTGCAAGGGTCATGAGGATTAGAGAGCCAGGGAGACAATGGCGAAATATGTCCACGCTAACAATTGACCATCTAAATCTGCAAGGGTCATGAGGATTAGAGAGCCAGGGAGACAATGGCGAAATATGTCCACGCCAACAATTGACCATCTAAATCTCCAAGGGTCATGTGGATTAGAGAGTCAGAGAGACAATGGCGAAATATGTCCACGCCAACAATTGACCATCTAAATATGCAAGGGTCATGAGGATTAGAGAGCCAGGGAGACAATGGCGAAATATGTCCACGCCAACAATTGACCATCTAAATCTGCAAGGGTCATGTGGATTACTAGAGCCAGGGAGACAATGGCGCAATATTTCCACACCAACAATTGACCTTCTAAATCTGCAAGGGTCATGTGGATTAGAGAGCCAGGGAAACAATGGCGCAATATGTCCACGCCAACAATTAACCATCTAAATCTGCATGTTTTGAGACCAATAGAACATAATACATATGCATTGGTGTGTGGAATGTATTCAAAAGTAGGTGCACAACTCGAACATAAATGTTTACACAACGCAGCTATATAGGTTAAACAACAAACGTATGGAATATATACATTTATTTTATACAATTATATTCCGTGTGTATATGTTTATATTTCCTTTGTTATACATTTACATTTCCTGTGTATATAACATATACTTGTACCGTGTCGATTACTGTGATAGATCTACATTTACATTTCCTGTGATATAACACATACCTTTATATAACATACTTTCCCCCGTGTCGATTACTGGTTCGAATTCTTACGGATGCGGGAGGTATACAGTACTGGTTCTACCCGGGAAAAAGTGGGTGGTCTGCCTCCACCACTAAGTGAAGTAAAATACCATTCACACAGCCAACTACTTTTATATATATTTGACATAAATCACCCCAATCTAACTATCAAATAAATTCCTCCAATTATTTAATGTGTTCTAAGGGAAGTATACATTACATAGACTGCGCTTGCAACAACATTTTCTTTAGACAGGCCATAGTTTCGATAGTTTTACTGTTCAACCGTTTGAATATATGTTATGGTAATAATGCTACTAAAACTTTTAAAATAAAAGCTAGACATACAACAGAATTAAAGTGGGTTAAAAAACTTGCAGGCACCATATCCACTGGGCCTTAATGGTAATATATATCAACAATATCAACAAGGACATATTGCAAAATAGTCTAATATTGACATGTTGTTCTGTATTTTCTATTCGAAAGCGTAAATCTAGGTCTCGTGGCTGTAGACGTAATTGCAACATCAAACGGAAAGCACGTGTAACTTTGCCAGTCGCTGATTTAGTTACATACTATTTTTAAACTGTATGGAAATCACTCTATGCTTTCGTTAGTCTAGATCATCTGCGACGCGTGCTTGTCTTCAAGACAAACGTCTTGAACAGTTCTCCTAAACAAAGTTTGACTTTTGCCGAGATGCTGGTATCGTTTCTGATTGGCTGAGACAGAAACACCTGCTATCCAAAATATACAGAAAGGCAGAAAGATAATAAATTTATATATATAAACACAGAGGGAAATTTCATCCTTATATTGACGAACTAAATACGGATGGTCAGAAAAACTTTAATAAAAAAAAAATTACGGTCACGTGCTTTTAATTTGTTTCTGCACAAAAACGGTCAAGACCTTCGTATTTACAATCAAGCGTCGAAGATGCTCAAGACTATGTTTTCGTGTATCATCTCCTTGTGGTATTATACCACGAATTATTTTCCCCATAGACACCAAATTGAATGTTAAAGTGTCACATATTAACGATTTGCTGCAAATTCAACTCAAGTATGGATAATGCAGCAGTGTAATGTTCATATAGAAAACTAATTTTCCACTTGAAAAATCACCAGAAAAGGTGGGGTCACACGTAAGAAAGTTCTTGTTTGTTTACGAAACAGGTCAAGGGTACAGCTGTTTTCATTGATTGACTGTTTTCATTTTGCTAACAAAGTGTAAGCTAGAGTCGAAATTTCGAAAATGTTCATCAGTGATCCAGTAAAACTTATTAATACGCTTCTTATACATACAACCACAAAATCGAATAGAAATGGGCAGTTTTCCCCTACTTATAATGCCCGTTTTCATCAAAAAAGGAGGGATTACTTTTTATTATAGGAACTACATTCATCTACACCTCGGAGGCTTACATGTAATTAGTGGTGGTAAACCTTGTCTACACCTCAGAAGCTTACATGTAATTAGTGGTGGTAAACTTTGTCCATGTATCCACTTAAATTGACTGACTAGGAAGCAGATACAATTTTCAATCGTAAAGATAATTTGTATAGAACTGCTCTCATAATTCAAAGCTCTACCCAGCATGATTGACAAGGAGTCTGACGTCAGATATTTTCTAATCTATCTTAATAAGGCTATTGACCATCTCAATAAGGCCATTGACCATATCAATAAGGCCATTGATCATCTCAATAAGGCCATTGACCATCTCAATAAGGCCATTGACTATCTTAATAAGGCTATTGACTATCTTAATGAGGCCATTGACTATCTTAATGAGGCCATTGCCTATCTTAATGAGGCTATTGACTATCTTAATAAGGCTATTGACTATCTTAAAGAGGCCATTGACCATCTTAATGAGGCCATTGCCTATCTTAATGAGGCTATTGACTATCTTAATAAGGCTATTGACTATCTTAATAAGACTATTGACTATCTTAATAAGACTATTGACTATCTTAATAAGACTATTGACTATCTTAATAAGACTATTGACTATCTTAATAATGCTATTGACTATCTTAATAAGGCTATTGACTATCTTAATAAGACTATTGACTATCTTAATAAGGCTATGGCTATTGACTATCTTAATAAGGCCATTGACTATCTTAATAAGGCTATTGACTATCTTAATAAGGCCATTGACTATCTTAATAAGGCCATTGACTATCTTAATAAGGCTATTGACTATCTTAATAAGACTATTGACTATCTTAATAAGGCCATTGACTATCTTAATAAGACTATTGACTATCTTAATAAGACTATGGACTATCTTAATAAGGCTATTGACTATCTTAATAAGGCTATGGACTATCTTAATAAGGCTATTGACTATCTTAATAAGGCTATTGACTATCTTAATAAGACTATTGACTATCTTAATAAGGCTATGGACTATCTTAATAAGGCCATTGACTATCTTAATAAGGCCATTGACTATCTTAATAAGGCTATTGACTATCTTAATAAGGCTATTGACTATCTTAATAAGGCTATTGACTATCTTAATAAGACCATTGACTATCTTAATAAGGCTATTGACTATCTTAATAAGACTATTGACTATCTTAATAAGGCTATGGACTATCTTAATAAGGCTATTGACTATCTTAATAAGGCTATGGACTATCTTAATAAGACCATTGACTATCTTAATAAGACTATTGACTATCTTAATAAGGCTATGGACTATCTTAATAAGGCTATTGACTATCTTAATAAGGCTATGGACTATCTTAATAAGGCTATTGACTATCTTAATAAGGCCATTGACTATCTTAATAAGGCTATGGACTATCTTAATAAGTCTATTGACTATCTTAATAAGGCTATTGACTATCTTAATAAGACTATTGACTATCTTAATAAGACTATTGACTATCTTAATAAGGCTATTGACTATCTTTATAAGACTATTGACTATCTTAATAAGACTATTGACTATCTTAATAAGACTATTGACTATCTTAATAAGACTATTGACTATCTTAATAAGACTATTGACTATCTTAATAAGGCCATTGACTATCTTAATAAGGCTATGGACTATCTTAATAAGGCTATTGACTATCCTAATATGGCTATTGACTATCTTAATAAGGCTATGGCTATTGACTATCTTAATAAGGCCATTGACTATCTTAATAAGGCCATTGACTATCTTAATAAGACTATTGACTATCTTAATAAGACTATTGACTATCTTAATAAGGCTATTGACTATCTTAATAAGGCTATTGACTATCTTAAGGCTATTGGCTTCGAGATACTCGTTGTTGATTCCATACCTTAATATTTAAAAACATCCGGAAGTCATGTAATTTGTTATAAGTATAAACAAACAACAATTAGCAATACTATTTTCAACTATAACAAAATAGTTTCTGAATTTAACATAGAAAATTACGAATTTGACTAAAACTTCAAAATGGCTGGTCATGTTTTGATGTTATAGATAAACATATTCGGCATCTGCCAATCCATTGAGGATTTTAGTATAAAATGGTGTCTTAGAGATCATGCGGATCCGAACTCCATTTCTACTTGGACATGTTGGAAAAGGTTAATTCTTAAAATCATTGATACCAGTATTAACTTTGTAGCTAACCCATCTTTGCTTCATCCGAGACTTAAGTTTTCATTTCGTAAATTGAATCGAGAATCCAAGAATTGTATAGACTATATCATTTCAATTATAGCAATGATTAAACCGTGTGGAACAATTACCTAGTTTAGCGCATTGAATATGAAACGGAAAACATTATTATGGTTATATTCGTATTTAGACCGACGCCTACACTTCTTCCAGTCCCTTTAATGATTTTTTTTTCTTGCTGTTCTGACTTGTGTTGCTGTTCTGACTTCTGTCAAGTCATTGAGTACTTGCTGTTTTGTCTTTTTAGGCTTTTTTGTATTCATATTCATATATACATGATCATCTTAGTGTTATACTTAATTGCCGATTAATGCTGCCTTGTTTGTTAGAAGGGATAGCTTGGCAAGGATTCCTTTATTTACACGGTCTAGTTTTATAGAGCGAGATAACTGCCTTTTTGCCACTAACAGTTCCAATGGGGATTCCCTGTGGTCAATCCTTTTCTGTTTGCGGTCTCTTTGTAATTGTTGTTTGTTTTGTATGTTTTTGGTTGACCCTGTTCTGTGAATGTTACTATTCAAATTTGACTGTTATACCTACTTTTACAATCCGCCAACAACTTAGGTCACACAGGGTTGGAATGGGGAACGGTTGTGATGACCTAAATTGACAATAATGGGAATGTAATGCTCTAGTTCCCTTTCCAAATTAAAACCATGGTAGTCAGTTTCCAGTTCAAACTGATCGTCAGTTTCCAGTTCAAACTGATCGAAATTTAACCTCATGTATTAACATCGTCTCCATGGGAGCACTGGCAGCTCGACTTGTGAGGAAGTGTTATTCTTACAGATGGCGGGAGGTGTACAGCACTGGTTCCACGGGTAACCCATGAATAATTAGGTGGCCTACCTCCACCACAAAAAAATCGACCATCATATATAACCTTACATGTGTTGAAAATAACATAAAACACCATGCAAACAAACACGGGTTGGAATAAATAAGAACATTGTTTATTTTCATATATTTTATTTATGTACATGTTTATCATTAAAATGATATCATTATGAATACAACACACAGTGTGTTTTTTGTATACATTGTTTATAATAGTGTTTGCATTATGCATATATAAAGGATTTACCAGTAGTGCTTATTTATTATTGAATTGTATTAATTATTAAATCGGTTGGCATACATGACATTATGCGACGGCTTGCTTGGCATCACATCAGTTTTGTCAATGAGTTTAATAACAATTCAGCAATAAATTGCATGAACATGATGAACGTGATATTCATCACGTAACTCACAACATCACATAGACTTGATCATCTTCGACGCTTGATTGTAAATACAAACGTCTTGACACTTTGTGTAGAAAAAAAATGAAACTGGAAACACGTCCGTAATTATTATTATTATAGTATTTTTGTTCATCCATATTTAGTTTGTCCATATAATGATGAAGATTCACTCTTCGTTTATTTATTATTTATTTTCTGCCATTTTGTATATCTTCGATAGAATGTGCGTCCATATCAGCCAATCAGAAACGATACCAGAATCTTGGTAAAATGGCTGTCACATAATGGCTGAAAGCGTTCCTTAATGTGACGTCAATGATATTAACCCTTAACCCCCAACATATATATAATGGACTGTTCTTTCTTTGAATTAAGACCATTCCAAATGTGTCTGGGAGGCTGATCTAGGTTTACAAAGGATGCAAAGGCTATTATAGTCGTGCTTAGCGGGCTAAGATTAAACCAAAATATTACAGTATGATATTTATGTCAAAGCTTTCTGGAAGTGTATCCCAGAAGCCATTGTATTTGATAAAGACTGAGCATGCAACATTACATACGATGTAACCTTTTCAGTAATACTTTTTTTATATAAATTGAGCAAAATTAAATATGATTTTATTAGTTTTTTTCCTGGGGAAGCATGTCCAGCGAGCCCACCTATAATTTTGCAAGTGTAAATTGTATACTGGTATGCAAGAAAACATTTCTTTGATAAAAGACAAATTGTATCTACCTTGCTGTCATTTCAATTGATATATGCAACCACGAATTGTGATATTATTATAAACAAGAAAATCGCTAGAACGAAGGATTCTCCCTGAAATTATCCTCATCATATGGCCTTGTATCACCCAGCACTTTTCAATTTGCAGTTCCATTAGTATTTTTTGCTCCAGATAAAAAATCCAAGTATAAAATTACAAAGGGCAATAACTCGAATTTGAATGATGACAGAGTTATGGTTCTTGCACTCTTCTCTATTATTTTGTGAAGTTTCATTGCAGTCCCATCAGTAGTTTTGAAGATATGCTCTGGATAAAAATTCTAAGTATAAAATTACAAAAGGAAATAACTCTAACATGTCTAATTTGAATAAAGATATAGTCACGGTTCTTGCACTCTGCACTTCCATTCATTGCCCTCTATCATTGTGTGAAGTTTCATTGCAGTCCCATCAGTAGTTTTGAGGAAATGCTTCAGACAAAAACTATAAGTATAAATTACAAAGGACAATAACATTAATTTGAATGATGACAGAGTTACGGTTCTTACTCTGCATTTCCTCTCATTGCCCTCTGTCATTGTGTGAAGATTCAGTGCAATCCCCCCCAGTAGTTTTCAAGATATGCTCTGGACAAAAATTCCAAGTATAAAACTACAAGGGGCAATAACTCTAATTTGAACGATTATAGTTACGGTTCTTGCACTCTGCACTTCCTCTCATTGCCCTCTACCATTGTGTGAAGTTTCATTGCAGTCCCATCAGTAGTTTTGAAGATATGCTCCAGACAAGAAAGTGTGATGGACACACGGACGGACAAAACAGCAACTATATGCTTGCCCTTTGGGGAGCATAAAAATAAACAGAAGATTTCAAACCATTCCTAGGGTCAAAAATATCTCTTGTCATTTCACAAGATGCAAATGAGACTGCAATCTAGAAACATTTGCATTGAAGAAAGGTACTTCTTAGTGACACAGAAGCGTTTACATTGAAGAACTGTACCACTAGATGGCAAAGAAACATCTACACTGAAAAATCAAACCTCCATGTGAAACAGAAAAAAATGGCCTCTTAGTAATTTTGAAACATTTACATTGAAGAATCAGATGTCTAGGTGACATAGAAACAATTAACATTGAAAAATATACATCTAGGTTACACAGAAACATTTACATTGATAGTCTGATCATCTTCGAAGCTTGATTGTAAACACAAACGTCTTGACCATTTGTGCAGAAACAAGTTTCCCTATTTGTTTATCTTTGTTTATTAATAAATGTATTATCTTTCCGCCTTTCTGTAAATCTTGGATACCAGGCCTGGAATTCACCAACCATTTTTCAAACTATTCTTAGACTTGAGCTCAAGTACTGAACATTTGTTCACAAATATTTCCATGACCTTTAAAGATAAACAATCGTAAGAAGTTGCTATTTATTAGTATGCATCATATTTATACATAGCAGCTTGTTCTGAACGTTTATTTTGTAAACTTATAGAAATATTTGTGATTGAAATTTGCTTACTTGGGATTTAGTCTAAGAATATTCTCAAGAATGGTTGGTGAATACCAGGCAGGTCTTCCTGTCTCAGCCAATCAGAAACGATACCAGTGTATCGGCAAAAATCTAACTTTGTTCAGGAGGACTGTTCTAGACGTTTGTCTTGAAAACAAGCAAGCGTCGCAGATGATCTAGACTACTACATTGAATAATCATGCCTCTAGCTATTACTATAGAAGTATGCCTCCGAGGATACAGACACATGTACAGTTGTCTCCCTTACATTAAAATTACAACCAACGGAGGGTAGTGAATAGTTATTGGTTTCCTTTTTAGTATAATCTTTATTTAATTATAAATCTTTAGTTACTTGTGTTTCATTTAATCAAAATCAAGCCTTCGTTTCTTTATACGTTTTGTTTACATGTTATATTATGTGATTGTAATGCCAGAAATGGCCCATGATTGGAATAAATAAATATTCTATTCTATTCTATACATTATATGATTGAACAATCTTAGATGCAACAAATCTTCTATTTTGACTAGGAAGTTATTAGTTAAAGTAGCTATCCACCAAATAATGACAAAACTGCACTTAGTCTACAAAACTGTTTATCAAAACTCTATCCAGGTGTTCAGGTCATGTAATAATGTCTATTATTTTTAACAGGTTTTAAAAATACCCATGATTGAATATGCCTAAAATGAATTATGAGTTGGTAACTCATTAATTCAACGCTCCAGTTCTGGGGTTTAGCCTGGCTGGTTAAAGCCGTCTATATTGTGTCTATATAGTTTGGATTCTCAAAATATGTAAGTTATATACATGTATGTACCTTGTCGTCATTAGGTTTAGAAATAGTGTACATATTCTGTAAAAGTTGGCTGTTGGTGGCGTGATAGATACTTTAAATGCAACAAATCTTCCATTTTGACTAGTAAGTTATTTTAAAAAAAACATAATGACTAGAACCAACAAGAAGATGCCAGTTTTATTGATTGCTATGAACGCAATCATTTCAAGTATTTGCTAAATCATACAAACAATAATCAAACTACAGACTTATACAGTTTGTTAATGTTTCAGCAAAGTTTGCACTACATGTTCTAAAAAATGTATTTGAATCCTATAAAGCTTAGTATAGGCTTATTTCTGTGTCACAGTGTGCAGACACTATACAGGTGGAAGATGCAACTATTTCTGAACTATTCGATTGGATGATTAAATTGGGGTTTTACGGCGCACCAACACCAAAAAGGGTATATGGTGCCAACAGGAATGAACATTCCTGGCCCACTCTTCATTTACATCTTGATAAAAATAAGCAGAATGGGCCAAGAACCTTCTCACACACAGAACTGCAAATTGCACGATCACTGTTCTCGGCTACCACTCAAGTGAATCAATACAGGGATGATGAAGAAGAACTTCAATGAACATGGCAAAAATGAGAAACTGAACATGAATTCTGGGAAACTTTCGCCTTAGCCCTCTGCCCTCTGCCTGTATAATCAAGGCCCTATTCTTGACTGGGAACCACCGGGGAGACTTTCGCCTTAGCCCTCTGCCATCTGCCTGTATAATCAAGGCCCTATTATTGACTGGGAACCACCTGGGAGACTTGCGCCTTAGCCCTGGGAACCACACAGGGCAAAAATATGAAAAATTCTATGGTAGCAGGTTCATATAAACTTGGCAAGCACTACTGGAGGGTATACCCCTCTTTATATATAAACATGGCAAGAGCATTTCGTTATGTGATATTCAATATAAAACAAACAATAATAGAAAAAGAAAACATACAAACAAAAAATGTGGAGTTCTTAATTTTTCAGCATTTACAGGTAAAAACATATTCTTAAAACTAAAAGTATATTGGCATGATTGAAAACAAAAAGTAAAACAACAAATCCGAGGTTTCCATGCAAAACTATTGTACCTTGTTCTTTGTTTATAGTTAGTTACAATAGTTTCGCTATTACTCCTCGAAATCAAAAATACAAATAAGAAGAAATGAAATTGGCAGTGTTCCTAGAAAGCAAACTTAACATGAATACATTATAACATATGATTTGTATATTACAATTTTAAAATTGTGAGTATCATTACTCATCCACTTAATACAAATACTCTAAACTTTTAAAAATCCTGGGTGTTATATTTCTATGTACCGGTATGAGGATGTCTCATTCCATTTTTGAAAGAGATGACAATTGTGATATCTGTGTACTGAAACATGGAGTTGACAAGTGTGATATCTGTACTGAAACATGGAGTTGACAAGTGTGATCAGTACTGAAACATGGAGTTGACAAGTGTGATATCTGTACTGAAACATGGAGTTGACAAGTGTGATATCTGTATATTGAACCAAGCAGTTCACAATTGTGATATGTGTGATATCTGTATTGAAACATGGAGTTGACAAGTGTGATATTGGCATACTGAAGCATGTCTTTGAAAAGTGTGATATCGGCATTTGAAACGTGGAGTTGACAACTGTGATATGCGTGTAATGAAACATGGAGTTGACAAGGGTGATATCCGTGTATTGAAACATAATGCAATTATGTAATATTATTATGTCATACAATGATAACAAATTCATGTAATACTAAAATCATGATACACAAAATCAGTATTATATCAAAATCATGTTCTACATATCTTGGAAAATAAATGACCATACTAAAACCTACAAAGTATGCAGGTGACAGAAACACAAAAAAACAATAAAATTAGTTACATGTATGCAAAAGATACTGACATGTTACATGTTCACAAGCTAAAAACAGCAACACAGTGACTCTGACATATATAATTCAGTTGGGAACACAAAATAGGTTATGACATCTGATGATGATATGATCAAAAACTGCTGCGTTACTATTTTTTCCAAAATGAAAAATGGATTATTAAATAATGTTATATAAAATAAAATGGACGAATTATGACGTACATTCAGATTGTAGTCTATTTCCAATTTTGATAACACGAGACTAGATATTTAATTTCTCCAATTTTCAGAAATCTGAAATGGGATATGATGCTCTTATTGCTTCATCAGCATTTTACTTTTCCATGTTTATCATGACATTGAAAATTGTCGGCATCTATAATGCAGCACTTTGTATGGCTGTTGTATGACTAGACAGTGTAAACTATGGCTGGATAATATATACTGAACAAAAAAAAAAAACTGCCGCTGATGTTGATGTGGTTGTCTAGACAGCAAAACAGGAAAAAAATTACGATGTTTTAAGAAAAATTAGATAGACCGCCTACAATAGTCCAAACGAAGATGTTTTTGAAAAGTTCAGTACACAAGGGAGTTAGCCCTCCTTTTTCTTAAAACATGCATTTTGACCACAAAAAAAAATTAAATCTAAGAAGATTACCGAAATTTGTCCGAGACAATATTCTCTATAATTATGTTCCTTACCAAAAAAATCACAAAAAAACATAACACAGATGGCAGCTTTTGATTATCAACAATCATCAAATTACCTCCCTTTAACATTTCTATATCATCCATAGAAGAGTATTGGTTGGCAAATTTGAAACTGCTTAATGGGATATTTAGTAATCACTTAAGTGTGCTTAAAACGTCAAACAGTGTTTTATTAAAACGTTGTTTAAGCTTTTATACGCCCTCAAAAACTGGCAAATGGAAATACTAGAAAAAATTCAGACATTTCTTTTTTTGTTCAGTATGGAATTGTAGATGGGACCGAGTCCTGATAGTGATTTGTTTCGCAATGAACGTTCTACTCTTGCTTGTGCATGAAAAAAACAAGAGCCATACGACGCCCTGTATTGCTCTACTGGTTTATGGTTGTATGGCCAAGTTTTGTAAAGATCGGATGAAAAATGAAGAAGCTTGAGTCTAATTGGAGCAAAACAAAGCATATTTAACCTTTAGCCTGCTAAGGATGACTACAATAGCCTTTGCGTCCATTGTAAACCCAGCTCAGCCTGCAGTCCATTACACATTCATAGCAGGCTAAGGGTTAACTAATCACGGACACAACTCATGTGTTACTAATCTATCAAGCTGGTTTTTAACCTTGTCTGAGGTTCTACTGAAATCAACAATCTGGCAGAGTTAAGTTAAAATCTGATAAAAAATGAAGGCCCCATCGTCCTAACAAGGTAAAAGTTAATGGACTGACAATGCACCATCACATAAGCTCTGCTGGCCTTGCCTGTGGCCAGTAGAGCTAAAAGGAAGACATCTTCGAGCTAGAACAAAAATGTCCGTTGTAGAGTATTTCCAGACTTCCAGATGCCCATTTGTTGATGTCCAGAAATCGCACACCCGTATAAAGGTCAGGACCACCAAAACCCTTATGTTGAGGCCCAAAGACCACATCAACAGCTCACCAAGGTCAGGACCACCAGAAACCCTTCTGTTGTGGTCCTTAGAGTATTTCTATACACAGGAATGATACACAGGGATACTGCTCCGATACGATAACACTGGCCCTTACATTACAAATGGAGGGCTAAAGATGAACCTATACATACATACAGTGATGTTTTTACACTTGTGTTATTACGAGTCCTCGATTTATGGATTTATGAGTCCTTTGGAAAAACGTTGAGTCCACAACTTGTTTTTTTGACAGTACCTACATCTTTCCTCAACTTGGGTGGCCTTTAATATTGATATGTCCATGATTTTAATGACCAAAGAGGACCTTATCTGTTCCAGAAGAAATCTTGTCTGATTTCTATGCGTCCTGTGGATGCACATATTTTTTAATTGTGACTCCCCAGCAAACATTACGAGCCCTAGAAGCATGAGTCGCAGGAAACAAAATCACTGTATATAATTCTATATATTATGGAACTCTTGTTCTTCTTCTACTCGAGGACTTCAGAAATGCCTAATGTATATTGTTTTAATAATTTACGTTCACCCCACAAAATATAAGTGTGTCATGGGCCGGAAGCCAAAAAAACCGAAAAGAGAGACAATAACGGTAAATCATGCCTATTCATTCCATCACAAAAAATATTTATAGAGATTATATGTTCCCAAATATGGGCATTGCACTAAAATAACTATCGTAATAGTTACAAACGACTCGTAAAATATAATTTTATCAACATCAAATGAAATTTAAGAACAATTTTAAATCTTTACTAAGAATAAGTAATATAAAACACTAAGTCCAATTTTTGAGAATAAAACTGGTAAAAAAGACTGGTAAAAAACCCCACAATCATACACCTGAATATTGACAATTTTCTTAAAACAACCTACTCATGGTTTAAACTTAAGACTAGTATATATATAGAGGATATTTGTTGGTTCAGAGTGAATATAGGACTTATTTTCATAGACAAGTGAGAAAATTGCTTTAGCACAAGGGAAATTATTTGAGTTTTCTCACTTCGAGATGAAAATAAATGCTCTATTCACGACAAACCAACTAAATTTATATCCTTTTCCTAATAAACTTACAACCCGGAAACGGAATCACATAATGAAAATATAAACGTTTTATCATTCTGAGATGAAATAAAAGCTGTTATTCACGACAAAATAACAAATTAATACTATTTTTATTTGATGCATTATAATGAAGTTATGCAGAGAAACAAATGTTGTCGTCAACGACACGGTACGGTAAAGGTTATATTTTTAACTTGCCTTTCAAAATACTTGACAGATTTCAACAAACAATGACACATTATCTAAGTTAAATGATTTCAACTTTAATGCCAATTTTTAAAAAAATATTAAACCGGAAAACTGACATCCCTAAATGATAATTTCATACAATTGAATGAGCTATTTCATACTTTTGGCATTTGCATTTTAACCCAAGTTTGATAAATAGTGTCTCGGACTACAATCATCAAGAAGCAAGAAACATGGATAGTTAGACTTCAAGAGGCAAATAAGGTATAACATATTTTAAAGGCACACACGGCAATCTTGACGGTTTTATTAAGCATTACAATTAAAGGGGTTGATGCGCTATTTTCAAACACGATTTGTTTAAAGGGGTTCTGAAAAACTTGCAAGTTTTTAATAGGTCATTTCTCCTTTACTTTTCATGGCATTTTGATAATTCTTTCATCTTTTTTCAAGTTTTTCAGAGCTCTTTAAAATAAACATTGAAAATAGTGCATCAACCAACCCCTTTAATGTCTCAATTTATTAATCCAGTATTATTTTGACTTTAAACCTGCTTGCATACATGTATATATTAAATACAATTTTGAGTTTTCAACTTTTCTTCGTTATTTTACCATATATTTGAATATAGTATTGGTGAAATATAATCAAAAATTAATAATATGCAAAAAACAAAAATCCAGATTGCCGTGTGTCCCTTTAAAAGCTATTAATTTTAACACAACCACAGAATGATGAACTTCAAGGAAGTCGATACTAAAATTACAAATCTGCATTTTCACTTACATGCCCGAGGGCACAACATATACACCAACATAAAATACACCTGCAAGATGCATCTCTTAATATACCTGATCATTAATCATTACCATGGCGATTGTACGTACATACAAGAACATGTACAGGATTGCAGCATGCATGATGCATCTATAACTGTACATTTATATCTGATTTATAATCATTACCATGGCGATTGTACGTACATAGAAGAACATGTACACGATTGCAGCATGCATGATGCATCTATAACTGTACATTTATACCTGATCATTAATCATTACCATGGCAACTGTACGTACATACAAGAACATGTACACGATTGCAGCATGCATGATGCATCTATAACTGTACATTTATATCTGATTTATAAATAATCATTATCATAGCAACAGTACTAGTACATACATAAAGAATATGTACACCTACATCGCACCCTGCATGATACATTTGTATCTTACCATAGCAACAGATTACCATGGTAACTGTACGTACATAGAACATACAAGCCTACATTGTACCACACATCTGCAAATATGATTTAAACTGTAAATAAACTAACTGTTGCTATGGTAAGATCAGATCTATATTTACAGATATTTGCCATGGTAATTCCAACAATTACCATATCAACTGCACATATATAACAGATCATGTCCACCTTCATTGCAACACCATGATCATGTATCTATAAACATATATCTTATCATAACCAAATCAAGTGATTACAAAACTGAACAAAAAAAAACGAAAATATACAGCCCCAATTACGCAAATTCAAACTCTTCATAGATTTAAACTAGATTTTGTGTAGTGTATTTTTTTTTATTTAGTAGATGACATAACCCCTAGCTGGAACTTATTTCATTTTGAAAACAGCCATCTAAAATATTGTTCCGTTAAATTCACAGTATTCATGTGCTTATTAAACGGACACCTGGCAATCTTCAAGTGTTTGAGCACTGGAATTAGCACCCAAAATGATTTATCCAGTATCATTAGGTTTTTCAAACTGCTTGATAAAAATTAAAGGTAAGGGTTATTCCATTAAAAAACATACATGGGACCCCAGGAAGCCGCTTTTGAAATTAGATGCAAAAATAGGTTTCACCCATAGATGTTTATTTAAATTGCCTTCCTGGGGCTCCTGCGATGTTCTGATGGAATAGCCCTAATACACCACCCGTGATAGTGGTCGAAATTAGCACTAGCCCGAAGGTGAAAAACTAGTAAATATTAATTCGGGCTAGTAAAAATCTAGAAATTTTATATATTAATATAGTCAGGCTTACAGTGTTTTTTTTATGTTTTGTGAATGCAGCCTGTGCCTGTGCCATTGTGAAAAAAAGCGGCATTTTTCTAGAAATTGTGAAAATTGTGAAATATTATAACAAAAAAGAAAAGAAACTTTTTTCGCTTTTATT
This sequence comes from Cyrtodaria siliqua, assembly GCA_037043455.1. Lineage (NCBI taxonomy): Eukaryota > Metazoa > Mollusca > Bivalvia > Adapedonta > Hiatellidae > Cyrtodaria > Cyrtodaria siliqua. Next base: position 75,825 of record JAWPHD010000380.1, on the reverse strand, counting down.
TTCACAGTTTAATATCCCTTGGTTTTAAGTTTTGTTTTTGGTAACTATAGACTAGTTTTGACACCAGCTTATATTAAGACTAGTATCCTTACTGCCTGTTTGTTTTTGTTTTTTGTGTTGTTTTTTTCAGATTGTGAATTTTTTGGATATAATTGTGAAAAAAGTATACTTTTTGGCATTGTGAATGGGGCCGAATAACGGCCCCAAATTAGCCATAAAAAAACACTGAAGGCTTATGACAATCGTAATAGTCCAAATGATTATATAATAATTTGGGCTAGTGAACAGAAATTCTTATTTCTTTGACTGGTGATTATCCTCAGCTGGGAAGCAGTAAACACAAGATTTGTTAAGGACGGCTTACATTTTGGAACACTTCAAATAGTTACTTTCATCCGACATTTTCATGGCCTAAATCAGACTTTAAATTGATGCAAAGTTCTGACATTCAGCTTTAAACCCCGCCCTCTATTGTTCATGGGTTACAAACGCTGGCCATGTTCTCCATTGTTTTTTGCATTATTTTTAAAACAACACATGCTTTTGTTACAGGTGTAAATACCGGAAGCACTTGTGATTGGGTCCAATAAACTTGATTGACAGCTCTTATTATGCATTATGGGAGTCCATAAATAGACAAATTAAACAAAATACTGTCACTGAATAACACCATGTGGTATGAATGATGTTGACGGACAAATATGGGAATATTAATGTTGCTGTAAAATAAATTTCAACAATAAATAACAAAATAAAACTTAGAAGTGATACGTGTAGGTCTATATTTTTTCTACTACCATATAGAAGGAATAACAAGTGCTTGCTGAAGGACTAGAACACCTGCTTATCAAACTAGAGGTCCCAGATCACCGTGGGATCATATCCCTCCGTGAAGTATATCCCTCCGTGAAGTGACATTACTTTCCAGTGCTTGCTGAAGAACTAGAACACCTGCCTATCAAACTAGAGGTCCCAGATCACCGTGGGATCATACCCTCTGTGAAGTGACATTACCTTCCAGTGCTTGCTGAAGGACTAGAACACCTGCCTATCAAACTAGAGGTCCCAGATCACCGTGGGATCATACCCTCTGTGAAGTGACATTACCTTCCAGTGCTTGCTGAAGGACTAGAACACCTGCCTATCAAACTAGAGGTCCCAGATCACCGTGGGATCATATCCCTCCGTGAAGTGACATTACCTTCCAGTGCTTGCTGAAGGACTAGAACACCTGCCTATCAAACTAGAGGTCCCAGATCACCGTGGGATCACATCCCTGTGAAGTGACATAACTTTAAAAAAAAGTAGATTTTGACAATTGGTCAGCCACACACTGTATATAAATAACAATAACATACCCAAAAGTTTCAATTCCTAAAAATAACTCTATTATCTTGATAACGAGCCTGTGGAAAAGGACAGATCTGAAGGGGCTAGCGAGGACCTCGGCGAATGTTCATCCTTCCCATAACTTCCTCCGGGCTGCGGAGAGCTCCCATTGAAGGGAGACAACTCCCGATGATTTTGCAATTCATTTTCACTGTCCATTTTGAAACTTTCTGAATTGTGAAACTTCTCGTCTGCTCGGACGGGACTTACGCCTTTCAGCTGGAAATCCATTCTGAAATGTTTCTGCATTTCGAATTTGAGTTGATTTGCTGATTTGAGGATGGACGACTGGCAGGATCTGGCTTTGTGGAGGTAATTAGAGTTTGTAGTGTCGTACGTGAAATCTCGCAGCACTTTGCATATCTGGACACACCCCGAGACAATGTTCATACATGGACCTGAAATATGTAAAGTTGCTGGTGTTATAGGTATACTAATAAAACACTCTGTAGAATTACATATTTTTGTTCTGCTACGGCTGTACAGTAACTAACAATGTAAGGCTGGCTGGTTAGTCATACAATAGAGAATGTGAGGCTTATATCATGACTGACAATGAATTAAATGTTGTTTAACGGCTCATCAACACAGTATAGGTTATTAAAGCCACCCCAGAGAGAGGGGAAGGATACAAGGAATCCGGGAACCTGCCCTACTCTTATTATCGAATCGATTCCTATGGTTCTTTAACGTGCTCGGAGGATAGACCGATACACGGGACCGCGCGGTTTACGTCCCCATCCGACGGATGGTGTCTTGTCCAAGAACACACCGACGGAACTCAGTGGCATAACGGAGGTCTGAACCCGAGGCCTCCGGTTACAAATCTGCCGCGCTACCGACTGCGCCACGCCAGCCCTACATATATACAGTTAATATACTACACTACAATATATAAGTGGTGCATCTGACATAAGTGGATGTTTCAGAGCTGTAGATACATTTTTACTGCAATGAGTACTTTTTCATCAGATTTAAAATGAATGAGTAACAAGGAACACACATTCAGAGTAAAATTTATAATCAGGATAACTCAACTGGCACACACTATCATCATTGAGGCCCTCCATAAATCATGTTTTACAGTTAAACACAGTTGCATAGATGTACAAGATTTTCCATTTTTTCAAAAATTGTTTAAATGACATGCAACGTTTGGAAAAGTGTAAAAATAATTATGGTATTTTTTCTGTTTGACAAGGATTGCTGCATATTTCAAAAGATGCCCTTTTCCTCAAACTTTTAAATTTAAAATACCAGTTTTGGTGTTAAAATACCAAAATTGAAGTTGTATCCTTTTGGCATTTTCCTAATTGTTTTCCACTGTGGAGTCTCCATTACCTAAGATGGGCAAATATTTACTACAAGAACCTTACCGAAGACAGATTTCTGGATCTCCTTTTCTTCATCGGATAGTTCCCTCCCCTTGTCGATAAACTCATCTTCCGTCGCTAGGCAAACAAGGGCATGGCTTGCTGAAAGTTAAAGACAAATCACAGTGTTGGGATGGACAATAACTTTATCCTGTTAATAGAAACTTGAGCAAATAAATTTCAACCGATAGCCCACCATTAATTTGAAATACTTTTAAAAATGTTCTTATCTGGAGTCTGGAGACAGTTGTGATATCACTGAATGAGTGTTAAAAAAATAAATACATACACACAAGGCCAAAAATAAAATTATGTTTGTTTCCCCTTCCCGACCCATGCAAAAAAAGGTTGGGTAGGTAGGTAGGTAAAATATTTTTTTTATTTCAAAACTGGAATACATTCTTTGGTCAGACACTCGTACCCACCCTATACAAAAAAAAAAAAAAAAAAAAAAAAAAAAAAAAAAAAAAAATTTCGCCAGTGTCGAAAAAATAATTCGGGTCGCGGCAATTTCGGTGGGTCGGTCAGGAAGGGGAAACAAACATAATTTTATTTTTGGCCCAATACATGCTCACCTACAGCTCTGGGTATTAACTATTAAATAGAGGATAATACTTGAGTGCCTATTTAATATTGAATTGATTAAACATGTTGGATACAATTATATGATGCGAAATTGTGCACACCCGAGCATTTTATCAATTCTGTCTGAGTTTAATAAATTTAATATTAAACAGGCAGTGAGATTTTTTTTATCACATACATGTAAGGCCAAATAAAATTATACCTGAGTTTACTGTAACCCGACTGACCCGCTGAAAACACCCCCGACTCCTTTCTTTTTTATTGAAAATAAAAAAAATGTTTTTTTTTTTTTTTTTTTAAATAATTATTTTCACGCGGTCAAGGCCGACTCATGTGCTCATTGTCCTGCTGTTGGAACTGACCCTCTTCCGGACTTGCTAAAAATAAAATTAAACGGTTTTACCCCTTTGCAATAATTGCAAGTGATTGGGAAAAGAGCCAGTTGTTGCCATGCCTTTTGGGAAACAATAACACATACACAATTTCAGTTGTTATCTATTGTAGTTTTTAAAATACCACATTTTCCCATTCATCAAAGCTCATCGCCACCTTAAATTAACTTCGCCAAAAAATAAAATAAAAAAATAAAATAAAATAAAATGCCTACCTACCTACCCGATTTTTTTCAGCAATGTTACAGTAAACACAGGTATAATTGTATTTGGCCTAACTCCAAAAAAGCCCACCATTTAGTATTGTAGTAGCCTATATATAATGTTGTCGTACGATGACGTTGTGTTTGTATGTCGTATGTTGACTCGGTCTTCAGACGCCGAACAACGGATGCAACTGACTGGAAAAGACCGTACGATGATTCGGCCTTCATTTGAAAACATATTTAGTTCGCTAGGGTGATATGGTAAATATATCATGGCTTTATTACACTCCCACACCGCAAGTTATGTGAAAATAATAAATCCTATAATAATAACACTTTACCTGCTAAGACTGGCTCGCAGAAGGTCACAACTCTTGAGTGGTGGCGAGGGGACTTATCTCCCTTGTAGGACTTAATACTAGCTATGAGGCTACCTGTGGCGCATGTGACACTCTTAACTCCTAACTTAAACTGGTCACGTGTGGCCGAATCGGCCGCGTGCTCACTTGCGTTCCGACAATTATCCGTCAGAACTGAGATGTATTTGGAAATGTTTGAGCACATATCCATAATAAAAGTCGCAGTCAATTCTTCCAGCCGTGCTCGCTTCAACTGAACGCAGCTCAGTTTAATCTCTAAACCCGCGTACGATGCTGCGTATTTATCAACGAGAGCTTCTTGGTGATCCGGATCCACCTTGCCAGAGGATGTGAGACATTGATATGTCACGTGATAGGACAACTCCACAAGAACCGTAACTGCGTCACTGAGTCTGTAAAGCATATCGCAAACAACCTTCCACCGTGTTTTCAAATCGCTCATAGATTTCGTTATATCGGTAACGATCTCTAAAACAATAGACAGCGACGAGTTTATCTGCTCTTTAGCTGCAGTGAGAGAATTCTGGACGCTTGTCGTCTCAGTTCTGATTGGTCGAAGAGAGCCGGATAAAAGAAGCAGTTCGGCGACCGTGTGGATTTTGACTTGAGCGTGTTCACAGTTTCGTGTCACAACGTGACAATGGTGGTGGGAACTCATACCGATCCGCATGGGTAGAGGTACGACGTCACGGTTTGTTACTCCATGGTCAAATTAAGGCTAGGGGTTTCATTACTATTACTTGTTTATTCATGCATTTACTGCACTTTCTAGTTTTGCAGTTTTAGACTGACCTGAAATAAAACAAAACACAATTGTTGAAATCTTTCTTTCAGTCGAAGGCCAATATTTCTGTATTATTTGCACCCACAATGTCTCCCTTTCTTTTGGAAATGAGCACTTACAATTGTGAAATTAACATTGGGTACATCATGTACATATTATTATTAATTGTGAAAAAATCAAATGAATTCATGTTGTAAGAACTCATATATATATATATATATATATATATATATCTATTCCGATAATTCATAACTTTCACATGACATCATCAAAATAATTTGACCAATCAGTGATCAATAAAATAAAACTAATTTGTAGTGATAATTATATTAAAAGCTTAATTGTTTTGAGTACAGCTATGTATCCTCTTTTGGTGCTGTCTGGTTTTAAATATAGACACATTTTAAAATTTAAATTATGGTCTACTATTTAGTTTTTTCATATAGAGATTGAGGATAAAGTCCGAGTAAACCCCTTTATTTTCACCCGAAACCTACTGAATATCTCAACATCTCGGAAATTTGAAACAAATGACAGGATTTAAAAGTTACATGTATGAATATTTAAATATCAGGGCCTTTTTACCAGTTTTGGGGAATGGACATTTTGACCTAAACTGGGGGGTGAAATCCATAAATGGGGAATGAAATTTCCAGAGGCAAGTTTAAAGGGTAAAAAGGCCCTGACTATACATGTATTGAATACATATACCCGTATATGGGAACTTATATTTCTCCACATATTAACTCATGAATACAAATGACACTAAAAAGCGTCAAAACAGGATAAACGGGAAGTGTCACACATGTGAGTTGGGCGGGGCCGGGCATAGGTTTCCAATTTTGGAATGAGATTTCATACAAAAGCAGGGTGTCACCAACAATGTTGCCGAAAATATATAATTTACAAAAAATGGCTATTCTTTGGTGGATTTTACGCATGCATGTGCGGTATTGAAGGTTTAGTCAATTGAAAAGTGGAAGTTGTTGATGTAGGCATTGCATGATGTCTTCAGAAACACCTCTGGGAAAGTGCAGATCTATCTACTGATACTGCAACACCCTCTTTTAAGTCTTTCAAACATTATGTAGCATGAACCAACAAGGGAGGTAACTCGTGTAGTCATAAAATTCAGGTGGCCAGAAAGTGGTAACAAATGTTTGTCAATGTTTTTTTTCTAAGAATTGTGAAGACTCCCTAGCCTGGTCATTTTGTGAGAAAAAAAAAGCGTGATAACCGTCTGATTTGTAAAAAAAGTATTGAAAGATTCAGTGTTTTTTTTATGTGTTTTGTGAATGCAGCCTGTGCCTGTGCCATTGTGAAAAATAGCGGCATTTTTCTAGAAATTGTGAAAATTGTGAAATATTATAACAAAAGAAAAAGAAACTTTTTTCACTTTTAATTTCGCAGTTTAATATCCCTTGGTTTTAAGTTTTGTTTTTGGTAAATACAGACTAGTTTTAACACCAGCGTATATTAAGACTAGTATCCTTACTGGTCTGTATTTACCGTAAAAAAAATTCAGCTTGTGAATTTTTTGGATATAATTGTGAAAAAAGTATACTTTTTGGCATTGTGAATGGGGCCGAATAACGGCCCCAAATTAGGCATAAAAACAAGAGGCCCAAGAGGGCCTGTGAACGCTCTACGGGCTTTTATACCATTGATGAATCGAGTCGTACTACATGGTGTCTAGAGTGTACACAAGGTTTTTCAAGTATTTGACCTAGTGACCTAGTTTTTGACCCCATGGGACCCATTTTCGAACTTGACCAAAATATAATTAAGACAACATTTCGACAAAGTTTCATCAAGATCGGGTCAGAAATATGGCCTCTAGAGTGACCTAGTTTTTGACCCTGTGTGACCCATTTTCGAACTTTAGCAAGCTATAATTGAGACAAATATTCTGACAAAATTGCATCAAGATCGGGTCAAATATATGGCCTCTAGAGTGTACACACGGTTTTTCCAAAGTTTGACCTAGTGACCTAGTTTTTAACACCATGTGACCCATTTTTGAACTTGACCAAGATATAATTAAGACAAACATTTTGACAAAGAGTGTACACAAGGTTTTTCCAATATTTGACCTAGTGACCTAGTTTTTAACCCTATGTGACCCATTTTCAAACTTGACCAAGATATAATTAAGACAAACATTCTGACAAAGTTGCATCAAGCTCGGGTCAAAAATATGGCCTCTAGAGTGTACACAAGGTTTTTCCAATATTTGACCTAGTGACCTAGTTTTTAACTTCATGTGACCCATTTCCGAACTTGATCAAGATATAATTAAGATAAACAATTTGACACAGTTTCATCAAGATTGGGTAACAAATATGACCTCTAGAGTGTACACAAGTTTTTTCAAGTATTTGACCTAGTGACCTAATTTTTGACCCCACATGACCCATTTTTGAACTTGACCGAGATTTCATTGAGACAAACATTCTGACAAAGTTTCATCAAGATCGGGTCAAAAATATGGCCTCTAGAGTGTACACACGGTTTTTCCAAAGTTTGACCTAGTGACCTAGTTTTTAACAACATGTGACCCATTTTTGAACTTGACCAAGATAAAATTAAGACAAACATTTTGACAAATTTTCATCTAGATTGGGTCAGAAATACGGCTTCTAGAGTGTACACAAGGTTTTTCAAGTATTTGACCTAGTGACCTAGTTTTTAACCCTATGTGACCCATTTTCAAACTTGACCAAGATATAATTAAGACAAACATTCTGACAAAGTTGCATCAAGCTCGGGTCTAAAATATGGCCTCTATAGTGTACACAAGGTTTTTCCAATATTTGACCTAGTGACCTAGTTTTTGACCCCACATGACCCATTTTCGAACTTGACCGAGATTTAATTGAGACAAACAATTAAGATAAACATTCTGACAAAGTTGCATCAAGCTCGGGTCAAAAATATGGCCTCTAGAGTGTACACAAGGTTTTTCCAATATTTGACCTAGTGACCTAGTTTTTAACTTCATGTGACCCATTTCCGAACTTGATCAAGATATAATTAAGATAAACAATTTGACAAAGTTTCATCAAGATTGGGTAACAAATATGACCTCTAGAGTGTACACAAGTTTTTCAAGTATTTGACCAAGTGACCTAGTTTTTGACCCCACATGACCCATTTTTGAACTTGACCGAGATTTTATTGAGACAAACATTCTGACAAAAGTTTCATCAAGATCGGGTCAAAAATATGGCCTCTAGAGTGTACACACGGTTTTTCCAAAGTTTGACCTAGTGACCTAGTTTTTAACACCATGTGACCCATTTTTGAACTTGACCAAGATATAATTAAGACAAACATTTTGACAAAGTTTCATCAAGATTGGGTCAGAAATACGGCTTCTAGAGTGTACACAAGGTTTTTCAAGTATTTGACCTTGTGACCTAGTTTTTAACCCCATGTGACCCATTTTCAAACTTGACCAAGATATAATTAAGACAAACATTCTGACAAAGTTGCATCAAGCTCGGGTCAGAATATGGCCTCTAGAGTGTACACAAGGTTTTTCCAATATTTGACCTAGTGACCTAGTTTTTGAACCCACATGACCCATTTTCGAACTTGACCGAGATTTCATTGAGACAAATATTCTGACAAAGTTTCATGATGATTGCATCAGAAATGTGGCCTCTAGAGTGTACACAAGCAAAAGTTAACGGACGGACAACACACCATCCCATAAGCTCTGCTGGCCCTTGGTCAGTAGAGCTAAAAACACTGAGATTAATTGTTAAAAGCAAGATTACTCAATACATGCATACACGTTTTTGTGGGAGGAGGACACTATAAAAGAAATGTACAATTATTCAGCATACTATGTTACATTTTAGATAAACTTTCTAATGTAAATGTATCCAAAACAAAAAATGTTAACAAAAAAAATCAAAAAAATTGTAAATTGTGAAGTAACCGAATTTCAGCCCGTTACTGAAAGAAAAAAAGCCCTGTTGTTGCAATAAGTGGGGTGGAATTATGGCTTTGTGAGCTTGTATGTAAGGGGTTAGATTAGGAAAACCAAACAATTAGTTAACAAGTCATGGACTGATTGGTGCAGACATTTTGCTTCGATGTGACACAAATTAAAAAAGTTATGCAATTTTGAAAAAATCAAATCAATAATTATCACATGAATAATCAGTGCACCCTAGAAGAAAGTTCTAAAGAAATTGTGTAAAAAAAAATAGGTAAAAGGGATATAACATGATTTTGTTCTTTCACCAATGTAAAAATAGTGTGCGGGGTAATGTTTTAAAGACTTAAAATTTCATAAATTACTTTAACTTAAAATAATTAAAACTCTGAGAAAAGTTTTTATAGTAAGAACATGTGTATACAGTAGTATCTGTTTTATTTATCCTATGAAGAACAAATTCAGATCCTCTCTTAAGAGTGAAAAGCTAGACATTTTGCTGAACATCAACGTGTGGACCCATGGTTAGAGACTTTGACCCGATACTCGCTTGCCGACTCTGGTTAACTAAAAAGAGGAGGAAGAATAGGTTGATTCAGGACTACAAGCCTAGGAAAGTCGCAAAGGCAAAAAAAATTAGGTGTGTTTCCTATTGCATGTTCTGACAAAATAGGGTAGGTTGGTAGGCAGTTTTTTTTCAGTTTTTTTTGGAGCAAGATTTTGTGAGATTTTACATGTATTTATCTCATAAATACCATACAAGTTGATGAAACAACAAAGTTTCTCTGTGATGTCAGTTTACCTAGCTATATTGTGATGAATCATTGCTCAGAACAATTTAATTTTTTTTCATAAAAAGTTTTAGGGTCGGCCCCTTAAAATAGTGTTGGTCTGGCCACCGGAAACACAGTTGTTGTTTTTTTTTTTGCCTAAGGTGGTAGTCAGCAAGTAAATGGACTGATAGAGAACGTGTATATATGTTATAGTTGCAGTTACAGTTTTAAAATAGTTACAGTTACACAAGTTTCTGAAATTAACACATGTGAACTGATTAGTGTTTCTATGGAAATCATTGACAAAACACTGCCATGAATAACAAGTCAATAAAGCTCACATGAAGAAGTGTAAGTAACCTTGCTTGGTTTACATTTGATCCCCAAATCACCCTATTATTTTTTAAATTTTTTAAATTTAATCAATTTTAATTTCATGAGTGAAATACCCAATAGGTCCAAAAGTTATCCGGGGCACTGCCGTTTAAAGAATGCATGAACTTTTTTTTTTGTATGAAGTGTCACTTGATCAGCTTTAAGTTACTTTATGTGAATACACTGCACTTACAATGAATGTCAATCGATAGAATTAAAATTGATGAAACTTGTACTAAATAAATGCTACAAAAACATACAGTACATCTCACGCGAAACACACGCTTTACTCTTTCTCGCCGAGTGAGAAATTTACAAATTGCGTAATTACGCAGTTTTGATAATAAAACTACTCGGAGTGGGAATCAGCTCTCAACGTACTTATGCCACGATACTATGCGTAGACAAACTCGGATTTCGCCGAGTCGAAACTGCACAGGTAAAGGGTGCAACTTTTTCTAATTGCAGTCATTTTAATATCTTCAAAAAAAACTGAAGCAGAAGACAATTTTAATTTTGTTTTGGAAAAGCGAATGTGGTCATACTACACCAATTCATTTTCCATAGGCCTACCTTATAACTCTAACATGTCTAAGCTCTGTATGGAGTTCCCTAATATAGGAAGCTATATTTTTTATTACTTGTTTTGAAAGACCTATCTTAGTTTTATCAAAAAAAACATACATAAGGCATACGTTGAGTATGTTTTGAAAAAGCTGTTTGGGTCGGATGGTGCTGACCCACCTACTTGCATGTAGAGGAAAATGTAAAATATACTTTTCTTTTTTTTTATTATGAAACACATCAGTCAGAGCTCTAACCTTAAACAGTTACAAGTTTTATAACTGCTGGAAGTTATTAAAACGCCAAATTAGTATCTCTCTTTGGTTTAGAGTAGCAGTTACCTCTCCCCAGTAACCATTTGTACCCTAAATCAGTTACTAAGATCATTTGCTAATGAATTGAAATAGTTGCCAAATGTGCTGTGTTTATTTATGTCTGAATACTTATTATCAAGGATAAATAAATCTTCATCCAGATCCAATTAGCTGTTGTTCAATAATTGTCATGTTGGAGTCTACAAAACGATTTTTAATAAATTTTGTTGCATAACAGTAGGTAACTTGAGAGGCCTTTCATCGATGCTCATAGAATTTTATTGCATGGTTGTAAAGTTGAATAATCACCCTACCTGGAGAAAATTCCTGTACAGAAGATAGAATGCATCTAAACTAGAGTGATTTTGTGGTAGTAACTGATTCTGGTTACTATACGAGTTTTAGGTCTTTTTTAAATAACAGTTACAGGTTATGAAAAACGTAACTGTTTAAGGTTAGAGCTCTGACTGCACATTATGAATACACAAATGTATGATTTAATCTTTATAAGTACTCTTCGGTTCCCCGATTCCTATGTATCCTTCCCCTCTCTCTGGGGCGGCTCTAAATAACCTATACTGTGTTGATGAGCCGTTAAACAACATTCAATTCAATTCAAAAGTTGAATTTCAATTTTTTAACAAGATTACCTTGTCAACCAATCAAAATTAGGAGATTCTGTGTAATAGCTCCGAATTTACCCTGGAACTTTTTCCCTGCCTGCTGATTGGTTGGTAATTTGTGTAGTCTGATCATGTGGAAAAATCTGAATGCCCGGATTATGTATACTGGTAGGGTAGGACACCAGTACCTGGTGCTGGTATCGTACCAATACCCGTTTCACAGGGAAATGGTATTTACCCATTTAAAAAAAAAAAGATACCCTAATTGGTATTTGGAAAAAATGTGTCTACCTTATTTTGATGAATTTCTGGCAGCTTATTTCAAACCGCCATGATCGCGATGAACTATCAGCGTGTAGTATTTTGTTTAAATATTTACACCCAGACTCGCACAGCATGCGATTCACTGGCAGTATTTTGCTGTGCAGTACCTAGCAATTTAATCGAGAAACCACGTCTATTTATAGAACGTTATTTACACGCTTTATGGAACCAACGGTCATAGTCTATGGCGCGCTTTATAAAGTGGAACCAGTCTAGTAGTGAGACATGCATTTGGATACATATTTTCGTATTTACTTTTTCCAACAATTAAATGGAATTAAAACACAAGAAACTGACAATAAATATAATATAATTATGTAACTGAACATGAAATAACAAAAAAACGTATAACTTTAAAGCGGAAAACAACTGAAAATGAAATAAATCAAGTACGAAAATACATGCAAGACCGATTTTGTCAAGCAAACTGATCGGACAAGTTCACTGTCATTGTTGATTCACGCGGTATTGTTAACAGTACCGTTAAAATACCGTCCCGTACCATTTCATTTTAACGGTATCCAACCCCATATACTGGGTCACGATAATTATTATGGCGGTTCCTATTACCGGCTTTGCGGCTACTGAACATAAAATTCTATTAGTAATAATTTTACTGGAAATTATAATTATATATTTAATCATTATTTGCAACAAATTTTACTATTCTGCTGTTTATTATTAATACATCGATGGGTTCTTTAGTCTGAAATAATCAAAAAAAGTTGTAAAGAATTCTGGGTCATAAACCCGTTGTTAGTGGCGCCTTGTTGTTTCGAAATTTATTCATTGTATTTATCAGTTGTGTCAACTTTGTGTAGAAAAGATGCACCCGGCATCTCATTGTTTTTTCTGGCGATGTGCTGTCGGACAATTTGAAAAGTTGTTGGAAAATTTAGATTTTTTCCCAATAATAAATCACCACAGGTAATGGGTATGGTAAATTGGATTCTACGCGGAGTAACTCGGAGTGCGAGTGACTCGACAATGGATTCGCCGAGTACAAACACTAACTCCGCGTAGATCAGCGCGGCACTCGATACGACCAAACTCATTGAGTCTAGTGTGGGTTTCGCATGAGCGGTACTGTATTTATCTTCTATTTATATGATATTATTATCGACAGTTAGGCTGCAAAGACACTTAAATACTAATACATGTACATGATATATCAGAGTAATTATGATTAAGACTTATTTTTTTGAAGACTAAAACAGTTATAATGTCATTACCTATTTTTGGTTAAAAAATTAAACTTGCATATTAAGAATTGTCAAAAGACTATATTGAAAAATTCAAAGGTAGTTTAAAAAACTAAACGATTTAGAGTTTCAAATATATTTCTCCAAATATGGGCCAATTTTCATAAATGTATTGCCAAAAATAAATATCATTGGTTCATGCTACATTTATGTGCAGGATGGTGTCTAGCCTAATAAATTGGCTCCTATGCAGTTTTTTTTTTATTATTCTGATGTTCTATGTAACTGCATATACGTTGATGCTCGCCAATACGAAACATTTCAAAAGAGCATTAAACGTGTATTTTAACCCCAGGAATTGGACATATTGTAAACACATGTAATAAATCACATTGACTATCCACTACTAGTATATTAAAATATATTTTTATGACAGGAATGCAACGCGAAAATTTCAATTCCGTTTCCGACAGTTACCAAACGCACGTCAAAAATCGATACTACAGACGTTTTTTTAACAATCTAAAACATTATTGCCACTTACCATGTAATAAAAGTATGTTTTTCAGCTACTTTTGTTTTTGGAGTGAAGATTTTGTTTGTGCCGTCTTCCATGCTGTGACGTCATCCGAATGCAGTCTTGATTATCTTCAACGCTTGATTGTTTAATAACAATCTTGAAAACAAGCCAGCATCGATGATGATCTAGACTACCGAATGCAAGACTTGCACAGAATTCAAAATTAATAATACTAATAATAACAGTCAAAATAAAAATGTTGGCAAGTTATTCATTATAATTTAATGTCAAATATGGCAATGTTTTAATATGATTATTCAGCCGCTATATATTATTTAGCTAATGTAAAAGAAAAAAGATTCACTGCGAAGAATGACGTCACAGCATGGATCTAGGCACAAACAATTTATTCAATTGGGTGATAAAACCTCCAGAAACGAAAATTGAAAATTTCACGTTTCATTCTTGTCTATTTTTTTATAAAATTATATTCAAACGTGGACCTACATATGGGGATACCAGTGTCCATTCTAGAAACTCAAAAGTAGGGGGGATTTTCCCCCCTACTTCTGAAAAATAGGGGGGATTTCAAAAATATGGGGGGGATTCTTTAAAACGTATACCAAGGCATATGGCTTCAACTTTATTCTTACCGCTTTACATGTCAAAAGACAGCTTCCCGAATATCCTTCGATGTTTACCGGTGCTAATTTGTAGAATCGTCTGTAGACGAAATTTAAAAGATTGTAAATTTCCGATATTACAATTATAATTTTGCATTTTAATACTAGATAGTATCATGTCTTCAAGAAATAAAATGATTACAATTCGAAAGAATTAAAATAGACTCAAAAGAGAAATATATATGTAAATATATTTCGTTCATTGTGAATCGCAAGTGGCGAAATTCGTATTACGCATACAACCAGTTACTCCTACAGTACTACACGGTTCTCTCCCTTACTATATAAACTAAGGGAGAGAACCGTGTAGTACTGTAGGAGTAAACATGCATGTAGGTGAGACAGAGGTTTTAGTCAATCTCGACAGCTACATATTCGTGTTTTTAAGCTGTTAACTTTGTCAGAACTCATATTCTCAATTTGTCGGAAAGTCGCTGGTTTAAAATTATGCGCGCTAATCCCGCATTCCGTGAAAAAACATGAGGGATCTACGAAAAATTGGCGTGAATCCCACAATCGCGCGTTCTAGAATGGACACTGGGATACTGTACTGTGTTTACAATACGTCCGATTCCTATGATTTTAACACACTAGATGGTGTCGTTCCAGATACAATTATAATTCAAAAGCATTGTATTCCTGGTAGATTCCTGGCAGTATAGTAGGTACATACTATACAAGCTATGCTTTTCACGATGATAGCTTGTGGTAAACCGTAATGAAGATTGTATAATTAATTGGTTATACCCCACCCACCTAAATAAAGAACAAATTTTATAAACAAATAGTTTACCCACGTTTTATGCTCCATTCTAGTTAGTATTACACTGTCGTATTTAGGAATACAATATAAGTAGAAATGGCGTCGACTAAACGTTGAAAGAATATTCTAAGCGATTACCGAAAACATTTTTTTTTCACTTCATGTTTTCATCTTTAACTTTTTTTCAGCATCACCTGTCAGATTTATCGGGCACCTGTTTCAAACAACTTGATTAGTGAAAATCTAATGTGGGTTTGTTCTTGTTAATAAATGTAATCGAGTGAAACAGCCGTTTCCTGCATAACAAAGCAAATTCGATTAATTGATATCCCCCGCCGAATAATGGATTATCCTCGAGTGAAAGAAATGTGTTCGGATTTTGTTTAATTAGTATAAATCATGACCTTGGCCCTTCATAAATTCGAATATCTACTAGATAGTATTTTTGAAATTCATCACCATAGTAAAAGATGTACAGCATTGACTTTTAGAGTGGGACTAAAGGGTTGGACTGTGTGTAATATTAGCAGATGTATATAATATAGTACTGTAATAAAATTAATGTAATATACAAGAAATATAGAATTGAATATCAATGATTACTTTTAAATTACCTGGCCATGTGATATTTATCAATCTGATTACTTCATCTCATTACTACGGCTACTATCAGATGATCTTGCTATTTCAGGAGGAGGGATGTATTTGGTTCAAGTTTGGCTAGCTTTAAAATAAATCAAACTTTCATTAATATAAACACTCAAACCAGGTTTGACATGTGACCCAGGGGAAGAGCCAAATTTGACCCCAGTGTCACCATTTGAACAAACTTGGTAGAGGACCTTAGCTTGGTATAAATACAAAATATTATACTATTGGCTCTTGTAGTTTCAGAGAAGAAGATTTTTTAAGTTGTTCCCTATATAAGTCTATGTAAAACATGTGACCCCTGGGGTGGGGCCAAACTTGATCCCAGGATCACCATTTAAACAAACTTGGTAGAGGACCATAAGCTGAGTGTAAATACAAAATATTAAACCTTTGACTCTTGTAGTTTCAGAGAAGAAGATTTTTAAAGTGTTTCCCTATATATAAGTCTATGTAAAACTGCGACCTCTGGGGCGTGGCCAAATTTGACCCCAGGGTCACCATTTGAACAAAACTGGTAGAGGATCCATAAGCTGATAATAAATAAAAAAGATTAAAACTTTATCTCTTGTAGTTTCAGAGAAGATTTTTGAAGTTCTTCCCTATAACTCTATGTAAATCTGACCCAACAAGGGACCCTAAGCTCCCCATTAAAGAAAAAATGAACTCATGAACCAAGGCTTCTTCTGAGAAAAAATAATAATAATAAAAATAATAATAATAATAATAAAAAAATATATTAAAAATAACTCTATGTAAAACTGATACAAAAAGGGCCCCTAAGCCTTGAACCCATGAATCTAGGTTCCTTTTTTTTTCTTTCTTTTTTTTAGAAAAAATTAACCCATGAACCAAGGTTTCTCATAAAAAAATGGAAATAATTAGAAGAAAAAAAAAGAAGAAGAAGAAAAATATGCCTCCAATGAGTTTTGAACCCACAGCCTGAATAATTCAAGGAGACATTTATATCAAATTAAGGGCAATAACTCCGGCGTTACTGGGACGATTCAGAAATAAATTTGCCGCGTCACATCCCACTATTGGGATACACATTATAATCAAGTTTAATGAAAATCAAACAAGCCGTTATCAAGATATGACTGTGGACGGACAGAATTAACAATTTCTATCAATTAAAGGGCAATAATTCCGGCGTTACTAAGACGATACGGAAATAAATTTGCTGCGTCACATCCCACTATTGGGATAAACATTATAATTGAAGTTTAATGAAATCAAACAAGCGGTTATCAAGATATGGCTGCGAATGGACAGAATTAAGCAATTTTTAGCAATTAAAGGGCAATAACTCCGGCGTTACTGGGGCGATTCCGGAAAAATATAGCCGCGTGTCATCCCACTATCAGGATAAACATTATTACCAAATGTAATGACAATCAACTTGTAGTTATGAAGATATGGCTCCGGACGGACAGACGGAAGGACAGAAGGATGGACGGACAACGCCAAATTAATATCCCCCGCCTTCGGCAGGGGATAACAAGTGTACGCAGTAATCTCACTGGTAGCATGGTCACTGAAATTTCCTTTGTATATGCATGCACAGGTGTCAATCGTTTAATATGTAAATATCACGGATGGCGGGGAGTGCACAGTACTGGCTCTACCCAGGAAAAGTGGGTGGTCTGCCTCCACCACAAAAAGCGACCGACATATATAACCTTACATGTGTTGAAAATGACGTAAAACACATTACATACAAACAAACAAACAAACAAACAAACAAACAAACAAACACATCCTCTTGAGGGTTCCAGTGGATAATATCAACATTCATAAGCATTTGCATTAATAAGACAGGTCTTTTTGAACATATTTATCATAGTCAAATTATTTGAGCTTTTCAAAAAGCTAGCGGGTGATATTTTGCTCTGTCACCCGCTATGACGCGTTGAGGGTGATAGCGCGAAATATCAACCCGGCAGGGTATGAGGATTTTACATGGAGTGTGAACAGTGAGGCATAATAATTGAAAACAACACCTGTCAGAATAAATGGTGTACTCTAACGGAGATTTCTTCTTACTTCACTGACTCTACAGTAACTACCAGTTATTGGAAGTTAGAGTATGGCAGACAGCTGAAATGGACATGCTACAAAACAAATAAAGTATCGTCTCGTTGGTTGATGTAAACACCTCGATGGGCTACGCTCATCTCTATGGGATGTTTAATTCGACCAACTCGATGAGACCAAACTATATCTATTACGTATTTGACGTTTGAGTGCTTTTCTTTTTACATACGGACATTTATAGTATGAATATCTAAAATCGTCAGGAATTCGAAGATCAGTAAATAAACTCAATCAATAAAAAATACCCCATTCACTCTATGTAATAGAGTATAGAATGTTATCTTATAAAAAGTTCTTCCTGAGAGATTTTTTAAACATGTTTTGCATCATTTTATTAACATATAACTTCGAATTCCTGTGAAAAATCGTCTTGATATTTGTATTCGTGTATTTTATGGACTAGAGTATTCAGATGCAGTCGCTTAAGGCGAACATGGATAGACATGTGAACAAGATAGAGAAAATATAAAACCGGCGTTTTAGTTACACGCCATTTATATTACATCATGATCTAAATTTGAAAGTACACCATTATAAAACAGCACCGATTTTCTTTCAATGATAAGTGGTTTTAAAATAATCCCAGTGCTATAGTATGGTGACATTGACGGACTTTCTCTGTCAAGATATTGTATATTAAGTAGCACAGAAACATTGCAAAACAAAACTAACTGATCATTAGACATGTTTATAGTTGTACACAAACGGTCCAAACCAAATAACAATATATACATTCTATGCAATGAACTTTTCATTGGAATGTTTCATCATACCGCATGTTTCATTTTACAATGTAATTGCATGCTTTGCATGTGTATCATGTGTGCATTGAAGGCACATGGCATATAAAGAAAATGTTCTTTTATTTTAACATGGGTGTACTTCGAAATTTAGATGATGTGATCAAATGGCATATTTTATTAAGAAATGATATTTCGTCGGCTCTCGACGGATAAATGTGTAATTCTATGGAGCAATTTATTTCACATAAAAAACTGGCAGTAAAATGTTATCAAACCTTTCGTTTATAAATGACACACTACATGTATCTGTCATATAAGTTTTCTTTATGATATAATTTTCACACAAGGATGTTTTTTATATTGCTCATGCCTAAAATATGCATTTGGTTGAACAATTCACTTGATCATATCACATTAATTTGGGATCTTTTTTTCTACTCAAGCTACCGGCAGGACCCCCTATTTTTGACAACATTAAAGATCACAAATAAATGCTAAAAAAGGTTTTAAGATGGTAACACACCAAATTTTAAGCAAATTTTCATATTTTTTCCGTCATTTGTGATCATTTTTTGTTGTCAACAAAATAGGGGGTATGGGTAGCTCTGAGTAGAATTTATCTGTTTGCTAGAGAATAAATCAGATTTTTGTTTTTCAGTAATGGAATACATTACATATATAAAAGTAGATACTGAGCTAATTTTATTTTCAACCTCCATGTCAATATTGTGTGTACAGTATTTTACATTGATTATTGTCAAAATAACTCCAAAATGGGTGTAATTTAAAGAATTTTTAATAAAAAATCATTAGAAGCCTGATGACCTATATATTTTTTTACTTGTTTTGAAAGAAATGTCATAGGACCTTGACATATACAAGTTTTAAAAAAAGTTGATCATTAGAACATAATGTTTTATCTTGAATTAATTTTTCGGTAAAAACAAAATTGGGTAGGGTACGGTCCATATATGTTTGCTTTTTAAAGTAAAAAGACGAATGAGGATTACAATTATTTTTGTATGATTTGAAAGATATGTATATATGCAATCGAAAATTAATTGTTGTTTTTCAATAAACGTAATGTTATGAAAACAATTGTGAAAATGTCCAATGACTATATTTTTCCTCTTTTTAGTGAAATTTTGAAGTTAGAAATATGTGCCTTCTTCAATGACGTCTAGTGGGGAAAAAGTGTGGTGACCTAGCCTTTTTTTGATAATTTTGAATCTAAATTATACCAAAAAAGCTTTAAATATGAAGTTTAAAAAAATCTCATCACTACGTCCTTTCCCAGCCAACCTCGTTAAAGGCGGACAGTAACAACTTGTGACGTATGAATTGCCCTATATTACATTTAGAGTGACTATCTAAACCAAGATAAGATATATTAAGATGGTAAGTGTATAGCCTAATTTCTATTCATGGGGCGGATCCACTTAAGGCAAACAGGAAGTAAATCACTATGGTATTCATTCAAATCACTATGGTATTCATGCCTGGTGTCGAAAGGAGTTTCCAACTATATAATCCCTAACCTTTTTTGTGATAAAAGGCATTTATGAGTATTTAAGGCCTGTTTTTTTCTGGTTGAAATAACTTTATTGACTTGTTTGTGAGAGCTAAGAACCACTTACTTGGTTGTATGATGATTTTATTTTCAACTTGAAAGTAGAATACATGTAAGAGGTGCCGAATGAATGCAGTTTGTTTACGATGTCAACAAAGATCAGACTTTTCTTTTCTTATACATACCTCATGACCCCTACTTTTCTCAGCAGTTTTCTATAGAGGAAGGTCCCATCTATAGAGGAAGGTCCCATCTATAGAGGAAGGTCCCATCACTAAGCATATGTATCTTAGTTTGAACTTCATTTTTGAAAGCTTGGAAAATATTGTACAGGACTCAATGAGATTTGTTTGACTTCACTTTTCAAAGAGGCTAATGTAAGGAGGCTAATGTGTCACAATAGAAAATGGCTATTTCACTACAAGAAAATACACTGACCGTACTCGTCTTCGTCTCTCTTGCACGTACTTTGTTTTAATCATTATCAAACTTCACAAGGCACGTTATTATAGATACTATAAATAATGTACATTAATAATTACAAGAATTGAGCAGATGCGAATCAATTATTAATAGCATGCCACCTATTGTGGCTACATTTTAGTCAATGTACCAATTAAAAAAATTTTATTCCAAGATTTTACATGTGTAAAACTGCAATGGATATAATATATAATGCAAGCTCAGCTGTAAATGGTAATCGTTATGACACATAATAGTGGTAGTACAGCGAGAGAAAATGCAGAGGAGAACTGACAGTTTTCACAAAATAGTCTACAGTCAAATAAGAAAGTACGATGTAAGTTAAGAGAGATAGGATAGCTATTGCTCACTGGTGTCAAAAATCCGCTATTCTGAAATTTAATAAAGGTTTGTTTGTTTGTTTGTTTGTATGGTGTTTTACGTCATTTTCAACATATGCACGTTTATATACGACGGTCGATTTTTTGTGGTGGAGGCAGACCACCCACTATTCCTGGGTAGAACCAGTCCTGTACACCGCGCGCCATCAGTAAGAATCGACACTTCCTCACTTACAAGTCGAGCTCCCAGTGGGATTGAAACCCTCAGCGGTGAGAGGCGAATACACGACTAACAGAACAACATGTACCGTGTTTAACTTTCAATACAACATCATGGAAATATTATTCCTTCTAAACAATAATTTGTTGAAAATGAAGCAAGATTGTCGTAAATATCGGCTAAATTCGATAAGTATTGCTTGCATTATTTGAAAGTGACTTATAAGGTCATGGGGCCTGTGTTTTTGTAACTGTTCTTGTAAAATATAGTATACATGTATGCCTCCGCGAAGATAAATAGTGCCAACTGAATGTAATGTGAAGAACTGACTTAAGCTAAGACGAGCTATGTATGTAATAGGAAAACAATAATATTCCAAATAACAATATATCAACTGTGTCTACAGAATTTGCCTTGTTTAACCTAATAAAAGATTTGATCATATTGGGGGAAAACGTTCTGCTTACGGCATTGTTTTGTTTGATTTTATTTCAGATAGAACGTGAAAACAACATGATTATTGCATTAATATGTATAATTCTATATAGCAACAACTATTTCGAAAGGTGTTTAGTGATTCACGACGTCAGTGAATTATTATTAATGATAAGATGGAATAAAGAAACATGTTTAGACACCACCGGATTGTTATTGTGTTGGAATATAGCATATATATACCTCTTGTTATCGATTATGTCTCCCGGCTTATAGAATATGTCGGCGGAGGAACTATAAACCTTAGAACCACACACACACACACACACACACACACACACACGTTATATCTCCTGTATTTAAGATCGGATTCGCTCAAAACGTTCATAGAGTGTAGAGTTCAGGTTCTAGTCGTGCAAGAACAGAAAGGTAGCTGGGCATTCCGGATATGAACGCTATACCAATTGGCAAGATGCAAAAAATGCAAGAACAACTCGCGTCAGACGCTATTTTTCCCCTTTCTATTCATTTTTCCTGCATTTTGTTATTCATGACATGTTCGTCTTATTCAGATTTTGTTCGTTACACAAACCCCGCCGCATTCAGCACTTTAGTGCTTTGAATTATATTGTTATACACATGTTATTCACATGACACTATAATAAAATATTTACTTACTATACAATTGGTTCAAATACACAGGCAAATGTGTTTTGTTCATGTTTTCAAACAATTCAACAGTTCGCACCCCACTTATCCTAAACTCTGGATACGTCTCTGCGTGTAAATAGTTATCTGATTACTGTTCTAACACCGTAAGTCTACGAGTATGTCTAGAAGACAATACATGCACGAAGAAAAATGAAGTTATTTTCAGCGGTTGTGCTTATTTGTGTTTATGGGTGTAGCCGCTCTCAGAAAGTTGACAATGACTTTCAAGCGATAGAAGGCGACCAAACCGACCAGACTGTCCGGGTAAGATAGACTGATTTGTTTTTTTAACAATCGGATTTCAACATCAAATTTAGATTTTTAACCCTTTTAAGAAACACATAAAAATATATATATTGTCACAAAACAAAACATGCGAATTAGTATTTTTAAAACAACAACAACAAAAAAGAAAAAGGACTACATGTACAATCATAATATAACAAGCCTTCTGTTATGATATTTAATATTTTATGTTCTAATTTTGTTACAATTTCTCAGTGCTAAACATGTGTTGAGCATGTTTTGCTTACACTGCAAAGTACATCGTCGCTATAGTTATAGTCGTGGTCATCTTCGACGCTTGGTATTAAATACAAACGCTGCGGGTTCGAATCCACTGGGAGCTCGACTTGTAAGTGAGGAAGTGTCGATTCTTACGGATGGCGGGAGGTGTACAGTGCTGGTTCTACCCAGGAAAAGTGGGTGGTCTGCGTCCACCACAAAACACCGACCGTCATATATAACCTTACATGTGTTGAAAATGACGTAAAACACCATACAAACAGACAAACAAATACAAACGTCTTGACCCTTAATGCAG
The DNA here is from genome assembly GCA_037043455.1 of Cyrtodaria siliqua. Lineage (NCBI taxonomy): Eukaryota > Metazoa > Mollusca > Bivalvia > Adapedonta > Hiatellidae > Cyrtodaria > Cyrtodaria siliqua. Next base: position 52,579 of record JAWPHD010000380.1, on the reverse strand, counting down.
AAACAAACCTGAAACCGGAAGCGCATGACTGTATTTTTTTTTTATTGAAGTATTTTTCAAGATCCGCATTTATTTCGTCGATATAAAGATGAAGTTCCCATCTTTGTTTATTTTTTTAATTTATTGTCTTTCTGCCGTTCTGTATATCTTGGATAGAAGATGCGTCTGTATCAGGCAATCAGAAACGATACCAGAATCTCGGTAAACGTCAAACCTTTTTTAGAAGAACTGTTCTAGACGTTTGTCTTGAAAACAAGCATGCGTCGAAGATGATCTAGACTAGTATTATTAATACTAGTCGTTATAGGCTTGTGATTTTCCTGGGGAAAATCAGTACTGTATACCCACTTGTTCGACTTGTATGCATAATTTTACTATTATATTAGGGATCGTTGATAATTTCAACCATGAAAACGAACTTCAACCAGAAATTATCGCCATTAACTAAAACGTTCGTTATGACAATTTACGAACAACTGAGTGTAACCTGGTGGACGTCACAGGAGACACCTCATCTTCAATCTTCATTTTTTTTTAAATAAACAAATAAATAAGAAATAATAAAATAATAAAAAACATGGGTTACTCCACATTATAACCTCATGTGTATACATTCTGCTAGTAATATGTTAAATGCTTTCGCTCTTTCAATATCATGTAACACGAGTTTCTCCACATCATTCCATCACGTTTATACGTCACTTGGACTGTTCTGGTAGTAATATATTAACTGGTTTCGCTTTTCCAATTTCATGAAATCTCGATGAAACACGAGTTACTCCACATCATTCCCTCACGTTTATACGTCACATGGACTGTTCTGGTAGTAATTTAAAGGGAATGTAGCGACACAACCAAACAACTTTACTATTGAGAGTTCTGACAAATTTGGAAAAAGGTGAAAAGAATTATCAAAATCGGATGATAAACAAACAAGATACAACCATATGTAAAAATTCTAAAACGGATATGGGAACCGCCATATTGAGAACTATGACATCATATAATTTAAAGCAAAGAAAATCTCTGCAAATGAATGCAAATCCATTACTGGTCAAATAAAGAATTATTGCCATTAAGTATATATTTTTCATACTGTTGCTGTCATGTCATAGCTCTCAAAATGGCGGCTTCCATATCCGTTTCAACAGAATCTTCAAATGACCCTATCTTCTTTGTTTATCATCCGATTTTGATATTTCTTTCACCCTTTTCCATGTTGTTCAGAACTCTCAATAATATCGATTTGGCTGTGTCGCTACATTTCCTTTAATTGTTTTCGCTTTTCCAATTTCAGGAAATCTTGATGAAACACGAACGTCTGTTAGAAGCCCAGGCTCAAGAGATACGTCAGTTAAAACTGCAAAATAAAGTCCTACAGCGGAGATCAGGTATATTTGTCAATATGCTGGGATTGTATGCTTGTTTTGCGTTGAACGAAATTTTCCAGCAAATTTTAGCTATGTATGACGGTCGATTTGTTTTGTGGTGGAGGCAGACCACCGCAGTATTCCTTGGTAGAACCTGTATTGTATATCTCCCACCATCCGTAATAATCGAAACTTTCTTGCTTGCTTGGTGTTTAAGGTTGCGGTATCCTAAATATAGCTTGGGCCTGGCCACGCCCCTTTCCAGGGGTGAGCCAGAAGTGAAAGGTAACACAACAGTAGTATAGATACTGAGGGTATAGGCACAGTTTTTCCCTCGCGACAAAGCAATCAAATAGTTATCAAGTTGTCTCCAGATGTCCTTAACACAAACATTTACAAACGTCAAATGGCGATGGCATGCTTGCTGCCAGACCCTACACAACTATACAAACTGCTTGATTGCCCTTCGCTTGGGACGAACGTTACCAGTACCCCCAGTATCTATTAATTTTGTAAATAACTAAAACATTTGCAACTCATTAAGCAAAGTCAGACGGAACCGGACAGTAGTCTTCATCATCGCTCCGCATATCATTTTTTACCCTGGAATATTTTATTTTCCTACACTTTGCTATTTTGTATTTCAGTTCAAGAAGCTCTTCTCTGTTTTTAACCAGCTCACGTTCATAATTATCCATTTCAACCAGCAATCGTCTTTTTTTGGTGTCCATAACATCATCACGGACTACCTCATATTCTACTTGGAGTTGCTTACCTCTCATCAATTCTCTTCTATATTTATCTTTTAAATTGTTAGGTTTTCTGCAAACCTTTTCTAATCTTTCTTTTCCATTATATAATAATACTATATATAATTATTTTTAAACCCTTATTTAATATGTTCAATATCCCTAAATGGAACCCAATTATTGAAATCCTTATTGTAACACTTCCATTTAATCAATGCTTTTTTCTTTTTGTAATCACGTCTTATTACTTTTTCAATCTTAAATATTTCTTGCTTCGCTTTTATCATTTATAATACATAAAAGCTTCCATCAATGTTTTCGTTGTTTAAATCTTTTATTTTGTATGTCACAGGATTTGTGTTTTGAATGTCATCAACAATAAATATTTCTTCAGTCCAATTTGGGGTATAACCTTTCTCAAACGTTTTTTTATATTTGCTGATTCTAACATTATCCCCTATTTTAAACGTTGGCTTAATTTGATTACTTCTCATTTTTCCATACAAGTTAAAATACACCGTTCATTTATTTTTTTCTCATCACTAGCTTCAATTGGTATCATTTTAATACTCCGATGTTTTGTATTATTATACTTATCAACCATCGCCTGAAGCATGTCTAAATATGTATTTGTATTGTTAGCTGTAAAATATTTCCACATCTTTTCTTTTAATGTCCTGTTAAATCGTTCAATAACTACAGCTTTTCCAAAATTAAACGTGTGATACATTTCGATATTATTATCAACAAGAAATTGCTTAAACGTCTTGTTATAAAACTCCACACCTTGATCAACCCACAACAATTTACATTGTCTTCCTGTACTGATTATCTGTTGAAACGCTTTAGTAAATTCTAAACCAGTTTTATTTGAAACCGGTACAACCCAAGCATTTTTGCTAAACACATCAATAACAGCAAGCAAATGTTTAGTACCTTTATTATACTTTGAAAACGAATGCATATCAACCAAATCAGCAGACCATATTTTATCAATTTCATTAACAATCACACGGCGTTGAGCGAACTTTCTTCGTATAGGCTTATGAAGTTCATCTGCTAACTTGTCAGTCCATTTCAACGCCTTTTCTATTTTTTTGAGTCCCCAAGACAAAGTTTATATTTTGTACTAATAACTGGTTTTACTATCAAATTCTTAGCAATCTTTTCTCCAACAGTTTTAGACTTACTTTTTTTTAAACCGGCCAACATGCTTTTATCACACATTGATTTATTACTAGGATTTTCATCATAACAATAATCATGATCTTTACAAACAGCATCTTATTCATTTACCGGTTCTCCGCTATCAAGTGGATTACCAGGACCGCAATATTTATAACCAGGAAGAGTTAGCCCCTTTTTAGGTAACAGAGGAAGCATAGTTTTATGAATATCAATATTACCACCTTCTGTGTTTTTAACAAACTTTGTTTTAGTAATACCACAAGATGCACATGTTGCTCTTAACATTTTTCTACCATTTCTTGCTAAAACATACTTAGGATCAATATTTTCAGTAACCTTTTTTTCTTTTATGAAATAACTCGTATATAATATGATTAGATTAAACTTCGTTTTCAAAATATGATGTTATGATGTTTTCATTTTCTACTGGTTTGTAAGGCTTTAATAATTTGTAAAGAATATCATACGTACTATTTCCTTCTTGTAACTTTTTAATGAAGAATAGGCATAAATATCCACACAGAGCACTTGTTTTATCTTGGTATTGAATGGTGTTGTATTTTATAGTAGGTATGTATGCTAAAACTTCTTTTGGTGGGCTCAGGCCAAACGGATCGAAGTAATAATTATCATAGTAACAAGTCCAGTGTGAGCCAGGTCCAATATGATCATCAAGATTAATAATACCAGATTTTTGTTTATTTTGTGTTGTCGGTAATTTGTTTTTGCTGTACACCCCACTGAATTTCTGTATACCTAGCTGCTTAACCCATTTTATTATATCTAAGTTAGATATAGGTTCATTTTTAAATTTTATTTTTTTTTATAAATGGGATACTTCTATATGGTCTAATTTGTGAGTCTACTTGCAAACCTTGTCCTCTTCTATCCATAGGGGGTCGGCACGGTGTTGGGATGGTGTTTAAATGGTTTGGTATAGAGTCCTAAAACCCCAAATATCGAAAACCCATATTACTAAGTAAACATATTAACAAGGGGTCCGGCTCCCAAAATGCCATTCTGTGCAGAGAACATGTGTAACTGGCCAGAAAATAAAGGATTAACATGATAAGCTATTCACATAGAGCTCTATTTCAAGCAATAACACGTATGTATCTAAAAACCATATTCACTTGTTCGTAACAAGTACCCCCTTTTGACACCAGGCAACCGAAATTACTAATTTACACCAAAATATCTAAGTAGGAAGAGATCGCGTAACACCACGCCACCTCACTAAAACAAGCTTCCCGCTAACGGTGCAGTCAAAAACGCAACAGCCGACTTAAGATAAACATTAAATGTTTCACAAACCTTTTTTCTTCAACTCGTGAAAGTCCACCTGCTCTATAGCGAGACTTTTTTTTATTGTCACAAACGAATTTCTACGGTGACTTCCATATTGCTGTTGTTGTTGTTTTGTTGTGAAGAAAATGAAGAAAATGAATAAACGTCTAGATGATCTAGTCTAAATAACAACAACAACAATATGGCAGTGGCCTTTGGATTTCGTTCGGTAAAATAAAAAAAATGACTCGCTATAGAACAGTTGAAGCACAAAGGTTTGTGAAACATTTTATGTTTGTTTTCAATCGGCTGAAGCGTTGTTGTATGCTGCCTTCTCGGGAAGCTCGCTTTAGTGAGGTGGCGTGGTGTTACGCGATCTATTCCTACTTAGATATTTTGGTGTAAATTAGTTGTTTTGGTGGTCTGGTGTGAAAAGGTGGTACATGTTATGAACAAATGAATATGATTTTTAGATACACACGTTTTATAGCTTGAAATAGAGCCCTATGTGAATGGATTATCATGTGAACCTTTATTTTCTGGCCAGTTACACATGTTCTCTGCACAGAATGGCATTTTGGGAGCCGGACCCCTTGTTAATAAGTATACTTAGTAATATGGGTTTTCGATATTTGGGGTTTTAGGACTCTATACCAAACCATTTAAACACCATCCCAACACCGTGCCGACCCCCTGTGCTTCTATCTACTTGCAAACCTTTTCCAGTTAAACCACTAATAAGAGATCCAATCAATGGAATTCCTTGTGATGCAAGTAGCACAAGAAATCCTCCGTCCTGCTGTTGTTTTTTAGTTAGTTTAACAGGGCAGCGACCTTTTCACTTTGCTATCTTGTTTCTTTATGCAAGTGTTATTTTATTTGATTTTAGAAGTTTTTGTTTTTTATCACTAGGAACAGTTGCCGTTACATCTCGCTGTTTGCTATTACTGGGAACAGTTACCGTTTTATTACTAGAAGCACTTGCCAGTACGTCTTGCAGTTGTTGTTTTTTGTTAGTTTAATAGTGCAGCAACCTTTTGACTTTGCTATTTTGCTTTTTTGTGCAGCTGTTAATTTATTTGATTTTAAAAGTGTTTGTTTTTTATCCGCATAAAATATTTTACCAATTCTAGTACTTGCCAGACCACTAAGTGCCCCTATTGCTAGAGGTCCTAATATCTTTGGAGCAAATTGAGCAACTGTTGGTAAAATTGTTTTAGTTAACAAACCAGCTGATGCGCCTAAAAAGCCTCCATTTTTAGACAGAGACCTCATTTGTGATTTTGATATACTTATATCTAATCCCCCTCCGCTAGATTTAACTTTGTTAATATTGTTAATCTGGGTAGCTGTCAGTGACAAGGGAAAATTCCCAGTTAGTTGGTTATTTTTTAACCTGAGTGTTAATTCGCTCTTGTTTTCATAAGCCTTTGCTAAACTTTGTTTCTGGCCATCTTCAAATTTATTGAATAATTTACGTAAGTCATATATATTTTTAAGTTAGATTAAACAATAACTAGTTCATTTCCAACAGTATCAATAACAACATCTTCCTTGTATAATACTAAAGCGTAAACTGTATATCTAGCGGTAGGAAGGTTATTTAATTTATATCTCAAACTTAGTTGTTTTGGATCAACACTGACTTCATTACCAGTGTAACTTAAATCAAAATATATCTGTCCGAAGAGACTTTTAAAATTACTCGTATTGAGTAAAGTTCCAGTGTTTTTATCATTTTGTTTGTAAGAATAATTAATAACATCTCTGAATATTCTTATGATATTATCATAACTGTATTCAGTTTCTGGATAATAAACTCCATTTCCAACTTCCAATCTAGCTGATTGTAAATAGCAATTAGCATCAGCAGCATTTAGTTTAACGTATCTAAAAGGTGAGGATTTTGCGTTTAAGAAGAACTCTTGTCAGTCCTTTGTAGATAAACAAAAAACATGTTTTGGACTTTTGACTCCAGCCGTTATTCTAAATACGGATTCAGTTAGTAGAGAACTTCCGCTTTCTTGTATCATTTCACGTAGATAAGTCCATCTTGTTGATGTCATATGATTTGTCATTACGTAACTTAAACCATCTGAGTTAAATATCATTCTAGGTAGCCACAAAACTAATTTATTAATAACTACTCGACCATCATCACCACTTTATTTGAAAATTAACACATTATCATCTGTCAGTTGCAAGCTGATTTGAATCTGACTAGGAGTAAGCATGTTTGTTTCCAAACCTCCAAAGAAGGAATATTTGTTTAATAAAATAATAGAGTTAACTTTTTGATTAGTTATGATTAAAGCATGACGAATAGCAAAACCCTGATTATAGGTATCTTCGTCCTTTCGAGATTCTGCAGCAGTCGTATTATCCAAATAAAAGTATTCGTTTGTTCCGGTTGTACTTACATAATCGTCAGATATTTCAAGCAAGCTTTTGACATTAACAAATCTGTGAAGATTATTTCCATCGTAAATTATTTTTCCATTTTGCTTTACTTGCATTTGATCAATCAATGAAGCTGCATCGTTAAGTAAAGCAATTCTGTCAGCGTCTGCGAAATTGGCTCAATCAGCAAGTTTGTTTACTTGAAAACTGATTTCAAAATATGCATTATACCAATCAAAGTTAGAACTTCTATCATTTATTGTAAACTGATAACCACTTTTCATTTGCCTGGTATTATTTCCTGGTTGTGCTATGGGGGTATCTAACTGAATAGGTACATGGTCATATCTATTATTATTTTGATTACCTCGAAACATCTATATATACTAATAATTAGATTATTTTGTATTATTTAATGGATTAATTCTTGCATGAATTCCCCTTCCGGATAGTAATCTGTTAATTTTTGCATTTACATCTTCTTCAGTTTCAGCTACAACTTCTTTTTTGTTATCAGCCTTTGTAAGTTCTTTTAAAATTATCTCGCCTTTTGGTTTAGGTTTAATAACTGAAACTAATTTATCAGCGGCTATTTTTCCTACTTCATCTCCAAGATTTTTAGAACAGCTTTCTATGATTTGTTTACCAGCAGTTTCTAATGCCTTTTTACCTGCTGTTTTTACAGACTCGCTAAATATTTTTGAGCCAACCTTTGAAAAAATGTCAAATTGTCATAAACTTTTTTTAAACATGCCATATAACTTATGTTACATTAGTTCCTTCAAAACAAATCAAAATCATGTGTGGACACCATTAAGATTAATAATTTTACCAGAGAAATCGGTTATTTAAATATTAATACTGTTAATGATCATTTTGTTTACTTCACAGAACCCGACTCTTATCGGTTCGTCTTTAAAAGGATATGATCTTGTAAGATCAGCTGTACTTATTTCATAAATGACACCCCCGTATGATCCAACAACAATAGAATTACTTATCAAATCACAGTGGATATACAATGTATCAATAGAATTTGTAATGTTTGTTGTCACAGTTCCAACTTTAGTTTCTCTAATAACTGCATCTTTGTCAAACCCGTTTAAGGTGTGAAAGTTTGTTTCTCTTAAATCAAGCATGAAATTGTTATGAATGGTAACCAAACATTTGAAACTTGATAAATCAAACTCAATTCTTATCGGGACAGGTGAGTCATCGGTTAAATCGCCATTTACATTCAATGTTTCTTTTATGTAAGTATCGATATCAGCATAACTGTAACTTCCATTTGTAAAAATAATACTTTTCCAATCTGTTCCATTGTGATACCTTATCACTTTGTTATTAAAATCCTCACTAATAGTATACCATGAGTAAGTCATGGAATTAATCTTATCGAGTCCAATGCCATACTGTTTGTTCCTAACTAATATTAATGGTCTGTCAAATACAGTTGTAAAATTACTTGGTGTATTTGAGCTATTAATTATTGACGCTTTTTCTGATGATAATGCAATGTTTTGTTCCATATAATATGAATAGATAAAATTAATCACCTAAATAAAACATTTTTAAACTTGATTTTTCAAAATTAAAAACTTGAGTAGTGTCCTTTTGTATGACTGATCCGAAACCTTATGCTCTTCTTTCTCTGAGAAATAGTTCAAATGTTTCTTTTAGTGTTCGTTTGTCATTTTCTAGCTTTGGATATAATAACTTTTGCTAATTTAAATTAACAAGAATAAAATGTATTACGTCCCCTCCTGTATACGTAAGGTCTTTTTCAAATACATAACGTCCAGATTTATTAATGAAAGGTCCTGTAATACCACCCATATGAAAATATTCTTCAGTATTTATAAATGGATTGGTTACAAAAGTAAATGCTTTGAGAAAATACTCACGCTTGGTTCTTTCAAGTGGTTTTCGTGTTGGATATGATATAGAGTCTACTTTTACTTTCAACCCATCAATTATACCAATAACTGCTATGTGCCGGCTATCAGACTTTTGATTATGCTCTTTAAGAAAAGCTATTTCGCCATCAAAAGCTTTGCTTCTTTCATCCTGGGCAGCTTTCAATTGCTTTGAAGCATCATCAATAGCAGTGTTAAGTTTATCAGTGTCAACCAGTTTGCTCAGAGCAGTCTCCAGCGACTTACCATCAACCATTTTCTTTTTGATGTCATCAAACTCTTTACCGATATCAGCAACGTTGGTGTTTATCTGCTCATTTTATTTTAATTTGTGTTATTTCGGTAGTGAAAGCAGTTCTCATTTGTTTTGAAGCATCAGCAATAGCAGCTTCTAAGTCATTGTTATCAACCATTTGTTTATTGATTTCTCCGATCCGTGTATTAATATTTTGAACATCAGTTTTTATTTGTTCACTTAATTTTTTGTAGTTTTCACTCTCTTCCTATCCATCTTCTTTCTTTTCTAACTCTTTTAAAGCATCGCCCAAAAGTTTTATTTCATCTTTCAATACGTTTTGAATTTCAATCATTTTCTCACGGTTTGTCTGTAATTGCTTTTGTATCAGACTTAGTTTATCTTCAACACCTGTTGTTAAATCTTTCATCATATTTGGAATTTTATCAATATTATAATCACGTATGATTTTTGATACTCTTCTTACAGTAAATTGCTTTGTTGCTGCATCATCTGCTTTTACTGGATTACCAACATTGGTAATTTTATTATTATCCATGTTGAGATCACTTCTCAAAACATTTTCCTGGTTTTTGCCTTTGTTAAGATAGTTAACCAAATGTTTTTGTTTTACATACTCAGACAGCACAATACCAAAATTTGTAATACTAACATTGCCAGTAGTAACTACCTCACCAAGATCGTTAAAAAGCCCCATTATATAATATATATTACATTAAATTTCACCGATAAAGTTTCTTTTGACTAACTTCCTCGGTCGATCCAGATACAGAAAGTCGTACTGCCTATCAGTTGCTTCTTTGTACTGATCTTTGCTGACATCTTGTTCTCTAGAACGCATGTTTATTTCATTTATACTTGGAGTTTCAAAGAAGATGTTATGAGAGCAATTCAGCCCAATGTCTTTTGGGGTTTTGTAATAAGATTGAGTTAAATAAATTACACAACAATTCTTATGCCTGCCTTGAATAAAATAATTAATAATATCCTTTTGGTTGCGATCACAAACATAATCATCAAAAATAGCTATCTTCTGAGTATCAGAATCCAAATCATTCACAGGGATAACTTGATCATTTGAACATTCTAATATATCTCCGACTGGAATTTTATTCTTTTTTGCTATTTCTTCCAGTTTTTGTGACAAGACCTGATACTTTGACTGTTCTAAGTTTTTAGCAAACAAGTAAATCTTGTTGTAGTACACTAAAGGTTTCAGCAACATGTGAACTAATGTGTTTGTTTTGCCAGATCCTGAATTACCACAAATTAACATTCTAAAACAACAGTCCGGCATGAAGTTATATATCTTTTTGAAATTACTGTTGTCTGTCTTCATATCATAGTTTGGAATTTCCATTATAATACTATTTGGATAATAGTGATATTATCTAACTATTATTATATATGTCTAAAGTGTATTGTGGAATAAATCAAATCCCCCGTGGTAAACCTCTTGGAACAGAAGCAGAATGTTTTAAGGCTAATCAAGTTAGATATTATGGAATGCAAAAAGTAGTTCAGACTGCAGTTGAAAAAGCAGTTAAAAAAGCAGTTGAACCTGCGGTTAAAAAAGCAGTTGCACCTGCAGTTAAGAAAGCAATCAAACCTGCGGTAAAAAAGCAGTTGCACCTGCGGTTAAGAAAGCAGTTAAACCTAGAGTTAAAAAAGCAGTTAAACCTGCGGCCTAAAAGAAGAAAACAAAAACTACATAATACTTGATTAAGTTATCTTAACTTGGTTTATCTTAATTTATCTTATTTTAATCTAACCTAATATTATACATGTCTTTGTTAAAATGGAAAGAACTAGCAGATAAAAAGCGAAAAGCGAGTGAGCTTGTTAAAGAATACGAAAATAAAGTTACTCAAAAAAGACTAGAAAAAGGAGCTAGTCGTGATTTAAACAGAGAAGTATTTAAACCTGTAACTAGCGAAATAACAGAGCAAACAAGACTGTAAGCTGAACATTTGATAACCCTTCCGAAAATACGTCAACAGTTGGCTCTTCTACCTGACTCAATACGTCCGCAATTACTTGCCCCGACTGATCGTGGAGCTATAGCAACACCACCGCCACCACCGCCACCACCACCGCTATTACCACCACCAGAAGACGCTTTTAAAAAACCAACTGTCAAGCAAACTGTAGATCCTAAAGACCAAGCACCGGCGGCTGATTTCATGGCGGAACTAAAGCGGGAGATAGAGTCTAAACCAAAATTAAAAAGTGCTTCAGAAAGAGTGCTTAAGCCAAAACCTACTTAACCCACGGAAGCATTATTTGAAGCAGTCCAAAAGAAACGCACATCAATTGATCCCGGGGACGAAGAAATAATAAAAGAAATAGAAGAAGAATGGGAAGAAGAAGAAGAAGAACTAGCTGCGAGGTCTAAGGAATCCAAACCGGTGTATTATATTGACTTGGATGCTGGTATGGATAAAGACGTACTTGATAAGCATGGCTTGCCACTCCCAACTAAAATATCAGCTATTACTGATGGAAGTGCTGATTATGATAAATATGCTAAAAGGGCTGAAAAGTCACGCAGGGGAATGTCTTACAAGATAAGAGGTGTAGATACAAAAATAAACAACCTCGGCGAAGAAAAACTCAAAGAGGGATGGGAGAAGGCGACAACCGATGCGACTAAATCTAAATATTCAAAATTACTCAGTAACCCCAATATCGTCAAACAAGATAAAATTCTGTATATGAAAGAACGTAATGATCTGACTCGTGAACTGGAAGCTATAGATTTTTACATAGAGAATTGCCTGAGCGAATTCGAACAGCTAGTGAAACTATACAAAAGACTGGCAAAGGGATGCAACAAAATAAAAATTCCTACAAAGTTGACAAAGATGGTCACTATGGAATGTTACAAATTGATTTACCCAAGCTTGTTGGCCATCACAAACTTATTGCCAAACAAGGAGAAGCAGTTGTGCTAGACCTAAAAGTAGATGATGACTTTATAGACTTGATAACAAAACGTTACAACAATGGAAAAACTTATTCAAAGCTGTCTCAGAACGTTTTTAAAGAACTAACAGAATTATCTGATTTACCAATTCATAAAGGTTCTTCAAAGTTCAAAAAGATTTTAGGAGGTTGTGCTGATGTTGAATATTACAATAGTCCCAACGATTTAATGGATGATCTAGAGTTAGTATGTGGAAGTATCGAATCAGGAAATAATAGTCCACAGCTTATAAATAAAGGTATTAGCATAATCGATGAATTATTAAAAATAGGTAAAATATCGCCCAAATAACATGAACAACTATTTTCTAAATATCTCAATTAAATTATTGTCTAACTGTAATTATACATGAAAACCAAAGAAGAATTAATTGATCACTTGACGCGACTAGTAGCTGCATACAGACGCAGTTATAAATTGTGCGGTATTATAAACACAACATTACAGATTACCAGTGGAATAACTGGTTGTGGTGCTGCTCTGGCATTAGTTCCAGCAATTCCTGTTTTCATAGCTGTAGTTGGCGCAGTTCCTCCAATAGTTGCTGTTTTAGCAAGTAAAACAAGAATAGCAGAAAAAAAAGACTTTGTTAAAAACTCATCATAGGAGTTTTAAACAACTTCTATCATATGGCCAAACAACAACAGGACTAGAAAATGATGAAGAGGTAATGAGGATTACCTTCAATAAAATATTAGAGATTCAAAAGAATGATAACTTTACAGAACCTCTGGAAATGTATATGAAATATTCAAGTTAAACGGTCATGGCATTCAGTCGTAATTCTTTTCTGACTTGTTTCCTTATCTTATCGTACTTTTCTCTGGTTGATTTTGTTTTAATCGGTTTTGTTTCTTTTTCTATTTTTAATATTTTAGATATTTTCTGAAAAGTGTATTCAAATTTGATTGATCTTTTTCGACCTTCCAGCTTATCCAAAATCTTTACAATTTTGTAAAACAAGTCTTCAAATCTTTGTCTATTTTTAGAAGACAAACCATATGCTACCAAGTATTTATCTAAATAATACTTTCTGTGGTAAATAGTTTTCTTTCGGTTGTAGTTGTAACCTGTAATGAGATTATAACCATTGTGAGTGCCACAATTAAGGCAAATACGCTCGTTATCGAAAACTTCACAAGTATCGTTACAATTTATACATGCATAAGAACACTTATAGCATAGTTTGGTTTTTGTAAAATATTTACAAAGCTTCTTTTTATTAGTTGTGTAAAATAAGATGCAATCTATACACACCCCAGGAGGATCAATAATATCTAAAACTCTTTTACAATATATGCAATTCATTATATTATACTATAGAATTATATATTTAAATAAGACTTAAAACATATTATCTTACGTAATATTATAATGGAACAAGTAGAAAAGGAAATCAAAATCTTTAAGGAAGATCAAATGACATATGCCCAAACGGTCGATTTTGAAGATATGAGTAAACTTGACAAAGAGTTAATAGTTTTTACAAACTTTCAAGATCTGACTGAAAGAATTATAACAATGGCAAAACAACTAAAACTGTCATGGAAAATAAAAAAGGAGATATAAACAAACTGAGTGCTTTTTGTAAAAAACAAATTTCAGAGGCAACCAGTTGCCATCCAAAGTTATACGAAGTTTCTTTTATTGCCAACTATGATGTTTTACTTAACAAAGGAATTGAAATTATTATGTATGGTTGATTAAAATAATATAATCTTTAATATATGAGTATTTACAGTTATGCGGAAGAAGAAAGAAAACATTTTGAAGAGGAACAGAAGGTTTAAGAGAAAGTAGCTGCTTACGACAGGCTCTTTTAACCAAGACAAATGAACTTATCAAAGAGTTTGAGACAGTTTACATGCAACGATTGTCAGATGATATTGCAGCTTTTAAAAAAGATTGGGCAATAAAAACTTTGATTGAGTGCAATGATGCTGTAAAGCTTCTCACAGATCTAGCAGAAAAAGAAATTAAGATTTTTAATGAAACACAATTAAATGTAATATCAGAAAATGTTGAGTTGTTCAGAGATAATCTAATCAGCAATCTAGAAAAACCTCATATGATTAATACTGATATCGTATGTTACGAGGACTTTGAAACGTTTGTCAAAAGTTTAAAAGAAAAGATTGATGCGGAAGTTTTTGATAAAGACGAGTTATAAACTATTGCAAATACAGGATAAAAATAAAATCACTGGCAGCTGGAGGTGATCTTGAAACTGTTGATTTTGATAGATACTGCAAATATCATGTAAAAATAAGTCAGATGATAGATAATAGAGTTCTTGAGAAAAAATGCTTTCGGAGATATTTGGACATTCTCCTGGATAATGAAATAGATGCTCTCTTGGATGAGGTTACTAACGAGGACACCGGTGAACATATTTATGAGGTTACTGATGCGGATACCGGTGAGGGCGAAAATATTAAATAAAAAAATGTTATTTAATTTATTAATTAATTAATTAATAGGGGCTTAAAAAATAATCTCATGTAATATTATATAATGAGTATCAGAGAAATTGAAACATTCCCAAAACAGTATAGCAAGGTTTTTAAAGTACACGTTGTCGATAATGACCCGCTCGTCCAACTACAAAAAATCACAATCAAGAGTTGTGAACTTTCTTAAAAAAGAACTAAGAAAAACAGGTGGATTTAAATTAAGCATTGATGTAAAACTTACTTTAAAAAAAAAAGTACCAGACGACAAAAACGGTTATGTATTTGTATACATAACAACTTACTTTAATTCTAAAGCGGCAGCAATATTAACCGAAAATGAAATAGTAGAGGTGTTAAATAAAGCACTTGAAGAAATTGTAAGAAGAGTCGGAACTTGGCTTCAGCAGGGAAGTGGTTGGGTAATTGAAACACTAAACGCACATTACATAAATCGAATAAAGTACAAGCCTTTGCGAGGTAGCTCGTATTTAGCATTACCAAAAGAACTGCAACACCACAAAAAAGGTTTAATAAGTATAAAAAATGAAAAAGATAACGAATGCTTTAGATGGTGCCATTTGGATAAATAAATTCCCTGTTGGAAAAAATCCCCAAAGAATATCATATTATAAAAAGCGTATTAGTGATCTTGACTACAAGGGAATAACATTTCCTGTAACTGTCAAACAAATCCCAAAAATAGAAAAACAAAACAACATTTCTTTTAACATATTTGGGTTATGAAGAAAATCAAGTATACCCTTTACACATATCAAAAAATAAAGCAGAAAAAACATGTGATATGCTTTTGATCACTGAAAAAGAAATAAATCATTATGTGTGGATAAAACACTTTAACAGTTTGATGTTTAATCAAACATTACATTCAAATAAAAAATGGTTTTGTAAATGCTTGCAGTGCTTTACATTAGAAAGGGTATTAAAAAAGCATGAGTCTGATTGTCTTTTACTTAACGGAAAACAAGCAATAAAAATGCCAAACAAAGATAAAAAAGTTAAGTTTAAAAACTATGACAGACAGCTAATGGTTCCGTTTGTTATATATGCTGATTTTGAAGCAGTAACCGAAAGTATTTCTTCAGCATCAAATAATCCTAAAAAATCACATAAAGAAGAATATCAAAAACATACTGATTGTGGTTATGGATATAAGGTTGTTTGTTGTTATGATGATCAATTTTCAAAACCAGTTGTAACATATAGAGGACCTGATGCTGTTTACAAGTTTTTAGAGAAAATGATAGAAGAAGAAAAGTGGTGCAAAAAAACTACGAATGCAAACTTTAAAAAAGATCTAGTAATGTCACAGAAAGAAGAAGCCAGATTCCAAAAATCTAAATCATGTCATATTTGTGGTAATGGTTTTGCAACAACTCTCAAAAAAGGTGATGCGGGTTATACAGTGGCATACAAAATCTCCATCAGAAAAGTCAGGGACCATTGTCATATAACTGGAAAGTATAGGGGAAGCGCTCATGACATATGTAATATTAATTTCAGGTTGACTAGAAAAATACCTGTTGTGTTTCATTACTTGAGAGGATATGACTCTCACTTTATAATGCAGCACATTGAAAAGTTTAAACAAAACATGAATGTTATACCAAATAATATGGAAAAGAATGCGGCTTTCATGTTAAGAAAAAGTTTAGTGTTTATTGACAGTTTCCAGTTCATGTCCCAATCATTAGATAATCTAGTAAAAAACGATCCGTCGTTTCAATACGTATCTCAAGAATATAGCGGTAAAAAGTTAGATTTGCTAAAAAGAAAAGGTGTTTATCCTTATGATTATATGAACAGTTTTGAACTCTTCAACGATATTAAATTACCCGGCAAAGATAGCTATTATTCTCAATTAAATGATGAGCATATTTCAGATGCAGATTATGATCATGCTAAAAAAATATGGAAAACATTTAAGATTAAAAATATGGGAGAATATCATGACCTGTATCTTAAGACTGATGTGCTGCTGCTTGCAGACGTTTTTGAAAACGTTAGAAAAATGTGTATTGGGTATTACAAATTAGATCCTTGCCATTACTTCAGTAGTCCTGGTTTTGCCTGGGATGCATGCCTCAAGATGATTGGTATCCAACTTGATTTAATGACTGATATTGATCAATATTTGTTTGTGGAAAAAGGATTAAGAGGCGGCACGAGTTATATCGCAAACAGATATTCACAGGCTAACAATAAATATATGAAAAACTATGACAAGAAAAAAGAAAGCAAGTACATAATATATCTTGATGGTAATAACTTGTATGGGTGGGCTATGTGTCAACCGTTGCCTACTGGCAACTTCAAGTGGGTTGATAAATTTGAAAAAGGAAAATCAAATTAAATTGTTGAGTGTGATATTACATATCCTGAGAAACTGCATGACTTACATAATGATTATCCTCTCGCCCCGGAAAGTTTAAATATCAAAGATGAGTGGTTGTCAGACTATTGTAAAAATTTAAAACAAAAGTTTAATTTAGGACATTGCAATGAAAATAACTTATTACGAAGTTGAAAAATAAAGAACAGTATGTCGTGCATTTTAAAAACTTAGAATTGTATAAAAAGCTTGGATTGAAGGTAACAAAAATACATCAAATACTACAGTTTGATGAATCAGAGTGGTTGAAGACATACATATGTAACACTACCATGCCCTTTAATAAGTAATAATAATATTTTAATAACAAGTAGTAGAAGTATATCACAGTTAATAATAAATGACCATTATTCTACAATTTGGGATTTGCCTCTCAAATAGCAGATATTATATTAGCTTACTCAGGTATATGGTGGTAGGTGGGGTATAACGTTGATCCAATTGAATAAATGTGTCAAAATCCAATAATATTATGGCACGTGCATGCAGGTATATATTGGCATGTTTAAGTAGAAGGAGAGAGTCTGTGAGAGTCAGAGGTTGTTAGATATTGTCTGAGAATGTAGATATATGATGAGTAACATATGTTAGAATTAATATAAATACTATATATACAGAAATGGGGTAGTTTTAAAGATTATTAAAACGTGTGTTTAAAAGTCTGGACTTGTTAATTATTAATGCCCTGGTGACATAGAGTGTTACAGGACTTCTTTGGTGCTATCGTGATCAGGATTATGTGTTAATTCGACATAATTAACACTGCGAACTTGGTGTTGTGGGCAGTTTTTGAATATGGGTGTGGACAATAGTCGATCATAAATGAACTTTGTTGACGGTTGTTGACAATTGTGCAATACGTGCAAGAAGAACTGGAGGCATATTCGACTAACGTGAGAACGCGAGTAGCTTTACTGTATTACTCTAACCAATATGGCTGAACAGACAGAGTTTGCAAATATGTTTAGGGTAATGGGTGACCAGCTTACGGGGTTAACAACAACCATGGGGGCTCAGGGTGTAGCCAAAGTCATTACGTCATTTGAGGGGGAAAGCAAATTATTTAAGGACTGGATAAAAAGTATTGAGAAATACGCTTTGTTAGTTGGCATGGCACATGGCAGTATTAAATTGGTTGCTTATCAGGCAAGTAAGGGTCCCGTTAGTGATTTCTGGAAAAGATATATGAATGCAAACCCTACCCACACATGGGCACAAGTTAAAGCAGAACTTCAAGCTCGTTTCGCTGAAGTTGTTGACCCATAACATGCACCTTTTCTTCAAAAACGTAATGAAACAATTCAGATATATGCCGAACGTCTTATTTCCTTAGGTGATGACGCCTTTGCAGGACAGGCCCAAGACGTTAGGGATAGACAATTGATAGGGTAATTTATCGATGGTCTCCATGACGATGGAATGAAACTTCGAATCATGCGAACCAACCCAAACACGTTGCAAGATGCAATTGCTACTGCAACAGCAGAACAGAACCTTAGAAAGAGGTTTCAGTTAAGGACAGGTCATCATTACCAGAATTATAATGAACCGACACATGAACAGCCTATGGAAGTTGACCATTCAAGGAGGCAAAAATGTTCTTATTGTCATAAGAATGGTCATGTAGTGGACGAGTGTCGAAAGAAAAAACGGGAAGTAAATGCTATTACTGAATATAAACCCCGTCGTAGGCCGATCGACCGTACACGGTTAGTGTGCTGGCAATGCCATAAAAGAGGTCACTTTGCCAGTGAATGTCGAAATGAGACAAATTGGTCGAACGGACAGCAAGGTAGACTGGTTAGGGGTCAGTTAAAAGATTCCGCTCCTCGCATGTAGAAGCAGGTGGGAGGAGAAATAGAAGCAAACCCACATTTAATATTGCATTAACATCAAACCAAAATTCTTGTTTGTTAAGGATCCAGAAACAAAAACTTAGGGCGTTAATTGACACCGGAAGTGACGTGTCACTAATTAATCGAGACGTTTATGACAAATTTAAACTAAAACCAAAATTAGATACAACTCGCAAAGCTTACTTACAGTCTGTTACCGGAGGTCCGCTTACTTGCGATGGGAGCACAGAAATCATTTTCGAGATAGGTGGTATCAAAATGAGTCATCAAATTTACGTAGTCAGGGGAATGAATAGGAGAATAATAATAGGAAAAGACTGGTTGCTTAATAATGGTGTTCGTATTTATTATGACCTTGGGTGTATTAGGGTCGCTGGTAAATATGTACCACTTTAGGAAGATATTCACATTTCATCGATAATTCGATTGAAATCTAAAACTAAACTTCCACCTCAAACCAGCGTAGTTTGTAATTGTCGAGTCAGGAAAAGTCCTAATTTTCAAACAAATGGTCAAACTTACCAAGTTTCGGCAGTTGAACGTGGTTTTCTTAGCTATGAGCCAGGTTTATTAGTTGCAAAGTCAGTTTCAAAAGTAAAAAGAGATAAAATTGTTCCTATTGTGATAACACCACAAACAAAAAATTTACCTTAAGGAAGGGTTGCGCGGTAGCTAAAATAGAATTAATTCAAAATCAACAAATTTCTAGTGTAACTAAGGATCAAAATGGTGATCTTAAGAATCAAAGTGAATTTGATGGCGTTGATGCTCCCCACGAATTTAAGGCAAAATTAATTAAAATACTAAAACAAAATGCTGATCTGTTTACACAGAAAGATACTGATTTAAGTCACACTGAAACAGTCAAAATGAAAATTGACACAGGCGACCATAAACCAATTAAATTAGGACCCTACAGAACAGCACTAAACAACCGAAAAATAGTTGATCAGGCAACAGAAGAAATGTTAGATGCGAATATTATTTCCAGATCAAAATCTCCTTGGAGTTTCCCTGTGGTCATTGTAGATAAAAAGGATGGGTCTAAACGATTTTGTGTAGATTTTAGGGCCTTAAATAAAATTACAAAATCAAATGCGTATGTAGCACGACAGCTACATTGTCCAGCACGGAGCTAGCCGTTTGACTCTAATAATCATAACGATCGTATAGTGGTTTTCAGCTATTTATTTACGTCTAGCAGGGATGGAAGCTAGGTAAAGACTGTCGCTTCCTTACATCAGTGGGCGAATAGTATGGGTAAACTACTACGTCACATACACGTGATCCCTGCTCTTCCAGGTAATTACTGATACTGTTTACTAAAGTTCCCCATCACGTGTATGTCTTGAACGCCATTGTGTTACATGCGCCCCCTACTAATGAAATTTTCACACAGAAAATTTTGACAAATGGCCGTAACACAATGCGCTGACGTAGACTACAGCAATTTAATACATGATAAAAACAAGTTACTGTAATAACAACACAATTTCAATGTAATGACCAAACAATTCCGATGTACTGTTCAAAACACTGCTGTTCCTAAGCCAGTAATTAAATATTTTGGTAGTCCATTTTTGGTAATCCATTTTTGGTAATCCATTTAAAACAATTTCAATGTTCTCAGTCCGAGTTTGGTTGCGACTGTTGTGGACACGCTCCCAACATTCCCCTGCCTCGGCCCCGTCCCCGGCCCCGACCAATGCCCGGTGGTCCCTCTAGGTCCATCTCCACCACCGGCCCCCTACTCGTCCCTGGAACGGGTATGGCTGGTCGTCTCGGGCTTTCCCCCCGCTCGCGGGCGTCCCTCATTAAATTCATGAAGGCCGCCAGGGATCTCGGTTGAGGCCCTGTCTGCACCTCCTCTTGGCGTCCCCCCGCTTGCCCAACAATTCTCTCTGTGGCGTCTAGTGCCACCCGCACAGCTAGGTCTGTTCGACGCCCCTCGTCCATTTCGGGCGCGGCCTGGCGCAACACAGTCAACGTGGCCTTGAATGTTTCTGAAAAGTTTCTATTCCAACTTGCCATGGTTGTTTCTTGTATAATTTTTTTCCTTAATAAATCGATGTGTGTAAGTCTCTGATTTGAAGCAGAATGACAAGAAGGTACCAGAATTCGGTGTTCCATCCCCGGTGATTAACCTGTCATCAAGTCACTAATGACCAGTTCATAAACCTGAGGTGTGGATAAGACTATCCGGTAGCCTTCGTTTATATCACACTAATTGTCCAATTATAATTCGATGTATACAGGTAAGCTGGAAATGCTGGAGAATGAAAATGTTCTTCGATGGGTTATATATATTGTCAAACATGAAAACAACGATGAAGTATCCAGGTGAGTACATATGAGGTACATGTATATATATACATTATAGCACGGATTATAAATTTTCAGTGTTCAGAACCACACGATCATTTTCATGCACGTTTTTACATGCACGTGTCTTGTTCATTTCATTTCGACGATCGTCCGCAAAAAGGCATGGATACAGTCGATCCCTGAGCGTCCTCAAGGTCGCTGCATCATCCAACACGGGCGGTGCAGAAGCGGCTGACGGTAGGTTCCCATCATCCTCCTTATCTTGGAGCTCGATTTCATTTCGAACCGTTTCCTTGTGCTCCCCCGTTATCCCCCGACGTAAACAAATTGGCAGGCAGTTAACTAAAACGTTACATCTGTTTTTACAACAGAAGAATATGACAATTATAACCACCACCAGAGCAAGTCCAAGGCTAATGTAATACCACGAGCTACGGAAAGACCCCCATTCGCTACCAACTACTTTCTTTGTTGATTTTAATTCTTCAATGAATTCATCAATCGGCACGTCATTAATTGCGGCCAAAGTTGCAGGCATTGGAATATCGGAATAATTTGCAAATGTGTCATTGAACTTTTGCCAAACCTTGACTTGTGAGAAATTCGTGCTTCGCAAATCAAAGCTTGGAATGTGCTGTAAGGCACTCATTCCCGCGACATATGGTGTCGATAACGTAAAGTATTTAATAGACGCAGTACAACCTGAATTTACCTGTAAGAAGTCTATAGGAGATTGAAGTTCGACTTCAGTATGCCTCGAGTCGCACACTAAAGCAAATTTCAGATTTTCCCTTGAGATAATCACCCAATTATTATCGCTGAGTCGATAAGCAAAAGGTAAAGTTGTAATCGATACCATAACGGAACAATATTCGTTGGAAACAGATGTTGTGAATAAATTGATTAGACACGTACGTCCCAGCGTGACAGAATATAACGGATTTTGCACGGTACAATACTTGACATTGTTTTGACTGCAAGTCTGTACTTCTTGATCGGAAAGTAACACATATTTTTGTCTGGCCTTATCAATTAGAAACCCACTGGCCTCCAATTTGTACGTAGCTAAGAAATCGGTATTTTCATCCTTGTGATTCGGGAGTAATGGTCTTTGATAGATAATTGGCACGGCAACAGCTCTGAAAACTTCGTAGGACTCATCTATTCTTATCATTGGGATTGATATTATGATCATTATTTTGCCTTCCATAAAGACAGTTGAGCTCGTTAAATAACGATAAAATGCCCAAATATCTTTCCTAGGATCGCTAATTAGAGTCATTATCTTCGGAGAGTGTTCTTCAATATTCAACAACAATGTTTGCAGTTTAGATGGATTAATTATGCGAGTAGAAATTTTCCCCAGCGACAGGTAATCTAGTTGTGATCCAAGTGTATTTAAATAAAAACGTACATCCCTAAGTAAAATTCTTATTTCCCCAATAAGCAAATCAATTTTTGTAGTGATCTCCAAGAAACGTCTATTTTCAAAAATTGATCTCGCAAGTTCTTGTGTAAGTGATTGTAGCTCGGAGTCCAATGTAGTAAGAGTAGCAACAATATCATTGATCGAATGTCGATTTTCACGAATTAATTCCCTAGATTCATTGATAAGAGATAAACTCTTCTCAGCTACATGTATAATTGTTTCTTGATTTTCACTTAACTGGTGAAGCTGTGACTTAATTCCATCTAAGTCATTTTCTGAGACTGTGCCAAATAACCATGATAATGCATCACCAACAAATGGTAAAAGTGAACGTTTACCGCGGTTTCGTACTTTCCGTAACTGTTTAATTCCCTTTTTAATGTCACTCCTTATTTGATCTAAATATTCAACTTCTGCTAATAAACCTTGTAATGCGTTTTTAAACGGTGCGTATGCAGGCTTATATAGATATGTCGCAATTGCTTCCTGTAGCATGGTACGGGTCTGTTTAATGTCCCTTTTAATTATTGAGAAGAAATTATCAATTTCCTTAAAATCAATGACAAGAGTAGCCAACCATTTTGCTCTAGTCGTGGACACTTCATTTGTTTTGTAATAAACAACATTGTCCCTAACCACAACATTTTCTTTACCACTTATACTCATGTGGTTTCCCCATAAAAATATAACTGCCAAAATGTTTACTAGTAGGAGATGCATGATCTGCAAAATACAATAAATAGTAAAAATTTCATCTACCTGTATGTACAACACATGTATATACAGTATATGAAGCCTATGTAAACACTCAGAACTTTAAACACTGTAAGACCGCGGTCTCCTAACATGATGTACCTGTACTGACTGACATACCTTCCCATCACAAAATGATAACTCGGGAGTGTGATCATTAACACAATTTGTACGGTCAGTAGAGGAAGAAGAATGAACTTCAGGTGCATAGAGTTCATTGTTCGTGCGAGTTTCACGATCGCGTAACCTACGACGAAGTTCAAACAACGGAATATCGTCCTCGGAATCACTATCCGAGCGTTCCATACGGTAACGACGCGATAACAACTGCTCATTAGGCCCGGCAGTAGAGCCAGAACTGTCTGAATCGCCCTCAGAGCTAACAGGTGGTACGGCATAATTAGCACGCCTAAGACGTTTACCTGTCGTATCGGCTGGTATATTCCAATCAGTAATAGTAGCCAACCTAAGATGATGAGCGTGTGCTTTCAAGGTAGAACCATCCAATTGATTTTTAATGATATAGGTGACTGGAGATGTTTGCTCTATGATTCGATAGTATGGTGTCCATTTAATGTCCAATTTATTTTTACGGGCCTGTTTACGATAATACACGGGATCACCAACTTTTAATGCCACGTCATTAGCATTTTTATTCGCGTATTCATTGCGCTTTTTCCTGGCCTTATCTCTGTTTCTATGTACCATTATGAAAGCCTTGTGTTGTTGTTCTAAAGCTATCTTGTGTGGGTCATCACCTAGATACTTTCGTCTAGGACGTAAAATGTTATCAATTGGCATAACAACCTCTCTGTTAAATAGCAATTGAAACGGAGATTGTTTAGTGGATTCATTGACACCAAATCGTATAGCAGCCAAAGCCTGATTTAGGAATGTATCCCAAGGACCGTCATTAGTATGGACCAGTTTAGAAATGACATTAACCAAAGTCCTGTGATATCTCTCTATTAACCCATTAGCTTGTGGTCGATAAAAAGAAGTAGTCACATGATGGATGTTTAGAGTGGCCAATGTTTCCTTAATTACCCTGTTAACATTTTCACTGCCATTATCAGACAAGAGCTCCAACGGACAGGAATACCTGGGCACGATTTCATCAATTATAAGACTGGCAATAGTTTGTGCCTCCTTATTTGGACATGCGAATGCCTCGGGATATCCAGAGAACAGATCAATGAAACTGACAATATATTTATTGGCACTCAGTGATGTTGGGTAGGGTCCAGAAACATCAACTGCGCATTTAGCCCACGCGAAAGGTGGTGTATCAGTTAGTTGAACAGGAACCTTATTTTTCTGAGAACTTCTCAGCTGACACGTGACGCAGTCGTTAACATAGGTAGCTATATCTTTATATAGATTAACCCAATAATACTTAGGATGGATTGCATCGTAGGTCTTATCTATACCAAGATGACTAAGCCCCTCGTGGTACCGTACAATCACAGTTTCTCGCAAATGTGAAGGTATAACTAATCTCAAAATTGGCTCTGAATCAGGGTCAGATATGAAATACAATATATCATCCAGCACAACATATTTCCTAGCAACTGATGGTGAAAGAGAATCTTGTACGAGACTTTGTTTAAGCCCAACTATGACGTCATCCTTTTCTTGTTCTACCTTCATGTTTAAAGGATCAACAAACTTTGGTTTAGTGACCTTATCACCAAATCGTGGCCTACACCTCGCAAAATCTTTGGGAGTGAACTTGTTAGAGTTCAATGCACTAATCTCAAACGTCTTGCCACTAACATCAGGATCAGACAGATCAGTTTCGTCCGTATGCCCATTATCATGTGGTACACGAGAAAGTAGGTCAGCAACCGAATTTTCCGCGCCTGCAAGGTACTGAATCTTGCAGTTATAACCAGCAATGGACAACGCCCATAACGAAACTTTCTTGTTATGCATTGGAGAATCAAGAAGATATTTCAAAGGTTTATGATCACATTTAATCACGAACTCAGCATTATGTAGATAATGATCAAGCTTCTGTAAGCTATAATAGATTGCATAAGCTTCCCGCTCAATCACTGCCCAACGACATTGTGTAGCACTTAATTTATGACTCAAGTAGTAAATAGGTCTTTCCACCTTTTCACCGTCTTGAATTACAGTTTGCGTAAGACAAGCACCTATACATTTATCAGAGGCATCCGTGTACAGAGTATATGGCAAATTAAGATCTGGAAAACAAAGAAGAGGTATCTCAGACAATTTTGCTTTCAGCTTATCAAACGCCATCTGGCATTCATTTGTCCAGGCGAATTTAGCATACTTTCGAGTTAATGCGATAATTGGTTCAGCAATTTCTGAGAAGTGTGGTATAAATCTACGATAATAGCTACCCATTCCAATGAAGCTACGAACTTCCCTAACAGTTGTCGGCGAAGCTAAGTTTTGTATGACAGTGACCTTATTTTTCTCCGGGAAAATACCTTGATCATTAATCACAAACCCCAGATAAGTGGTTTCAGATTTCAGGAATCCACACTTCTTGAGCTTTAGTCTTAACTGATGTTGTTTTAGCCTATCAAAGACTGTTTGGACATGAGCCAAATGTTCTTCCAAAGTTTCCGAGAAAATAAGTATATCATCCAAGTATGCAGTCGTAAACTCAGACAAACCTTCAAGGACACGGTTCATAAGCTCTTGAAATATAGCCGGTGCATTTGTCAACCCGAATGGCATGACATTAAATTCAAATAGGCCCCTGTGACAAGCAAATGCAGTCTTACACTTGTCTTTTTCATCCATTAACACTTGCCAATATCCTGACTTAAGATCAAGAGAAGTGAAGTACTTTGCTTTTCCAAGTAGTGCAAGGATATCATCAATTATTGGAAGTGGATATGAATTTGTTTTTGTAACCTTGTTTAATTGTCTGAAATCTACACAAAATCTTTTTGACCCATCTTTCTTATCAACAATCACCACAGGAAAAGACCAAGGAGAGCGACTTCGTGAGATTATTTTTGCCTCTAACATCTCATCTACTGCCTTATCTATGACCTTACGGTTATTCAACTGAGTGCGATAGGGCTTCAACTTAATGGGTGAATGGTTATCAGTATCAATTTTCATCCTAACAGTATCCGTATGGCTCAAATCTATGTCAGTTTCCGCAAAGAGAGAACTATTTCGTTTCAAGAGGTCAACGACTTTCTTTTTGTAGGGAGAAGGTACATCAAGGTTATCAAACTCTGCATCAAGAGATTTAGACCGTTTGGTTTGGTTAATTGGGCTTGAGAGAACATTCTTATCAACAGCAGAGATATATGCGACATTAATTGCCTGTATCTTGCCAACAGGTGTTCCTTTCCGTACAGATAATGTCTTGCACGTGGTGTTTACCAAGAGAATAGGTAATCTATGGTTTGTGGAAAGCTTAGCAACTGAATTTGTGAGAAGCAAACCCGGTTCGTTACCAAGGCAACCAGAATCAAGCGGTGATATCTCATAGCTATGTTCTACAGGTAACTCTGGATGTTTACGCACTTGACAATAACAGATATGGGCTGTCTGAGGCGGAAGCTTAACTTTTGACCTAGTCCGTGCTATCGAAGCAACATGTATATCATCTACCAGTGGAACATATGTACCATGTACACGTATACAACCAAGATCATGATACACGCGCACGCCACGTGATTGTAACCAATCCATTCCAAGAATAATGTTTCTGTTTAGATTTCGGACTACATAGAATCTATGACTCATTTTCAGGCCTCCTAAAATGAACTCTATTTCCGCAAAACCGTCTACATGAAGAGGAGTATTACCTGCCGTTGCCAAATTTAGACTTTGTTTACGAAGCCTAGGCTTCACTTTGAGATTATCATAGACGCGTCGATGTACAAGAGAAACCTCAGCACCGGAGTCAAGTAACGCACGATATTTCTGTTTATCGAATTTCAAAAGAAGAGAATTAGAACCTATATTCGAAGAATTTATAAATACAGTGTTTTTGTGTTTAATGTTCTGTTTGTTTGATCTTCCCGCATCGGCTTCTACATGTGGGAAGGATTCACGTTTAAAGGCTGTGTACCAGCTTTTCTATACCCCCCTGCCTGTGTACATTCACGAGCAAAGTGGCCAGTCTCTCTACATTGATAACAAACGACATTTCGTTTGTCACGCACTTGATCCCTTCTCAATTGTGCCACATTTATTTGTCTATCCCTTTTCCTAGCCCTACAATCTTTAATATGATGACCCGGCTTCCTACAATAGTGACATTGGTTACTACTCTGTCTAGAATGATCAACCTCCATTGGTTCTTGTCCCCCGCCTGAATGACTTTCCCCATGATTGTGCCCTGTTCTCAACTGAAACCTTTTCCTAAGATTTTGTTCCCGGGTAGCAGTACCAACAGCAGTCTGAAAATCTTGTGGGTTTTCTCTCATAATTTTCATTTTTAATGCATCTTCTCGCAACCCATCAATGAAATACCCCACGAATTGTCTCTGTACAGCATTTTGATCCTGACCTTCAAATGCGTCCTCCCCTAAATTTAACATTCTTTCTGCGTACACCTGTACCGTTTCCCCTGGTTTTTGTTTTAATTTTCTTAACAACAACAAAGCATGCTGAGAATCAACAACTTCTCCAAATCTTAATTTTAATTCCGCTTTAATTTGATTCCAATTATGATCGGCATGTTGTTCCATGTGCCTTTTCATGAAATCACTCACTGGACCAAGACTAGACTGATATGCAATAAATTTCATTCGTTCAACTGGAATTCTAGTCAATGTGCCAAATTTTTCAATACTTTTTACCCATTCCTTAAAATCTTTTGGATTGCTACCGTCAAAACTCTTAACAACCTTTGCGACGCCTTGAGCCCCCATAGTGGTAGTTAAATTTGTCATTTGTCCATCAACGGACCTAAACAATTCCAAAAATATTTGTTCTGCCATCTTGCCAATTACGTAGAGGGAATAACAAACGAAAGCAACTTACGGTTTTGACGACTGCTACACCACTGCAACTTTCCAAGGCGGCTCAATGACGATGACGGCAACACCAAAGTTAAATTGTCCGAAAATAACTACATTTCACAGTGTCCCACACAACACATGTTCGTAAAATATCCTGGTTAATACGGCGCCAATAAACCCCGTATGTAGCACGACAGCTACATTGTCCAGCACGGAGCTAGCCGTTTGACTCTAATAATCATAACGATCGTATAGTGGTTTTCAGCTATTTATTTACGTCTAGCAGGGATGGAAGCTAGGTAAAGACTGTCGCTTCCTTACATCAGTGGGCGAATAGTATGGGTAAACTACTACGTCACATACACGTGATCCCTGCTCTTCCAGGTAATTACTGATACTGTTTACTAAAGTTCCCCATCACGTGTATGTCTTGAACGCCATTGTGTTACACGTATCCTCTGCCATTAGTGGACGACCTATTGGCCCTTTTAGGGAAAGCTAAATACTTCTCATTACTAGACCTCAAATCAGGTTATTGGCAAGTAGACATGAACGAAGATGATATTGAAAAGACAGCTTTTGCTTGTCATAGAGGGCTATTTCAATTCAATGTCATGTCTTTTGGGTTAACCAATGCACCAGCTGTATTTCAAGAACTTATGTCACATGTTCTTGCTGGGTTAGACAGTTACACAACTGCTTATCTTGATGACATCTTGATATTCAGTTCTACACTTGAAGAACATTTGGCTCACATTGAAAAAGTATTTCAACGGTTAAGGCAACATCGTTTAAAATTGAAGTTAAAGAAATGTAATTTTCTAAAAGCTGAGACTGAGTATTTAGGCTTTGTTATCAATAAAGACGGAATTAAATCTAATCCAAAGAAAGTGGAAGTCATAAAATCGTTACCTGCGCCTACCTGTGTAAAATAGGTACGCAGCTTTATTGGTATGTGCACTTATTATCGTCGATTTATTCCAAAGTTTTCGGAAATAGCACAACCAATCATAATTCTCACAAGAAAATATGCTAAATTTAAGTGGGACGCTAACTGTCAAGAGGCTTTTGAAAGTTTGAAGAACAGTTTAGCGATATTACCAATGTTAGGTTACCCTGACCCAGGAAAACCTTATATCCTTTATACGGATGCAAGCAACAAATGCATAGGTGCTTGCTTGACACAGCTAGTTGATGAACCAACTGAGGCTGTTCCTGGTATAAAAAATGAAAAACCCATTCACTTTTTGTCTCACAAGTTGAGTGATACCCAATGTAGTTGTCTACTATAGAGAAAGAAGCTTTTGCGATCCATTACGCTTTGCAGAAGTTAGATCATTTTTTACATGAGGCGACCTTCATAATTAGGTCAGATCACCTTCCATTGAAATATCTGTTAGATTCCCCTATGCAAAATAAGAAAATTCAAATGTGGGCTCTCGGTATTGCCGGCTATGACTGCAAATTGGAGTTCATCCCAGGGGTGAACAACAGTGTCGCAGATATGTTATCTCGTTTGCCTTTAGATACTGTACCCGAGGATGTCGAGGGTTATGACCCTGACATCAATGATAACACCTATCATATTAATGCACTGAATTCGAATAGGTTTGAGCCAAGAAGGTATGTTAAGTGCAATGTTAATCTTGAAGATCATTTGCAGAAACCTAAGATCGAACCTGGCATAGACATGGTAACTGAACAGGAAAAAGATGAAATTTTAGTCGAAATCAAGGCTGGACTTCGAAATGACAAATTAACACCTACCTTAGCAAATAGGCATTTTATTAACGATGATATATTGTACTATATCTCAAACGCTGATTCAGATCCTATCTTACGTCTCTGTCTGCCAAGTCACTTAAGACCAGAGGGTATTCAGCAATATCATGACTCTAACGGTCATATGGGTGTTGACTAGACATATGACACAATTAAACAGAAGTATTATTGGCCAAACATGTTTAAAAAACTGCTAAATTATGTCTCTAGTTGTGTTACCTTTCAAACCAGAAACTTGCAAACGATCAAACCTCCATTACAAGAAACCGATATTCCTCCGTACGCTTTTGCAAAGGTTGCTGTAGACGTTTCTGGCCCATATCCAACATCACTGTCTGGTAACAAGTACATCGTAAGTTCTATCGACCTATTTTCGAGCTTCCCCGAAGCTTTTCCCGGGCCCGATAAGAGCGCTGCGACAATCGCACATTTGATAATTGATGAAATATTTCCAAGATACGGGGCGTCAATGGCTCTGGTGTCAGACAATGGTGGCGAGTTTATAAATAGAACCGTTAAAGAGACCCTGGCTACTTTGAACATTCATCATATTACTACGTCCTATTACCATCCTCAGAGTAATAAAATAGAAAGATACCACCGCGTGTTAGGTGATATTTTAGCAAAGAAATTGAAGGATAATTTAAATACATGGGATGTTTATTTGAATCAAGCTTTGGCTGCAATTCGCTTTAATGTCAGTGAGTCATTGAAATTTTCACCATTCTTTCTATTATACAATAGGGATGTCGTGTTGCCGATAGACACAATTCTCAAACCAAGCAGAAAATATGCGGGTGAGGATATGCATAAAATCGCGTTGGAACAACAACATAAATCATTTCTCTTAGTTCATCAATATCTTAAAGATGCAAAACGCCGACAAGCCAAATATGCAAACAAAAATACTAAGCTAGTCACTTTTGAAGTTGGGGACCCCGTCTATTATAAAAACCACACTCGAAAGAGCAAATTAGAATCAAAATCGCGTCCTTATTATCGCATTATCAAACAAAACACACCTGTCACATACATTATCAAAAGCCCGCTCGATGGGTCTGTCACTAAGGTACACGTGCACCACCTACGTTTAGCTAATGTGGATGAATGGCAGATACCAGCAGATAAGTTAAATCGTCCAATAAGGAAAACAAATTATGTGGTTCCACCGATAAGCGATCATAATACAAATCCCACCTCAGATATATCTGACAGTAATGATGACGATGAACTGCCATTAGCTCAATTAGACAAACGTTACCGCCAAGAACGTAATAATTCTGACGATGAATCTGACATCCCTTTGATGGAATTACGTAAACGCATTCGTGCACAACATAACTCAGATCACGAAAACACTAATTCTGACACCAATGTTCCTAATTTGACAAGTGTTTTCACTACACCTCCTTCTTTTTCGTCAGATGATAAGGGGATTGTTAAAATGGAAACAACACCCATCTCATTTTCATCAGGTGCAACCAAAATGAGGGAATCAGATTCCGATAAAATGTCAATTAGTTCAAATGAGCCAGATAAAAAGGGAAATGAAATTTCTGTTATCTCACTCAAGAAGCGTTTTTCAAGAAAAAAAACCGACAGACAGACACTAAGTGAGAAAATGAGAAAGGTGGCAACAGCCATCAAAGCAATTAGTGGTTTGCTTCAGGCTTCAGATTTTAATTTTAATTAAGGAATCATATTACTGTATGGTTCAGAAAACGCTGAGAGTAATACTTTATGAGTATTAAGTACTAATACGTCATGCAAATATAAAGCAGATTGAACTGTGAACCCCTTCCTCTTAAACTTCCAAATAACAATACAGTCATTCCAATGCAACACCATACTGGGGAATTGAAAACCCAACCTTTCAAAATTGGGGATTTTCATTTGGGACAACTGCCTTAATAGCTCTGGTCACTGGGGATAAAGAATGTAAAAACTCTGTTCTGCCAAAAGTTTTGTGTGAGTATACGGTGAACTCTCAGAGAAGACCGAGAGGCTTCGATGCCGGCTCAGATTTCCGGGCAGCATGTTTTGCTGAAAAGGGGTCAGCAACCCTTTCATCACGTGATAAGCCAATGGACATAACATACCGTCTGATCTTCATGACACGGTATCTGTGCAAATATCCGGATATATCGATATATGTAGAAGTGTAGACACACGTGTAATACATTATGTAATTGTGAACAGTGTATACTAATATATATTACTTATATACACTGGTATTATGTAAACTGGTGACGTCAGTCAAAATTTTTGTAAATAGAACATGTGTAATTTAGATGGACTAACAGTGGTTTAGCCCGAATGCTACCCCATACCTACATAACTTTTACAATATTCAAGTATTTGCACCAATGTGTGTAAATATGACCCTGTCGGAAATTAATAGGACTTGTTTTTGGAAAAACAGTACACCTATATCTTTGCTGCAGTCAATTAGCTGAGTTACAGGAGAGGTGCTGCTAGACGCTAAATAATAGACGCTAATCGTTTACCTATAGATAATTGGAATTACGGTACCAGTCGTTATCAGCAGCAGGTGTTAGGAATTACCTATAGGAATTTACATGTTGATATCCTGCGGAGTAGATAACATAGACAGATTAATAAACTCTCTGCATACAACTTTAAAGGGACTTGCGATTATCTAAAATGGTACGACAAACATTATGGGACGATACCATGGAACACGTTCTTCTGAGGGCCGATGGTGTAACGTTTGGTGGAGCCCAATTGGACAATCCATGACGATACCGGGACAACGATGGCAGTGGACGTGGTCATATACATAGACGCTTTGCAGTGATTATTGTGACTAACTTTTGTACCGTAGCATTTACATTTACCGTGGATTAATGGCTTTCTTACCTTCTATGTGTAACTGGATTTATTTATGTGTTATACAGTGACTAATGGCACAAACATTGAATCTTACATTTTAGTCTAAAAACTTGATTAGAACTGTTAACATTTCATTATAACATTTCAAATTAAATATGGAAGGAATTTGTAACACTACCATGAGTAATAAGTAATAATAATATTTTAATAACAAGTAGTAGAAGTATATCACAGTTAATAGTAAATGACCATTATTCTACAATTTGAGATTTGCCTCTCAAATAGCAGATATTATATTAGCTTACTCAGGTATATGGTGGTAGGTGGGGTATAGCGTTGATCCAATTGAATAAATGTGTCGAAATCCAATAATATTATGGCACGTGCATGCAGGTATATATTGGCATGTTTAAGTAGCAGGAGAGAGTCTGTGAGAG
The DNA here is from genome assembly GCA_037043455.1 of Cyrtodaria siliqua. NCBI lineage: Eukaryota > Metazoa > Mollusca > Bivalvia > Adapedonta > Hiatellidae > Cyrtodaria > Cyrtodaria siliqua. The sequence continues at coordinate 19,162 of JAWPHD010000380.1, read as the reverse complement.
TCAGAGGTTGTTAGATATTGTCTGAGAATGTAGAGATTTGATGAGTAACATCTGTTAGAATTAATATAAATACTATATGAACAGAAATGGGGTAGTTTTAAAGATTATTAAAACGTGTGTTTAAAAGTCTGGACTTTTTAATTATTAATGCCCTGGTGACATAGAGTGTTACACATAGACTTTAATACTGCTAAGAGAACAGCTGGTAAAAATGCTTTTGAAAAGGATTTCTTCAAACTGATGAACAATTCAGTTTTTGGTAAAACTATCGAAAATTTGAGAAAAAAGAATTAATGTTAAATTAACTCACGATGAGGAGGTCCTTTTAAAATATGCAGCAAGACCTTCATTTATTTCTTGTAAAATGTTTAATGAAAATTTATTTGCCATAGACATAATAAAAGAACGATTAGTTTTAAATCGTCCTTGTTATGTTGGCATGTGTATTTTAGACTTATCAAAATAGTTGATGTATGATTTCCATTACAACTATATCAAACACAAATACGACAGAAAAGCTAAGTTATTATTTACTGATACCGATTCCTTGTGTTATGAAATAAAAAAAAAGATGTGTATGCAGACTTTTACAAGGATAAAGAACTTTTTGATAATTGTGATTATGATCCAAAAAGTAAGTTTCATTTCAATGATAATAAAAAGGTTATCGGCAAGATGAAAGATGAAACTTGTGGAATACCCATTGTTGAATTTGTTGGACTGCGAAGTAAACTATATTCGTATGTGCTAGATAATGAGGTTAGTACAAAGAAATGCAAGGGTGTTAAAAAGTGTGTTGTTAAAAAACAGATAGCACATGCTGATTACAAAAAGATTTTGTTTACGGCAACAAAAGCACACCATGAGATGAAAGTCATTAGATCACAAAAGCATAACATAAGCAGCTATGCAATAAATAAAAAAAGTTTATCAGCTTATGATGATAAACGGTACATACTAGATAACGGACAAGATACCTTAGCATACAAGTAAAATACTGTATGGTAAAAAATGATATGCGGAGTGATGATGAAGACTACTGTCCGGTTCCGTCTGACTTTGCTTAATGAGTTGCAAATGTTTTAGTTATTTACAAAATTAATAGATACTGCGGGGGGGGGGGGGGGGGATACTAGTAACGTTCTTCCCAAGCGAAGGGCAATCAAGCAGTTTGTATAGTTTTGTGGGGTCTGGCAACAAGCATGCCATCGCCATTTGGCGTTTGTAAATGTTTGTGTTAAGGACAACTGGAGACAACTTGATAACTATTTGATTGCTTTGTCGCGAGGGAAAAACTGTGACTATACCAACAGTATCTATACTACTCACAACTTAAAACATGCCAGATAAATGTTTCAAAATACATTTTCAGAGTTGTTAATTAATTAATAAATAACACTTATTAAAATGAGAGCATTTATTTTTACGAAATATATTTTTTGAACATGAACTCGTGAGTTAACCCCACTCAAAAACAGGTAAATCTTTACTGCGGTTTTGCATGTAAACCAATATGGCAGCCCCCATGGAAAGTTCTGTAGGGGACACATGCTGAATTTTAAATTTGAATACAATGGACTTGGATTTACCTTGAAAATAAGACACATATTTTTAATTTGTATGTTTATTTTTATTTTTTATCTTCGGAAAAGCTAGCATTGTGGCCTATGGGAAAGCAATTAGTGTACCGTAACCTAAAAATCATTTTCATATGTTATCATGGCCCTTCATTTACTTACCTGACCCTTATTTGTTAACTCTAACTTTACGTTTCTTACATAAACCATTGTACCCGGGAGAGCATGCATAATCAAACACTCGCACACTAGTGTTTGACGTGAACTTTAAGGACATTAATACAAGAAGTTAAAAATTAAATAATTTTTTCAGGTCCCGAGTCTCCCGTAGCATTCACTGCGTATCTAGATCATGCACTGGATACAGGAAATGGAAACACTATTATGCTCAACCAAGTCCTTCACAACGATGGCAACGCGTACAACAAGTATACTGGCGTTTTTACCGTACATATATCCGGGACTTACATGCTAGCGTTCCAGATCGAAGATTATCGTGAAAGGGAAGACACTGTCGTGGATATGGTAGTCGATGGCAACCTGCTTATTGGGGCAGTTCTTTACCCGGCGGGAACGAGTGAGCAAAGTGGAAACACGGCGGTTGTTCATCTGAACGCAGGACAGTCTGTTTGGTTAAAAGTTACTTCCGCGCATGCCCGCTTGAATGGTGGATCTGTACGCGGTACTACCTTCTGTGGTGTTCTTTTGTACTGATTTCGAAATGACACGCATGGTTTCTTTGCCGCATTTATTTAAACTAATAAATGAAGTTCATGTCTGTTTTGTTGTTTTTGTTTAACTGTACACATTTCCATTATTAGATTATACGAAGGTATTTTATTGATTTTTAAATGTGTTATATTGCCTCAATTGAATACTTATGTTCAAGCAAATAGACATTCGAAGAATTTGACTCAAACTGGTATACTTACTAACTTACTTGGTAAACTTCGTATTTTAGCTGACTCAATGCAGATCAGTTCTCAATTTCCTTTTAAAAGAAGCAGTACTTGGCGACGTAACCAGATCGTCAGTAAGATCATTCCATAGTGGTACTACCCGATTGCTGAAGGAATATTTTCTGATGTCTGCACGACTGAATCTACTTAACTTAAGAGTATGTCCTGGTAAAGAATTCTCAGATAACGTAAAAGGCGTATTTGGTGGAGTTTATAATGTCCATGCAGAAATTTATACACATCAATCAAACCGGCTTTAGTGCGTCTAGACTCAAGTGATGCAAATTGGTAGTTCACGGTAGAGCACAAAGTGAGACATTTCTTCTGAGCTTTCTCCAATTTTTGCTTATCCACGGACACCATGTTGACGAACCATACTCAAGTCCTGGGTTATCGATGTTTAGCCTTGTTTTTACATAGACCTAATATTAGGAAGAAATTTAATTATGTGTTAGTTCCATAATTTCCATAAACGTGATAGGCTATGTGCATACGTTTTCTTAAATACAATTTATTATCTTTATTTTGATATATGTTTATGTAAAATGGGTCAATAGAGTTTTGATTCTCAAACTATGTAAGTTATAGATATACCTCGTCGTGAGTAGGTTTAGAAACGATGTACATATGTTGTAAACTGTGGCTGTTGTTGGCAGGATGGCTACTTTAAATACTACTGACTTGATGAATGTATACTATTTGTACACATGTTGTAAGGGTTTTGTAATTTATAAGATTACGTCCTTTGCAGGTTTCTATATTTCTATTAATGTGGAACTAACAGTCTGGAATTACAAAGAAATAACATTATAACTTAAAAATACAAAAACATGTACAAAGTAATTATTCCTTCATTCCAGCATGTCCAGCAAAATACATCATTTCACAATTATATACAAATTAAATGAAACAATACATACCAGGCAATGGCCTCACTATATTTACTCTGTATAGACAGGCAAATAAAGTAACTCAACTTATGGCTATCAATGTATAAGTATATTCTTGGAGAGGTATAACCTACTCCGCTGACAGCTGTGACAAAAGTGATATTAGAGAGGGCTTTTAGGCGGGAAACTAATGAAAGAACAAGGTTAGGTAACTGTTTAGGTAACCTATTCACATCATACCACATTCATACACATACTATAAATATGCATACAATATACATGTACACTGAACGTAGTTCAGTGTCCAGTCTAAACTGTCCAGGTAAATACAAATGTTAAGGTTCAGTGGTTACTATAATTAAATGGAATGTAGGCACTATCTTTAAAGGTACAGTAGACATATTGTTAAAATAAACACCTGTTGACATACTCCCTTCCTAAGGAGAAAAATGGTTCCAAACATTTTTAGCCGTAATACATAAGATAATAGTTACATGAGAATATCCTGAAAGAAATATTTAACATTTAAATCCGACTGTAGCAAAGCAATTGGGTAAAGATTGGTTGTAGAAAAATATAACATAAGGAAAACTACGGACTTCCAAAAAAAAATCCCTTAAAGAAAAAAAAACAGTTCTTCGCTATTTGCAAAATATCACTTTCTGAAAATACAACACCACACACACTAAATATGTTAAACCGACAATAAAAACTATTTTCTTCATATGTCAAGAAGAAAATACTGCGATAATGTATCAATGTAATCTGTCTATACGAATACATTATAATACAGCAGTTGCATAATATAAAACTCCGCTTTCAGAATTTAATGACAAAAAACAGCGTTTTCCGTTCAACTAGCAGGTGAACAATAAAAACAACAATAATTTTAAAATTAAAATCAGCATATTACTAAATTCACGTATTATAACCGTTGTACTCCATCGGTTTAAATAAAATACTCGATGGTGTCCGGGTCTTTAACTTGAATGGGAAGATATACCCATTGCCCAAATCGGGTTGGGGCTTTTCGTTCTCGAACTGGTCTTCGAGAACCACCGTCGTCTTGCTGTAGCGATGGTACTGCCATCGTATGGGTTAGTTTATCATCCATCAGAGGTGGTTCTGAGTTCACCTGGTCCAGAATTGACTTGGGTGGAAGACTAGAAGTATTCATTGCTTCCAACCGAGAATTGTTGGGTACGGATGCAGAACTATTATCTGACCGAGATGGTACGGTTTCCTGCCGAGCAGAATTACTCAGGTCCGTTTCTTGCAGAGAATCATTAACCTCAGAATTTTGATTGGGTGTTGTAGGGCCATCCAACCGCTCAATCTCATTCCTAGTATGGTTATCTGCAGAGGAAACGGGTTCCTGCAGAGTAGGACTCGAGACCGAGGCATCTCTTTACTCTATAACAGGTTGAGTACTGTGCATAGAGTCGGTTCTGAGGGTAAATAAAGATTTTCCTTCAGAAATAGGAGAAATTGGAGGTTGAAAGCTGTTATTCCTCCAACTAGTTGTTGGTGCAGATCTCTGCCTACGTTGGGGAATAATGTAGCTAATTGACGAAGTGTCAGATTCAGAACTAGAGACATCTGATGTAAGCGGTTCCACAGGCTTTCTATGGGTTTTGGGTTTAGACATAACCTTGTCTTGTCTAGGAGTATTTTATTTAAACCGATGGAGTACAACGGTTATAATACGTGAATTTAGTAATATGTTGATTTTAATTTTAAAATTATTGTTGTTTTTATTGTTCACCTGCTAGTTGAACGGAAAACGCTGTTTTTTGTCATTAAATTCTGAAAGCGGAATTTTATATTATGCAACTGCTGTATTATAATGTATTCGTATAGACAGATTACATTGATACATTATCGCAGTAATTTCTTCTTGGGTTTAGACATAACCTTGTCTTGTCTAGGTGGACATGGGACTGGGACAGGAAATGGGGCAATAAACTGCAATAACATATTGCGAGGAATTGTACGCTCTTTGCCTTGTCCGTCCTCACGTTTAACATTGTACACTGGCATATCCTTATTGGGAATACTTATTATCAAATAAGGAGGTTCTTCCCAACGATCTGCCAATTTATGTTTTCCTTTATGACCAACAGCTCTAACCAAAGCTCTGTCTCCGACTTCAAGCTTGGACGCAGTGACCTTGCGGTCGTAGAGCACTTTGCCCTTTGCGGCCTTTTTACCAGCCTCTTCAGTTGCTAGTTTATAAGCGGACTGAAGGTGTTGCTGGAGCTTTTCAGCATAAGAATGCCGATCGGTATGACTGATCTGTGGTCCTGTACCCATATATGCATCTATGGGGAGCCTGGGATGCCACCCGAACATCAAAAAATGTGGGGAATAACCTGTGGACTCACTCCTGGTCGCATTATATGCCTGTACCAAGGGTCCTACATAAGTTTTCCAGTCAGCTTTCTGGTCCACTTCGAGAGTACCGAGCATTTTAAGTAGCGTTTGATTAAAACGTTCGCAAGACCCATTCCCTTGAGGATAGTATGGCGAAGTTCGAGTCTTTGCTGTGCCGGCTATCTTACAAAGTTCTTGTATTAACTTACTCTCGAAGTTTCTACCTTGGTCACTGTGTAGTTTTTCAGAAAAGGAGTAAAACCCTTAAGAAATTGTCGTACAGTGCCTTGGCAGTAGTCTATGCCAGTTGATTTCTGCAGGGTACCGCCTGAGCATATCTGGTAAAATGATCAGTAATAACCAGGATATGTTCATACCCGCCTTTAGACATGTCTAACGACAGAAAATCAATACAGACTAATTCCATAGGTCTAGATGTTTGAATAGGGGTCCAATTCAGCTAACTGAATATGTGACTTTCTGCGTATACAACGCCCGCAATGTTCCACCCTGGCATTCATATCATTTTCCATGCCAGGCCAATAGAACCGTTGCCTTGCAAGCCACAGAGTTTTTTTCTTTTCCTGGATGACCTACGTCATCATGAACTCCTTTCATGGCAAGAGCGCGAAAAGACTCTGGTATGACTAATTGCATGATAGGCTGACCATCTTAGGAAGTGGTTCTGTACAGAATATTGTCTTCTATGCAGAGACGATTCCATTCTCTAAGGAATTTCTGTACATTGGGAAACTCTTGCCGGAGTTCCTCCTCCCTTGGGCGAAAACCACTCTTAATTAGATCAGACACCCTAGACAAAACCGTGTCTTTTTTCTGTTCCACTACCCATTTAATTTTCTGCAAGCTTTCATACTGGATCATCTCCTCCTCGGCCGAAGAAGGGATGTTGCCAGTCGAAACACTTTCTGCTAATGGGATGTTGGCTGTTACAGCCACACATATGGCCTTAATAACCTCACGGGAAACTGGGATACGAGACAGTCCATCGGCATCTGCATTCAACTTTCCGGGCCTGTAAGACAAGGTAAAGTTGTAGTTTGCCAAAGCGGCTACCAAACGGTGACCGGTAGCATCAAGCTTCGCAGTCGTAAGCACATACGTCAGCGGGTTGTTGTCTGTAACAACATTAAAGGAATTACCCTCTAGGTAATCGTTAAATTTGTCGGTCACAGCCCACTTTAAGGCTAGAAATTCCAACTTATGGGCTGGATATCTCTTCTCACTGGGTTTCAGACCTCGACTTGCATATGCGATTACTCTTTCCACTCCGTCTTGCTTTTGGTAAAGGACTTCACCCAGTCCAGTACCTGAGCTATCTGTATGGAGGGTAAAGGGCAGTGAGTAATCAGCAAAGGCTAGAACTGGGGCAGTAGTCAACTTTTCAATCAGAGTTAAAAAGGCCTGTTGTTGGGACTCACCCCAAGTCCATTCTGTGGGACTTTTTTTCTTTCTCTTCTTTGATCTGTTCACACCATTAGTGCAGTGGCCCTTAAGCAAGGTATTAAGAGGCTCTGCTATACTGGCATAAGATGCAATAAATTTGCGGTAGTAGCCAGCAAATCCAAGAAATTGGCGTAACTCCTTGACATTTTTCGGCACTGGCAAGTTTCTAATGGCAGAAATCTTTTCGGGCTCGGTGTGTATTCCTTCTTTGGAAATGATATGTCCAAGATAAGAAATTGAGGGCATAAAAAGCTCACACTTTGAGGGTTTAAGCTTCAAACCATGTTGGGAAAGCTTAGAAAACACTATTAAATGGAATGTAGGCACTATCTTTAAAGGTACAGTAGACATATTGTTAAAATAAACACCTGTTGACACACATATGGAATCCATTTAAATAAACAAAAAGGGTTTTAACAGTTAAAGAAAAAAGAAAAAAGTCTGTTTTGATTTCGTTCAACTGGCTTTTTCTCAAAAACATATATGGTGACATATGTTTCTGGCAGTACGCGATATTTTCTAATACTGCAGAAGTTTTGAAGAAAAAAAATGTTGTTCATATATAGGAAATACTTTCCCCCCTCAAACTGTCCCTTTTTCCATCTTACAATTTATTATCTCTATTTTGATATATTTTGATATTTTTATGTAAAATGGGTCTTGGTCTGTTTCTCTACCTATTGTCCCTCTGTGCTCCATATACAATTCTCCAAAAATGCTGAACATGTGTTGTTTAAATATCACATAACGATGAAACTTACGGATTGTGTGCAACATATCTATGACAAACGTTTCTACATAGTTGAAATAATAATCTTTTTTTTTGCTATATTTTTTTATTTTACTGAAATCAGGTGATGCTGGTCAGTTTTATGTATAAGCAAAGATACCGATTTTTATTAAAATTTTCAAATTATTATTCAACAATAACATTGGAGAGTAATTAATCTAGATTAAACGTATTTATTTTACATTGATCATGCAATAGGCTTATACCAATCACTCTCGTTGGTGTGGATGACGACAGCGTTAGCGTGCTCTTGATTTGGAAGGAAATCGTAAAACCCGGGAAACCCCAAGTGTCTGAGCGTGCCACTAGCGTAACCTCGCACAACGGCGAGACAAGGAATCGAACCCGGATCACATTAGTGAGAAGCAGAGTGCTAACAACTGCGCTACCCAAACATTCCTGGTGTATTTATGTTTTTATAAAACAAAATAATTTAAAACAATGCCATTTTCTTAAAGTAGCTATTCCGCCAATAACATACTTTTACATCTTATATACACCGTTTCTACACATACTGACGATGAGGTATATATATATAACTTACACATTTTCAGAATCCAAACTCTTTAGACACAGTATAAACTGTTTAAACCAGCCAGGCCAATCCCCGAAAGCGGAGCGTCGAATTAAGAGTTACCAACTCATAATTAATTTTACGCATATTCAATCAAGGGTATTTTTAGAATCCGTTAATGAACCTTTACTTTTAATAGACACCTACACATTATCATATGACCTGAACACCCTGTTTTGATACACGGTTTTGTAGTGCAATTGTTCTGTTATTTAGCGGGTTAGTTTCTTTAAAATGTAAAGTACCCACTGGCAACATAGGGATATCAGCACCGATCGTCACCCTGAAAATATCTATGGTTGGCGTTAAGATGACAACGGCTTGTAAGGTGTTCCAGAGACGGACGCCTGAAAGGAAGACGGACCCTTTTTATAAGCGTTGGCTGAGCAGAACTGTACACGATAGATGGTGGTATGCCCTCTGGCTGAGGCTCATGCTGGAATAAGATACACTACAGCAGGATCTTGATGATCCGGTACTTCCTAGTTGTCTCGCTCTGTTGACGCCGGGCTTGTAGTTCTTCCCAACCAAGGTCTTGCAGCATGGCGGCGACGCTGCTAGTTCTGCGGTGGTCATTATGGCAGAACCTAGAGCTGCTGGTCGTTGGGCCGATTCCAGTTTGGTCGCGTTTATGTTTTGGTGTGTGGGTCCGATGCGGTGGCTACATATTACAGTTGTGGGCGAACGAGTGTCTTCTAACAAGTAGCCTTGATGTATTTTGTGCATGTTTAAAAGTTTCTCCTTAAGAAAGCCGAAGTCTGGTTTGCCCTCTTGGTTACCGTTTCTGTGTGGCTGTTGCTGGATCGTGTACTGTCGATGGTGACACCAAGGTACTTGGTGGTCTCGTTCAGTGTTTGGCCATGGAAGGAGTAGGATGTGTTGATGACCTTTCGCTTGTAGGTAATTTGGATGTGATCGCACTTGTCTGGATTGATTATCATCTGCCAGTCCCTCACCCATCTCGGTAAATTGTTCAATTCTTCCTGTAGTGACGCTGAATCGAGTTTTATGTTGATCACTCTATAAAAAACAGACGAACTGCAGAGGAAATACGCGAGGGCATGTCATTGACGGAGACCGCGAATAAGAGAGGTTCAAGCACTGTTCCCTGCGTGACGCTAGGGGTCACTTGGAATGGAGATGATGTCTTCCCATCTAGCACATGTTTTTGGCTTCTATATGCAAAATAAGCACTAAATCCAAGTTAGGGTCTTGCCTCGGATACCATAATGACGGAGCTTTACTGCCAGTCGTTGATGGGGTACCTTATCAAATGCCTAATTCATGAAGTCCGACATGATGGTGTCGATCTGTTGTCAATTTCACTCAAGCTGTTAGGTCGTGGGCAGTTGTACTTAGTTGTGTCTCGCAGGATCGTCTCTTTCTGAACATCTTTAAATGACTGGGGACGATGTGCTCCATGACATTGCAGACAATTTACGTCAGCGACACTGGGCAGCAGTTATCGGTCCTACTCGTGTCACCCTTCTTGTCAAGTGGGGTTACATTAGCGTTCTTCCAGTCTTTTGATGTCCATTGGCGTGGCGCAGTCGGTAGCGCGGCGGATTTGTAACCGGAGGCCCCGGGTTCAATCCTCCGTGGTGCTTCTGAGTTTCGTCGATGTGTTCTTGGGCAAGACACTTTTCCTTAGCCTCGTCCGTCGGGTGGGGACGTAATCCGGGCGGTCCCGTGTATCGGTCTATCCTCCTAGCACGTTAAAGAACCATAGGAATCTATTCGATAATAAGGGTAGGGCACGGTTCCCGGATTCCTATGTATCCTTCCCCTCCCTCTGGGACTGATCTAAGTAACCTATACTGGGTTGATGAGCCGTTAAACAACATTCAATTCAATTCAATTCAATTCAATACTGATGTCCACTCCACCTTTCCATATTCAAAACGCCCTACGCCGCTTGAATGAAATAACCATTTCATGTCGACCCTCGTTGACACATTTACACAGACATAATAACAAACAGATATATCTATATCTAAACCAGTGAAATAGCCAAAACATTACGTGACCACTTAAAGGTGAAATATGGCGTGTCTTTTGAGTATATATTCGGAAATATATGTATATAATATACAATCTGTTCAAATCGTACACTTATTGGTTGTCCCGTTTTCTCACAGTAGCCAATTTTATCTCATAGCGCACACGCTTCGAGTTTCGCCCTGGTAAGTGTCACGTGATCCTGTGACGTCATTGGTACCAAACGATTAGCCGTGTCGCGTTGAGTTGTATAGTATTGTCTATGTAGGATTACATTTTATGGTACTTGTTAAAAATGCCGTGTGCTGTTGCTGGGTGAAAACGTTTGCATAAGGAAGGACAAGATAATAACCTAAGTTTCTTTCGTTTCCCTAATCGAGATAATGATATATTAAGATCTGAAGTGTGGTTAGACCGTTACCGAAGAAAACCGGCCCACTCGTCGAGAAAGTGGGAACCTACGAAAGACGCTCGAGTTTGTAGCAAACATTTTGAGTTGACTTCGTGGGATGTCCATCCTTTGGTTTCATTATCTTTGAATTTGGAGAACAAAAGGCCATGCATATTAAAATCAACAGCGGTACCAACGATATTTGACTATAAAAATGAGAAGTGCATTACCCCGCCGTCTCCAAGCAAGTTGTATTCGCCTATTCGACCGGCGTTGAGGAGGAAATTCATACATGAAGTAAGATTGAAATTTATGTTCAATTATCTTAGCACCTCATCGGGTATACGTATGATAATTTGAAGAAAGATGTATAGTCTTAGATATTTATTTACACCGTGAATGTTTAGCTGTTGAATTAGAAGCATGCGTCTTTACGTGAATCAATGAAGATTTGACGGCGCTAATAATATGTAGCCGTCATGTTTTAAAATATTGCTAAGAACGTTCAGTATATAAATTTAAATGAATCCGGTGAAATAAACACTGTGTCTTTGTTCCCAAATTTTAATTTTAATAATTTTAAATTATAAACCCCTTCTGCCAATAGTGTTATAAATATATATTATCAACATATATAGGTCTATGGATTTGAAAAAAACAACAAAATGTTTCATGGATATCTATTACAAGGCAGAAAATTAATAATATTACTAGCTTTTATATTAATTCAGTAATGTTTTATGGCAAAACAACAACAATATCGCCTCTTAGCTCGTGCAATAAGTAAAACAAGTATAATAGAATAATATACTTTATATTATGGTAATTGCATATGTTTGGTCTGTTTTCGATCTGTATATCAGGAGTAAGTATACATGAGTAAGTATAACATGAGTAAGTATACTTACTCATGTATACTTGCTCATAATACATTTGGCTATATTATTTAAATCATAGTATTTTTCTGTCTTTGTGCGCGACAATTAGAGCTCGCATATCATGTGATATATCCGTCTTGTGCAATACGCGTCTGCCCTCGGCGGTATTACACCGCTCAAGTAATTGCAATAAACAGGAAATATATCATAAAACTAGGTTTCCCTAAATGGTGCGTGCTTTTGTGATATACCGACGTATGTACCCAAATTAGGCTGTACTTCAATAGTGCACCGCAGTATTTGATTAGTCTGCATTGATATTTGGGGGCAGTAGAGACTAGAGAGCGTGTCATATTACAGACACCGCTCCTAGAGTGTTTGGTGTTAATGGCGACTTAGGGCAAATATATAATACTATAGAAATTATATGCTGTTTCATTTATTATTGTTTTCATTAATTTTTTTATCAATTATGGATAATATCTAATAAATATATTTGTTCCATGTCTACTTATCGGCAAAAAAAAATCTGACGCTCGTATTTAGACCAGGTCCATTCATTCGGAATATACTACATTTCGCGGTTATTGTGTATGTACCAAGATATTGCAGTGTTGCGGGTGACTTACTGTCAGATCTCGATGAAAACAATGTTTACGTTGTTTTTTGTTTGTTGTTGCTGTCAGTGTATAAAGACACTATTTTGTTAGATTAGTGAATAGTGTAATGAACCGCTGAACGTAACGAATGACATGACACGATAGTCTTTACAAGCTCTCCATTTGCACCTGCACCGTGTCCGACCTCATCATCAGTTGATGAATCCGATGTATTTTCGTCCTCAGACACGTATTCTGGCTCAAAATCGTAAGGTTGCACATTGTGTAACCGTCTTATCACGGGCATTTCCTCTGACTCGGTATCATGATCGCTTAATTCTCGCATTTTCACACAAGGTATACTGTTTTGCGTTCAGTCCCAATGTAAACAAAAAATAGTTTGTTCCCAATGACGTCACTTCCGGTAATTCGCGCAAGAGTTTTTCCCCTTAGATTTTTTTCGCTATTTTAGCAATGCCTGTTCGCCTGTTCGATTTTTATCTTTAAAAACATATTTTTACTGAACATACATCAATGGCATAGTAATAATCGTATTTATAATGATATTTAATACTTAAAAACATATTAAAAGCGGATTTGTTGATTTAGGACCAATTTCTGCTTTAACGTTCTCTCTCAAGCATTCAATGGTTTCGACGGGAATATATTCAAAAAAGATATAGAATAGCAAAATAGTAGTATGCAGAAGTACGTTTACTTAAACATGAAGACTTTTTTTGTAATAAAAAAGCTGATTAAAGTAAAAAATATAACCATACTGGCTGTATACCAGATATCGTCATTTTTATGTTGGTTCTTTAATATATTTAAATCAAAACTAGTCATCTCATAAATATTTTTGCCGGTAGAGAAGCTTACCCTTTTGCCGTAAATATTCTGTGTTTACATTGTTCCTATTCTCAGGAATAAGTGTCACATGACCGTTACTAAATATAGACTGAATTGGGCCGGTCATTTGAGCTGAATGAAGTAGTTATCGTCATGTTCAGTTTAATACCGAATAATCCATGTTTAGGATGTTGAAAACGTGTGTAGTTATTAATTGAAACATAAATATACCATTGCATATGAATACACACAAAAAATATCTAGAAAAAAATATATCTACAATTTAAAATGTTTTTTCAACTGTAGGTATCGGATGTAAATTACTTCACTTCGACGTTCATAATTTGAAGGGAAATAAATTGACGGATGTGAACTAGTTGACTCCTTTGGCTGAAAACTCTTTTATTTTTTTGGGCATGTCAAATTGATTCAATGGTACGACGTAAAAGGTCAGCTATTTTAAAAGGAAATTTTTCTGCGCTTTAGCGCGCGATTCCCCCGAATGTGTTTTGTTTATAACGGTATTTATATAGGTAAACGGGTTGGTTTGAGAGTGTATGTTAACATTTCCAAAATATTTTTTTCCTCTCCAATCATCCGATGACATTGTGTAGTGATTTGTAAAGTGGGGTCGAAAAATAATCAAAACATCGAACGTTTTATTGATAATGACGAAATCTGGTAAATGACGATAACTGGTACACAACCAGTAGTCGACTTTCTCTTAAACAATCAATGATTTTACAGTCATAGTGTAACATTTCTTGAGCTTGTATTGTTCGACTCACCGTATTTGGAAAGAGAAATACATCTGAAGTAGGCTTTGACATGAATGAAATGCGGCGAAACGTGTATGATATATATATTCAGGCAATATTTCGTGAAATCTCCGCACTATGCCACGTGGACTTTTCGTAACCGTATTGTTACTAAAATAGATACATTTTACAGTTTTCTATCTATCTGTTATATGGTCTGTGTTTAACCACTTTACCACTGACTTGAGAGCGACTTAATATTTATCGATTTGAACTTGTATAACTTTTAGAACATTGATCACAGGCATACCAGAATAAGCAATAAAGTGTGCCACTTGTTGACGGATTCTCTATTTCATGCTGATACAAAACCAGTCAAGAGATTCATACGCAAGCAACAATATAGTTCTTAATTTTGAGATCATGACCTTTTTAAATGTTGCATGACTTAGGTTTTACTCATCAGTTTTATTTTCTAAACTGCAAATATACATCAATAAATACTCTTAAATAGCTATGAAACTTGATTTAACATATTAGAAATAGTTCGTTCATATCCGGAGATCCGGGTTCTTAAAATTACTTCCGGTAAATATTTCTTGAAAAAAGAAAATTGTTCCTCGTGTCAAGGGCAAATATTTATGGTTAAAATACACAAAAGGTAAGATCACACAACATTACAACCAGTTGCTCTCAAACTAACCATACTGTAAGGCGGAAGTGTATAATTCTATATCCGTTTTCCGCTTTGGAAAAATGTGTAACTTCCGCTTTGAAAAGGTAAACAAACTCCAAAACTCGTGTTTGGATAACAAGATGCCTTTCTCTGCACTTTCTGTGAAAACTACGATTGCTCTGTGCTTAAGCGTATATCTGTTGAGTAATGTACGTATGTGTGATAAGCTTGTCATTTACACATTCGCCCTTGAAATGCGACAAAATGTGTTAAGTTGTATTATCGCGGAAAACCAATAACACATGTTTAACCGGCATCTTTGCAGTACACAAAAAAGTAGAAACTCAAGATATTGTTAATTTCAAAAGTGAATTACGCACTCATCAGGGGTGGATACATGATTCGAGTAGGGTAGTCAAAGAGATCATCTGTGACGCTTGCTTGTTTTCAAGACCAATGTCTAAATCTTTCTTCTAACTACTTCTTGAGGCAGTAGCCACTTTCCGAGATTCTGGTATCCAGACTGGCAGAAAAACAATAAATAAAGAGGGAAACTTCATCATTATATTGACAAACTACAGATTCTGTGGTACATATTTTCTGCATAAGGATTAATTTTCGAAAGACCTCAGGACGTCTATGATTTTATTTTTAGTCAGAGCTCTGGATTACAGTCAAAACGTACCCTAGCCAAAACGTACCCTTAATTTTTGAGTCAAAACGTACCTATGGAGAAGTCAAAACGTACCTATGGAGAAGTCAAAACGTGCCAATAAAAAAGTGAAAACGTACATATGAAAATGGTGTGTAATTCATTAGTTTGTTAATTTTATTATTTAAATACACTTCAGGTGAGTTATATTTCGGCTAAATGTGTTTGCCGAAATAGCGCTAATTATTAAAAGTTGATTTTATTGATAATTAATTAATTAATTTGCTTATTTTATTATTTAAATACACATCAGGTGAGTTATATTTAGGTTAAAAACATGTGTTGCTACACAAAACTCAATACATCTGAGCGCAAATAGCATTGGTAAAACAACAAAAACCTCTGTGTAGTACTCATATCTACAAGTACACTATGCAAGCAGTTTTAAATAAAAAATCAATATAAGTAATATAATTGTCGAATCATAATAAAAAAAACATGCAAGCAATGTATTTATTCATTAAAACATCATATGTAACTTTAATTTATATATGTACGTTTTGGCTTCTCTAAGGTACGTTTTGACTTTTGTTTGGGTACGTTTTGACTTTTGTCTGGGTACGTTTTGACTTATGTTTGGGTATGTTTTGACTAGGTACGTTTTGGTTAGGGTACGTTTTGACCGGATCCCAGAGCTCTAACCTTAAACAGTTACGTTTTTCATAACCTGTGACTGTTATTTAAAAAAGACCTAAAACTCTTATAGTAACCAGAATCAGTTACTACCACAAAATCACTCCAGTGTAGATGCATTCTATCTTCTGTACAGGAATTTTCCTACATATATGACAATTTTCTCCAGGTAGAGTGATTATTCAACTTCACAACCATGCAATAAAATTCTGTGAGCATCAATGAAAATCCAATGCGCAACGCCTCTCAAGTTACCTACTGTTATGCAACAAAATTCATTAAAAATCATTTTGTAGGCTCCAACATGACAATTAGTGAACAATTGCTAATTGGATCTGGATGAAGATGTATTTATCCTTGATAATATGCATTCAGACATAAATAAACACAGCACATTTGGCAACCATTTCAATTCATTAGCAAATGATCTTAGTAACTGATTTAGGTTACAAATAAAGTAACTCCTACTCTAAACCAAAGAGAGATACTAATTTGACGTTTTAATAACTTCCAGCAGTTATAAAACTTGTAACTGTTTAAGGTTAGAGCTCTGACTGATTTTACAGCATCCCAACCAAATTTTGGGGTGTAATTTATGTCAGTACGTCCTTTAGTGGAAAAGCTAATTTAAAAAGTGTCAACATTTGGCCAAAAAACGGACTGCTGTCCGGAAATTATGAAATACGAATTCGGACAAAGGACTAACTAGTAGTAAATTTTACGAGAAAAAATGACTTTGGGGCCAGATATTTTACCCTTTCGGGCACGTCGCTAAAACTTTCACATGACCTAACAAATTTTTAACTTGTCCTGGGCATCGGATAATCGACTTGCGTCTTAGACTGGAACTATTTGTCAAAAATACTATAATAAAAAAATAATAATTACGGACGTGTTTCTGGTTGAATTTTTTTTTTCTACAAAAGGGTCAAGGCGTTTGTATTTTACAATCAAGCTTCGAAGATGAGGAGGGTATGAGGGGGATCGCAACTTAAAACCCCCCAATAAAAACAAATTGACAACCAAACTTCTCCCAACAGTTGACCTTCTTCTTGGCTATGTACAATAAAACTATGAGGGCTGTCGATGCGTAAAGTTTTTTTGTCAGCTGCGTTTTCAAGTGAGGAAAGGTCAGAAACACAACGGTCACACATTTTAATTAAGTAAGACAAAGCATTAACAAGAGGCTGCGTGATGAGTTGAGCGGAGATGTTCCCTCCCCAATACGAGTTAGACCTGGTTCGTCCCGGAGACAAAGAGGGTGAGATGAAAATCATGAAATCTGTGATTCAACTATAGATGTTTCTCATCTATCAGAAAATAACATAATACAGATCCTTTTAATGGCCACAGCGACACACTAGTGTTTGAAAGAACATATGATCTCAAATTGTCAATATCAATACCATGAAACCAAATGTTATATTTCAGCGATTTTTTTTCACCCTTTTGGGAACGGTACCGGTATCCATTCAATTGGGAAATTTCGCGGCGTTTGGCCTTAATTTGGGAATTTTTCACTATCAGACAAAAGCAATATTGTATGCTTAAATACATTGCAAACTCATTACCATGTATACATTCTCTTGCAGTATTTCATTTCCCTCACCTAAAAGATACAGTTTGCCTCTTCTTCTTTTTAAATCAAGTTTCACTCGAAATATTAAAAAAAAAATTTAACTCTTTTTTGATGGAGAATTTTTTCACTCCAGTTGGGGAAAAAACATACTTTTTGCCATTGGGAATGGTACCGTTTTTCAGTACCATTTATATAAGGGGAAAAAAACTGTATTATTTATACATGATATTATGTCTCATATTAAAACAACGAAATCCTTCCTAAACTTAAATATTTTATGACTATTTATTTTTATCTGTATTCAAATAAAAATGAAACAAAATGAAAAATATCAGTAAAAATATCTATCTATAACATTACTATTTAATAAATAATTACTGACACTAACAGGGCTTTTTTCCCTAAATATTGTGAAGACTCACTCCCTAGCCCTGTCATTTAGTGGGGAAAAAAAGCGTGATAACTGTCTAATTTGTGAAAGATTACTTCTTAAAAACGATATGACTTAATACATATGCATTGTTTATGCATTTACCAGGGTTCAACACTAAATTTTATAAGTAGAAAGCCTGCAGGACTTCCTGCCTTTGAAAACTGGCGGTCCTTCTGACTGATAGGTGGTCCTTCTCATGTACAGCTATACTTAACGAAACATTACAATAAAATAAAAACACATATACAATGTTGTTCTGGGATCAGTGTTTACATTTATGAACACAGCATATGCCTTGTTTTGTAGTGCTGCTAGATCTTTGGCATGGTGTCGTAGACGCTTTGGGTTTGACATTTTTCAGCTTTGTCTTGTGTTATTTTGGCAGACATGCGTTAAGTGTCGAACCCTGTTTACAATTATTCAGTACAATATGATACATTTTAGATAAACTTTCTTCTATAAGTGTTTTCAAAACAAAACGATATTGAGAAAGTAAGAGGTGGGAAAAAATCCAAAGATTAAAAATACATAAATTCTCGATCTTCTGTATGCTTCTTTTACTTTTTAAATTTTGTAAGAGAGCCCGACTGGGATTTGCATAGCGCCCGGTCGCTACTATTAGAGGAAATAATTATGGCACATGAATAACTTCTAAACTTTACATGTGCTATGCTAGCTTAACTTATTTATATTTCAGGATACGTCCATATAGTAGAGGTGTACCATGTCCCTGGTGGATCTAGGCAAGCGGCTTCTAGACGCAGCCAAGCGCGGGGAGACAGATGAGGTTCGAACACTTATGTCCAATGGTGCACCCTTCACCACAGACTGGGTACGTTACGTTTGCAGTGTTATAACAATGAATCACAATAGAAACCAATAATACACAGGGGTGCAACTTGATTAAGTCATTTTTGTGTCGTCTAAATAACATGGCAGACACTTAGAGATCACTTTGTCCTTCGTCAGTCATCATCTGTCACTATTTACCTGCAACCTAACCTTGGCCATAACTTGAAAAGTCAGGGC